>CM041781.1:274161543-274485516 GCA_023374045.1 Limonium bicolor
AACCAGTTAAAACTACATGGTAGATAACATCACTAAGGATGAAAGGAAGCAAAAGAAATTAGCCTGCTTACGAAACTGAGATTGGAGCAGAACGTCTTCGTATTAAGAGTTAACTATTTTACAGCACAGTATGACAACCGCCATACACCGGAATGAGAGAACTCCCAGTGTGTTTACACCAAAAAGGGATTGAGTATAAGGTAAGACATTAGAATAAATGAATAAGAGGTTGCACCATTGATGGGCAACATGGTAAGGGCCAACTACCATGGTAGTAGTGGTCGTCAGTACAATAGTTATATAAGTGGATTAAGTCATGGTACGCGGAAGGCGACCATTGTGAATGAGCCGTCAAATATTGACACTGAGGCAATTAGATTTATGAGTTAAGACCAGCATAAGTAAGAAAATAAGATGGAAGACGAACTGAGCATTGATGCCAGTAGTCTGGACATGGTTTGGTAAGATTACACAGGAAGCACACAACCCATTCCTTAAGGAACTGGAAGTGCTTTCCTAGTAGAATGAATATGAGAAAGAAGATAAGAGGCTCTATGGAAAGAGACCTAAGCTACTAAGAAATAGAATCAATGCAGAAAGGAGCTGGAGCATACCATACCCAAGAACACAGTAAATGGACTTCCCTTGATTAACTTCAAGAAGAACAATAAATGTTATTATGGAACGATGAAAGAGGAGATCGACAACAGAATACTTCATAATTAGCAATAGCTAAACGTGTGACGGACACTATGAGTTTACTAAAACGAGACGTGGGACGACTGCACCCCACAGGGGCTTGCAGGCCTGACACGCTCATTTATGAGTTAGTTGGGTAAGTAGTAATGTACCAGTAAGGTACCCCATGCATGTGAACGAGTGGTGTAAGGAACACGGGAAGTAGTCGACTCCGTACCACCGACAACGACGCAAGATCAGACAAGAGCAGCTACTACCACAAACAGTCGAAGAGAAGAATTCAGTCGAACCAGCAACACAAAGGAACCAGAGAACAAATAATTAAGGACTATGAAGTGCGAAAAGCACGGATTGTTAAGTACAGACATTGGATATGTCTTAAGATGTAAGGAATTAAGACTGTAAGCGCGATATGCACTAAACAGTATTTTCAGACTAAGAATCATCCTCAGACCAAAGGTCAGTTGGGGAGAACAATTTAGACATTCGAGAAAATACTAAGAGTATGAGCGCAAGATCTTCAAGGAGAATGGATAGACGAGTTACAACTCATTAAGGCCGTGTATATATAAAGATAACACGTGTCCATTGAGACAATTAAGCCTAAGATTATCAAAGTCGCGCAGCGGAAGCTAGAAGACCACTACTTTGAGATTAGACCAAACTAAGTTAAGAATACGGTATAAGTACCGTTAAGAATCCTCGATACAGAGACTAAGTCATTTCTGATCGAATTATAAGTAAGATAGATGACGTGGAAGCTAGAATGCTTGGTGAGAATTAGACATCTTGAACTTATGTTCAAAGATGATGTGACGCTGATTACGTGGGCGTAATCCATTTTAAGGGGGGTAGAGCGAAAACCGCTTAGCGTATGTTTGTGTACTGAGTACACAAACTACGTGTGCATAGCACAAAATAATTTGAGAATATGTTTTACATAAACATTTAAGATAAATCATGGTTATTGCACACAGAAGATGTGAATACCATACATATTAAGTACCTATCTTGTTAACTCCGGTGTGAGTACAAGTTAAGAGAATTAAGGAGGAGGTTTAAGGAGACTTAAGAAATAAGGAATATATGAGGTATGAGTCGATATGAGACTATGTGTGAGATAAGAATAAGATAACATTATGAGATACAATTTGATATGATTATGAGTTAGGAAATAGTAATGCTATGTGGTAAGAGACAGTGGAAGTTGGTATGGGACAGTTATAGAACTTAGTAGGAATTTAAGTCTTGAGGTAATTACTAAGAGATGAATTGGGAATGTTTGATGGAATAAGTCCACACTTTGGAGATGTATTGATTATGATTAGAAGAAACTAAAAAGATAGAAAATTGGACATGAGTGAATTATTGGATGTTTGAAAATGACGTGGGAGGTGGAACTTGATTTTCTAGGGATCAAGGGAAACCGAACACAAATTGGAGTGGAAGGATGGTTCTACACTGATGCTGATCACATCAGGGTGGATGATTCCTGAAACTCCCTACCAGTGGTCACAATTAAATCACACTAAGGATAGAGGCCTTAGGGTAAAATGGAATTGGAGTTGATTGTATTTTTAATTAGAGGAATTATTCCTCACATGACCTCGTAAAAAGGATTACCTTTTTACTGAGTCTCGCCCATGAAGTCGAGGACGCAGAGCCTTTGTCTTCGGACCGGTGACATGGGGAGAGCAGAGTGTTTTGTATTCTGGCCCATGGTGACGAGGACGAATGAGCCATTGTCTACGGACCGGTGACATGGGAGAATACGTTGGAAATTATGTGAATGTTTCAATCATCAAAGAAACAAAAAGAATTTTGAGTGCTACACATGCTTAAGCATGTTGTGTGATATTTAAGTATAAGAATATGGCGGATCTAATGATCCAATGAGATTAAGTATACATAAGTATGATCTATATGATCTAAGGAATGAGGTAAGACATGTATTCTAATAAGAAAAGATGCATGGGAACTTTGGGGACAAAGTTCTTTTAAGGGGGGTAGATTGAAATACCCCAAACCTAAGTATGCTAAGTAAACATCAAATCATGATGTAGAAAGGCTAAAATATGCCTTAGAAAGATTGGTAGACAATTTAAACCAAGGAAAACACAAGAAAATGCCTTAAGGGCAATTAGGGCAAAAATGTGCTCTAAGCTTGGAGAGACTTGGGTGAGTACCCAAATATCATGATAAGACCTTAGTAATATTCTAATGGTCATTTTAAACCAATTACCAAAGAAAACCAAGCTTGAAAACAAGCTAAAACACAAAATGTGCTTTAAGAAGTCTTAAAGCACATTTTTGAGAAATTGTCTTAGAATTGAGTTTTGAGTGGCTAAATGTCCATCATTACTCTTTAATCAACATGTGTACTAATTAGTATCACATTAGGAGGTCTAAATCAATGGGAAATCAAAAATTTCAGAAATATGTGCACTAATCAGTGAATAGTGCCAAATAGTGACTAGTTTAAGTTTTAATCAATAAAGCTAATTAAGGGTCAACAAAGACCATGACTAGCCTTATTTAAGATAGGGGGCCGGTTTTCTAAGGGAGGGTGAGTCACCATAAGTAGTCAAATAAGGAGGAAAAGAAGAGATAAGTAAAAGAGTACTATTTGCTTTATTAAAGCAAATATCTTATATTAGCCACCTTTCTTCTTCTCTCTCTTCATTTCTCTTCTTCACACGGTTCCACCATCTTCTTCCTCCCTTCATTCACGTAGGAGCAGCACCCATGGCAACACCACCTTGCTTTGTCCATAACTTGCTCATTTTAGCTCCAAATCAAAAACTAAGCATAGATTTCTCTTAGTTAGACCAAGGCCTTGCTTCCTATCTTTCCAAAATTTGAAAAGCCTCATTTTGGAGCCATGGGAAAACGCCACTGAAGGGGGAAAAATAAGTTTGAAGAGCTCATTAGCTTCTCCATTCTCTTAAGGTAAAGAAAATGTAAGAAAAACCATGTTTCCATCATTTCTTGTACATGGCCGAAAATTCCTTCTCATGGGGCTATGTTGTTATGCCTTGTTCTAGCTTGATTTATTCACCAAGGACTAGTGGAGGTCCTATTTCATTCAATGCCAAAGTCTACCTTGAGACTTAAAGGTAATCATCCACTTTTATGCTTTAGAACACATTTCTAACCTAGGTTTTCATTCCTTGAGGTTAGTATATTGCTTAGTACTCATATGAGTCATTGAATATTGATTAGAACATTGGCAAGGGGAATTTAAGTGGTGGCCGAGATCTATGCAAGAAGAAGGTCTAAGGAGGAGATTAAGATAAGCTTGAGAAAACAAGGTAAAATCTTACCTAATGGTGGTTTAAGTTTAAGGAATGAGTTTTAGATGGTACTAATGTAGCTTAAAGCTTACATTAGGTAATGGGTTGTATAACCTAAGAAAAAGAACCTAAATAAGCTTGAGAACTTGTGACTAAGGAGCCAAAGGAGATGAGTTAGTATAAGTTTAAGATGAGTTTTAAGAACATTATAACTACTATGAGATTGAGGTGTATTTGCAGGTTGAAAGCTTTTATATGTGGGAAATTCAGTGTTTAAGTTTAAGTCATTTAAGGGCCTAAGAGCCATGTCATTTAAGAGCCTTAGTGCTATGCAATTTAAGATTATTGCAATATATTGAGTATGATGTGAAAAGTTGATTTGGGTGAGAAAATAAGATGAGAAAGGACTTGGTGTGTGTGAGATTATTGTGTGAGAAAAACAATGCATTTGGGCATGAGAATATACTAGAGGAGCTATGGCGAAATTTGAGTAGAAAATAAGTGTTTAGGTGATGGTGGTGAATTAATATGACCTAGGATTTACTAGGAGTCATTATGAAGAATTTGAGTGGAAATGAGTTAACTAAGGAGTTCTTGAGGATGAGAATGACCTAGAATGGTCTATGAGGAAGTTAGAGTTTAGATGGGTGTATTGAACACACCAAAGTCATGGTATGAGGAGTGGTAAGACTTGTGCCAGAATCTGGATGGAAAGGTGTATAATGCTTTAAGGTGATTTAGGTATGAACTAGAGAGTAAAACAATGAGAGTTTTGAGAACCTTGTGTAAGGGTGAAGATGCTAGTAGTGGACTAATGAGGTTTAGTTTAGATGTTAATGAGTGGACTTAGGTGATGGAAGAGAAAGGTGTGGGAGAATGTTGTCAAATGTCAAGGAAAATGACTGGGAATGTAAAAGGGAGTATGATCATGAGAATGGTGAATAAGATGCATAAAAGAGGTGGAAATGTCTAAGGAGGGTGTTACATGGTCAGGGTAAATGAAGAACCATGTTAAGGTGTTAAGGTGATGGAAAACAATGTATAAGTAAGCTCAAGAGTTTAGGAGTGTTGAGTAACAAATGAAAAGAAGAGAAATTATGCATGGACATGCAAGATGACCTTGGAGGGATTGAGCAAAGCAAAGATGTAATGTAGTGATGTTAAGGAGGAGCTATATGGGTAGGAAAGAAACACTTTGGTTAGTCGAAGTTTTAGATAAAATGTACAAGTTGGAAATGTAAGGAAGCATATGACAAGTGTTAGGAATTTGTAAGAATTTAGTAAATGTTTGAGAAGATCTTTGGAAGTTGTTTTGGAGAGCTTGGTGGAAGTTATAAGGTGAGTTTAAGTGCCTAAATGATGTTAGAAGACATTATGAGGGTTTAGGAAATTTGGTGAATATTGGTTAAGTGTTTGAAGGCTTAGAAAATGAGTGTTTTGCCTTGTCCGAACATCCGTCCGGACATGGACGTTCGGACAGGCCCTGTTGCGTGAAAATTTTCAGAGTCTCGACTTGTGTCCGACCTTGGGAAGTCCGGACACAAGTTCGGACGTGCCTGCTTCTACTTAGGATTTTCCTCGACCCATGTCCGAACTTCCGAAGTCCGGACACATGTTCGGACATGCGTCTGTTTTCAGTTTTGAGTCTCGACTTGCGTCCGAACTTGGGAAGTCCGGACACAAGTTCGGACATGCCACTGTTTTGGCCAAAAACCTTGTTTAAGGATGGGAAATGATGAGGATAATTAGGTATTGATGTTATAAGGTTGTTTAAGACATGTTTGGTGGGTAACAATGATAATTAAGTGGATGAATAAGTATAAGTGATGAGGAGAAGCGATTCACTTAAGATTAAGTTTGTAAGATTAAGTTGTAAGACTTAAGAAGTGTTAGGTTGGGATCATTAAGAGTTAAGTAAGGTAAGTAATTTAAGTAAGTTGAATTAAGTTAAGTGATTAACAACCTAAAACTGAATGAATGTTTTAGGACTTGGGAATTTGGACTCCGGAAGAGAGTAAGCAACCGAACAACCAACGGTGAACGGTACAGTTCTCTTGTGACCTGCTTGCTAACGAGGTGTCCCTCGGCTTGTGTGCTATTTGTTTTGTGTGCTCACTAAACAAGATAAAGCATGCAACCGGAATATATTATATTTATTGTATTGTTGTGTGATGTTTGAAAACTAACACAACATACCGTGAGAACTTACTAACCAATGTTTAGTAAGGAATTGAGTGAGACTAAGGAACGCCCTAATAAGGGACGATATGAACCGAAAGAGGTTAACCAACAAACAGGGTCTTGAGATTACTACTAACTGGAACTTGAGTGAGGAAACCCGGGACCGATCTCCGGTCATGCATGCTAAGGAAAGGGGGTCGTATCTATCAGATCGACCTCCGCTTAAGGACTTGTCTTCGGACTTGTAGCCTAGGGCCGGTTGCCGGCTCAGCTACGCTGGACTCCCGTCCAGAGTAGGTGGCATTAAGATGGTGCGGTGGGATCACCTAAATCCCAGGTTCGAATTAGATACAACCATTCCCTTCCAGGAACGGTTTGTATATTGAGATAAGTTAAGATTAAGCTAAGGTAAGGTTAAGATAAGTTGCAACCATTCCTTTTAAAGGATGGTTTGTATTATTAAGATTAAGATTAAGGTAAGGTTAAGATAAGTTGCAACCATTCCTTTTTAAAGGATGGTTTGATATTAAGATTAAGATAAGTTACATCCACTCCTTATTAAAGGATGGTTGTTTCTAAGATTAAGATAAGACTAAGATTGAGGTGAGATAAGGATGGACTAAGATTAAGAGGGAACATTACTTAAGGAGTTAAATAATTAACTCTCTAATTAAGGGAACGCATTTAAGTCGTTCATTGTGTGTGAACTTTGATTGTTCATATATGGATTGTTGTTTACTGCATTACTATTATGTTGTGCATTAATCAACCTCCATGCTATCGACAATTAGTCGTCGTAGCCACGTTAGCTTGGGGGCCATGAGGGGATCGTACCAGCATTCGTGCTGACCCCCTTTGGGGGCTGTTTTTACTACACAGGTACATCAGGAAGGCGGTCGCGGAGAGTAAGAAGGGTACAAGTGTTAAGGGTTAAGTGTGGCCTACGAGTTGTGCATGTACACTCGTATGGCAATTTGAGTTAGTAAGATGTATAGGATGTGAGGGGGTTGTAAGAAGGATATGTAAATGGTTAAGATTGTTGTACTAATGTTCGGTATATTCTGTAGTCAGACCGTGGCAAGGTCCTGGATTGTAAAGAATTCCGCTGTGACATTATAATATACTGTTAAGTGCGAGACCACATTGGATTGAGTTGGGGTGTTACAAAAGTGGTATCAGAGCGTAGTTACGCTCTGAAGACAAGAAATACCGAACTTAGGAGAATATTGAGGTTGAGATTGAGATATGGGTTAAGGGTTGAGAGATAGAGTGAGAGGTGCGTTAGTCAGGACTTCCCGGTGTTTACCGGATATCCATAGTACCTAACCCGCCCTCCACATCCCTAACCCTAATTATGTGGAACAAATGCCAGAGAGAAGAAAGCCTTCTCTTACTCGGGGGAACCGATCTGGCAGTTAGCTAACAGTAAGCAATACGAGAAACATCTTGTTGCATAACAGTTAAGGAGAACTGGGAGATTTTTAATGGAGCGCATCGGCGAAACAGGCGTTACCAATGGAACCTTACCAGTAAAAGAACGGTAATTACCGGCAACATGGGTCGACATGCTACGCAGTCGAAATAACCCGCAATACCAATGATAAGGAAAGCACTAGGGTGCAATAGAAAGGAAATGATAAGAGACATGATTACCGGACAGCGGTCCGAGTGAGCATAACAGTGGGATAATACAAAGCATGAGGATTGAGATTACTGGAAAGTCCAGTTAGAAACGGGAACTCCCAACCCCATACAATGAGGAAGGTTAAAAACCTGGCCAACATAATGCGGACAACGATAGGAACTCATGTAAATTGTTTACCGAAATAGGACTACGATGTAGTGCCTAAAGGAGAATCATTACTGAGTAACCACAACAAAATGTGTGGAGATAGGAGCGAGGATTAAGACATAAGAAAATATTAAGGGATTCCCTCAGAAAGAGGAACGCCCTAATAGATGACAGTACTGTCAAACAACAAGGAAACTGCCGGATGGTCGGTTATCCAAAATGGAGATTATCGAAGGAGTCCCGAGGACTACCAAGTACATGGAAATTAGAAGGAAGTGTTACTACCGATGTACCTCGTACCAATAACCCATCCTGCATGGCGCACTTGCCATAGCAAGTGCTACCACGGTTAAGCTACACGAAAAGCCATCAAGGCGAGATAGGAGAACGCTACAGTTGTAACACATATTAATACCGGATTGTAAATCCATGAGAACAGAAAAATAAGACCTTGGAAAGGCCCGACGGCCTGACCATGATGAGAAGATGACACACCAGCCAGCCGGGAGCGGAACTTGGACAAAGTGTTAAACCGTATAAATATTAGCAACGGTATAACCCACTACAACAACAACCGACAGTGATAAGAACACAATCCCGAACTCCAAGGGAAAACTTAAGAGATCGCTCGGAAATGCGAGCAAAAACACTATATCAGCAATGATATACAAGGGATGTATTATAAGATACCATTGAGACCGTTGACATAACGTTTTCTAAAAAGAGCGGGATAAAGCTCCCGAGATGACCGTTAAAACTTGCAGATAACAACATTCTTCAATGAAGATGTTGGAAAACCCAGAAAACAAGAATAAAAGAAATAAACGTAAGCTATAACCTACTAAGGATTAAAGTCGTTCAACCCTGAAAAGGAAAGCTCAGAGGACTACCCCACAGAGCGGGCATAGTCGAGCCGAACAACTGATGAATGACAGTTAACACTGTTTGTTTAACTCATTAACACCCAAGTATGATTGATCATCAAAGGGTGGCGTAATCAACAGAAGTTGAACGAAGCGTTGAGATGGAAGAATAAGACGACAGGATGATATCCAACTTGGACACCGTAAGGCAAACGCCTAATACGAACCTAACCTTGACTATTAAAAGACATAAGTCTAGTAAAATGACAGTAGTGTCAAAGACATTAAGTAACCTCTGATCACCTGAACAACTTCCATAGCAGGAAGCAGGATGCAGCAACTTACCATGAAACCCGATACTACATTTAGTATGTAACCTAACGGTGGATAGTGCTCAAAGAACCAGAATCTTAAGAGAATGACCTGCAGATGAGTAAGAGCACAAATAATGAACTGAGACATTAAGCACTAAGAGCCTACGAGCCAAGGATGTTAACCACATCAGAGCCCGAGGCGCAGTAAGTTATAAGAGAGCTTGTTTAAGCCACGAAGGACTACAATTTGTAGATATGAACGGTTACCAACCTATAACTTAGATTGGGAAGAACATTACCAAGAAAGGGTACCATGAGAATATTGGGAATGCTAAGGACATGAGCGGAGAACGAACCATGCCTTTTAGGGTGGGGATACCTCTCCTTGTTGTGAGGCCATGAGTGGGAATGAACCCCTCAAAAGGGCTTTCACATATTAGAGATAAAATACACTTTATTTAGAAAATGGAAACTATGAACTTTGAGATCACCTTAGAACATATGAGATACACTTGAGTAATAGGAAGGTTGCACAGATAGACCCCATATCCAACACCCAGGATGTAAGAATTAGTAATGGTCAGAGATAAACATGGTGACTGCACATTATGGCACGTCAATTAATCAATGCTCAGAAGAGCTTGTGATTCAGTGGAAGACTTCTTCAGTAACCAGTTAAAACTACATGGTAGATAACATCACTAAGGATGAAAGGAAGCAAAAGAAATTAGCCTGCTTACGAAACTGAGATTGGAGCAGAACGTCTTCGTATTAAGAGTTAACTATTTTACAGCACAGTATGACAACCGCCATACACCGGAATGAGAGAACTCCCAGTGTGTTTACACCAAAAGGGATTGAGTATAAGGTAAGACATTAGAATAAATGAATAAGAGGTTGCACCATTGATGGGCAACATGGTAAGGGCCAACTACCATGGTAGTAGTGGTCGTCAGTACAATAGTTATATAAGTGGATTAAGTCATGGTACGCGGAAGGCGACCATTGTGAATGAGCCGTCAAATATTGACACTGAGGCAATTAGATTTATGAGTTAAGACCAGCATAAGTAAGAAAATAAGATGGAAGACGAACTGAGCATTGATGCCAGTAGTCTGGACATGGTTTGGTAAGATTACACAGGAAGCACACAACCCATTCCTTAAGGAACTGGAAGTGCTTTCCTAGTAGAAATATGAAAGAAAGATAAGAGGCTCTATGGAAAGAGACCTAAGCTACTAAGAAATAGAATCAATGCAGAAAGGAGCTGGAGCATACCATACCCAAGAACACAGTAAATGGACTTCCCTTGATTAACTTCAAGAAGAACAATAAATGTTATTATGGAACGATGAAAGAGGAGATCGACAACAGAATACTTCATAATTAGCAATAGCTAAACGTGTGACGGACACTATGAGTTTACTAAAACGAGACGTGGGACGACTGCACCCCACAGGGGCTTGCAGGCCTGACACGCTCATTTATGAGTTAGTTGGGTAAGTAGTAATGTACCAGTAAGGTACCCCATGCATGTGAACGAGTGGTGTAAGGAACACGGGAAGTAGTCGACTCCGTACCACCGACAACGACGCAAGATCAGACAAGAGCAGCTACTACCACAAACAGTCGAAGAGAAGAATTCAGTCGAACCAGCAACAGAGGAACCAGAGAACAAATAATTAAGGACTATGAAGTGCGAAGAGCATGGATTGTTAAGTACAGACATTGAACATGTCTTAAGATGTAAGAGATTAAGACTGTAAAGCGCATTATGCACTAAACAGTAGTTTCAGACTAAGAATCATCCTCAGACCAAAGGTCAGTTGGGGAGAACAATTTAGACATTCGAGAAAATACTAAGAGTATGAGCGCAAGATCTTCAAGGAGAATGGATAGACGAGTTACAACTCATTAAGGCCGTGTATATATAAAGATAACACGTGTCCATTGAGACAATTAAGCCTAAGATTATCAGAGTCGCGCAGCGGAAGCTAGCAGACCACTACTTTGAGATTAGACCAAACTAAGTTAAGAATACGGTATAAGTACCGTTAAGAATCCTCGATACAGAAACTAAGTCATTTCTGATCGAATTATAAGTAAGATAGATGACGTGGAAGCTAGAATGCTTGGTGAGAATTAGACACCTTGAACTTATGTTCAAAGATGATGTGATGCTGATTACGTGGGCGTAATCCATTTTAAGGGGGGTAGAGCGAAAACCGCTTAGCGTATGTTTGTGTACTGAGTACATAAACTACGGTGTGCATAGCACAAAATAATTTGAGAATATGTTTACATAAACATTTTAAGATAAATCATGGTTATTGCACACAGAAGATGTGAATACCATACATATTAAGTACCTATCTTGTTAACTCCGGTGTGAGTACAAGTTAAGAGAATTAAGGAGAGGATTAAGGAGACTTAAGAAATAAGAATATATGAGGTATGAGTCGATATGAGACTATGTGTGAGATAAGAATAAGATAACATTATGAGATACAATTTGATATGAGTATGAGGAGGAAATAGTAATGCTATGGTATAAGAGGTGAGAAGTTGGTATGGGACAGTTATAGAACTTAGTAGGAATTTAAGTCTTGAGGTAATTACTAAGAGATGAATTGGGAATGTTTGATGGATGAGTCCACACTTTGGAGATGTATTGATTATGATTAGAAGAACTAAAAAGATAGAAAATTGGACATGAGTGAATTATTGGATGTTTGAAAATGACGTGGGAGGTGGAACTTGATTTTCTAGGGATCAAGGGAAACCGAACACAAATTGGAGTGGAAGGATGGTTCACACTGATGCTGATCACATCAGGGTAGGATATTCCTGAAACTCCCTACCAGTGGTCACAATTAAATCACACAAGGATAGAGGCCTTAGGATAAAATGAATTGGAGTTGATTGTATTTTTAATTAGAGGAATTATTCCTCACATGACCTCGTAAAAAGGATTACCTTTTTACTGAGTCTCGCCCATGAAGTCGAGGACGCACGAGCCTTTGTCTTCGGACCGGTGACATGGGGAGAGCAGAGTGTTTTGTATTCTGGCCCATGGTGACGAGGACGAATGAGCCATTGTCTACGGACCGGTGACATGGGAGAATACGTTGGAAATTATGTGAATGTTTCAATCATCAAAAGAAACAAAAAGAATTTTGAGTGCTACACATGCTTAAGCATGTTGTGTGATATTTAAGTATAAGAATATGGCGGATCTAATGATCCAATGAGATTAAGTATACATAAGTATGATCTATATGATCTAAGGAATGAGGTAAGACATGTATTCTAATAAGAAAAGATGCATGGGAACTTTGGGGACAAAGTTCTTTTAAGGGGGGTAGATTGAAATACCCCAAACCTAAGTATGCTAAGTAAACATCAAATCATGATGTAGAAAGGCTAAAATATGCCTTAGAAAGATTGGTAGACAATTTAAACCAAGGAAAACACAAGAAAATGCCTTAAGGGCAATTAGGGCAAAAATGTGCTCTAAGCTTGGAGAGACTTGGGTGAGTACCCAAATATCATGATAAGACCTTAGTAATATTCTAATGGTCATTTTAAACCAATTACCAAAGAAAACCAAGCTTGAAAACAAGCTAAAACACAAAATGTGCTTTAAGAAGTCTTAAAGCACATTTTTGAGAAATTGTCTTAGAATTGAGTTTTGAGTGGCTAAATGTCCATCATTACTCTTTAATCAACATGTGTACTAATTAGTATCACATTAGGAGGTCTAAATCAATGGGAAATCAAAAATTTCAGAAATATGTGCACTAATCAGTGAATAGTGCCAAATAGTGACTAGTTTAAGTTTTAATCAATATAAGCTAATTAATGGTCAACAAAGACCATGACTAGCCTTATTTAAGATAGGGGGCCGGTTTTCTAAGGGAGGGTGAGTCACCATAAGTAGTCAAATAAGGAGGAAAAGAAGAGATAAGTAAAAGAGTAATTTGCTTTATTAAAGCAAATATCTTATATTAGCCACCTTTCTTCTTCTCTCTCTTCATTTCTCTTCTTCACACGGTTCCACCATCTTCTTCCTCCCTTCATTCACGTAGGAGCAGCACCCATGGCAACACCACCTTGCTTTGTCCATAACTTGCTCATTTTAGCTCCAAATCAAAAACTAAGCATAGATTTCTCTTAGTTAGACCAAGGCCTTGCTTCCTATCTTTCCAAAATTTGAAAAGCCTCATTTTGGAGCCATGGGAAAACGCCACTGAAGGGGGAAAAATAAGTTTGAAGAGCTCATTAGCTTCTCCATTCTCTTAAGGTAAAGAAAATGTAAGAAAAACCATGTTTCCATCATTTCTTGTACATGGCCGAAAATTCCTTCTCATGGGGCTATGTTGTTATGCCTTGTTCTAGCTTGATTTATTCACCAAGGACTAGTGGAGGTCCTATTTCATTCAATGCCAAAGTCTACCTTGAGACTTCAAAGGTAATCATCCACTTTTATGCTTAGAACACATTTCTAACCTAGGTTTTATTCCTTGAGGTTAGTATTGCTTAGTACTCATATGAGTCATTGAATATTGATTAGAACATTGGCAAGGGGAATTTAAGTGGTGGCCGAGATCTATGCAAGAAGAAGGTCTAAGGAGGAGATTAAGATAAGCTTGAGAAAACAAGGTAAAATGCTTACCTAATGGTGGTTTAAGTTTAAGGAATGAGTTTTAGATGAGTACTAATGTAGCTTAAAGCTTACATTAGGTAATGGGTTGTATAACCTAAGAAAAAGAACCTAAATAAGCTTGAGAACTTGTGACTAAGGAGCCAAAGGAGATGAGTTAGTAATATAAGTTTAAGATGAGTTTTAAGAACATTATAACTACTATGAGATTGATGGGTGTATTTGCAGGTTGAAAGCTTTTATATGTGGGAAATTCAGTGTTTAAGTTTAAGTCATTTAAGGGCCTAAGAGCCATGTCATTTAAGAGCCTTAGTGCTATGCAATTTAAGATTATTGCAATATTGAGTATGATGTGAAAAGTTGATTTGGGTGAGAAAATAAGATGAGAAAGGACTTGGTGTGTGTGAGATTATTGTGTGAGAAAAACAATGCATTTGGGCATGAGAATATACTAGAGGAGCTATGGCGAAATTTGAGTAGAAAATAAGTGTTTAGGTGATGGTGGTGAATTAATATGACCTAGGATTTACTAGGAGTCATTATGAAGAATTTGAGTGGAAATGAGTTAACTAAGGAGTTCTTGAGGATGAGAATGACCTAGAATGGTCTATGAGGAAGTTAGAGTTTAGATGGTGTATTGAACACACCAAAGTCATGGTATGAGGAGTGGTAAGACTTGTGCAGAATCTGGATGGAAAGGTGTATAATGCTTTAAGGTGATTTAGGTATGAACTAGAGAGTAAAACAATGAGAGTTTTGAGAACCTTGTGTAAGGGTGAGATGCTAGTAGTGGACTAATGAGGTTTAGTTTAGATGTTAATGAGTGGACTTAGGTGATGGAAGAGAAAGGTGGGGAGAATGTTGTCAAATGTCAAGGAAAATGACTGGGAATGTAAAAGGAGTATGATCATGAGAATGGTGAATAAGATGCATAAAAGAGGTGGAAATGTCTAAGGAGGGTGTTACATGGTCAGGGTAAATGAAGAACCATGTTAAGGTGTTAAGGTAATGGAAAACAATGTATAAGTAAACTCAAGAGTTTAGGAGTGTTGAGTAACAATTGAAAAGAAGAGAAATTATGCATGGACATGCAAGATGACCTTGGAGGGATTGAGCGAAGCAAAGATGTAATGTAGTGATGTTAAGGAGGAGCTATATGGGTAGGAAAGAAACACCTTGGTTAGTCGAAGTTTTAGATAAAATGTACAAGTTGGAAATGTAAGGAAGCATATGACAAGTGTTAGGAATATTTGTAAGAATTTAGTAAATGTTTGAGAAGATCTTTGGAAGTTGTTTTGGAAAGTTTGGTGGAAGTTATAAGGTGAGTTTAAGTGCCTAAATGATGTTAGAAGACATTATGAGGGTTTAGGAGAATTTGGTGAATATTGGTTAAGTGTTTGAAGGCTTAGAAAATGAGTGTTTTGCCTTGTCCGAACATCCGTCCGGACATGGACGTTCGGACAGGCCCTGTTGCGTGAAAATTTTCAGAGTCTCGACTTGTGTCCGACCTTGGGAAGTCCGGGACACAAGTTCGGACGTGCCTGCTTCTACTTAGGATTTTCCTCGACCCATGTCCGAACTTCCGAAGTCCGGACACATGTTCGGACATGCGTCTGTTTTCAGTTTTGAGTCTCGACTTGCGTCCGAACTTGGGAAGTCCGGACACAAGTTCGGACATGCCACTGTTTTGGCCAAAAACCTTGTTTAAGGATGGGAAATGATGAGGATAATTAGGTATTGATGTTATAAGGTTGTTTAAGACATGTTTGGTGGGTAACAATGATAATTAAGTGGATGAATAAGTATAAGTGATGAGGAGAAGCGATTCACTTAAGATTAAGTTTGTAAGATTAAGTTGTAAGACTTAAGAAGTGTTAGGTTGGGATCATTAAGAGTTAAGTAAGGTAAGTAATTTAAGTAAGTTGAATTAAGTTAAGTGATTAACAACCTAAAACTGAATGAATGTTTTAGGACTTGGGAATTTGGACTCCGGAAGAGAGTAAGCAACCGAACAACCAACGGTGAACGGTACAGTTCTCTTGTGACCTGCTTGCTAACGAGGTGTCCCTCGGCTTGTGTGCTATTTGTTTTGTGTGCTCACTAAACAAGATAAAGCATGCAACCGGAATATTATATTATTGTTTGTTGTGTGATGTTTGAAAACTAACACAACATACCGTGAGAACTTACTAACCAATGTTTAGTAAGGAATTGAGTGAGACTAAGGAACGCCCTAATAAGGGACGATATGAACCGAAAGAGGTTAACCAACAAACATGGTCTTGAGACTACTACTAACTGGAACTTGAGTGAGGAAACCCGGGACCGATCTCCGGTCATGCATGCTAAGGAAAAAGGGGGTCGTATCTATAGCAGATTCGCCTCCGCTTAAGGACTTGTCTTCGGACTTGTAGCCTAGGGCCGGTTGCCGGCTCAGCTACGCTGGACTCCCGTCCAGGTAGGTGGCATTAAGATGGTGCGGTGGGATCACCTAAATCCCAGGTTGGATTAGATACAACCATTCCCTCCAGGAACGGTTTGTATATGAGAATAAGTTAAGATTAAGATTAAGGTAAGGTTAAGATAAGTTGCAACCATTCCTTTTAAAGGATGGTTTGTATTAGATTAAGATTAAGGTAAGGTTAAGATAAGTTGCAACCATTCCTTTTAAAGGATGGTTTGTAATATTAAGATTAAGATAAGCTACATCCACTCCTTATTAAAGGATGGTTGTTTCTAAGATTAAGATAAGACTAAGATTGAGGTGAGATAAGGATGGACTAAGATTAAGAGGGAACATTACTTAAGGAGTTAAATAATTAACTCTCTAATTAAGGGAACGCATTTAAGTCGTTCATTGTGTGTGAACTTTGATTGTTCATATATGGATTGTTGTTTACAGCATTTACTATTATGTTGTGCATTTAATCAACCTCCATGCTATCGACAATTAGTCGTCGTAGCCACGTTAGCTTGGGGGCCATGAGGGGATCGTACCAGCATTCGTGCTGACCCCCTTTGGGGGCTGTTTTTACTACACAGGTACATCAGGAAGCGGCTGTCGCGAGAGTAAGAAGGGGTACAAGTGTTACGGGTTAAGTGTGGCCTACGAGTTGTGCATGTACACTCGTATGGCAATTTGAGTTAGTAAGATGTAAGATGTGGTGTGAGGGGTTGTAAGAAGGATATGTAAATGGTTAAGATTGTTGTACTAATGTTCGGTATATTCTGTAGTCAGACCGTGGCAAGGTCCTGGATTGTAAAGAATTCCGCTGTGACATTTATATATATATGTTAAGTTGCGAGACCACATTTGGATTGAGTTGGGGTGTTACATCTGTATCTCTTGATTGTTATGTATTTGTATTTCCTTGGTAGTTATAAATTTTATCTTATATAATTATCCATTCATTTAATGACTGATACGAATTATACGTCATTATATGATCATTTATCATATCAATTATATTACCAAGCTTTTCACCAGGTGTAACGTACTTGAGTAGTTTAACATAATATTCCCGATCATTTAATAATCCTCAATAATCTTCCAAAATTATCTTCAAAGGTTATTAGTCAACCATATGTTAAAACTCTATAAGATAAATATTTCCTGTGACTTTTCAAGTTTCAATTGTTTTTTTTATTAACTATCGTATTTTAGACGATTCATCAGTGTTTACTTTATAAAATTTACTTATTATATAGCTTCACTCAAGGCAGAATTTTAGGAAGTTCTTCCAAAATCTGATTCCTTTATCTTAAAATTTATATATTATATATTTTTTTAAGGTAGGGACTAATGGTGGCCACGGTTCCGGTTCCACCGGTTCGGTTCCACCGGTTCGGTTCCGGAAAATGTGTATTCGGATTCGGAACCGGTCCTAGGCGGTTCCGGGGCGGTTCCGGTTCCGGAACTCTGTATTCGCTTCGGATTCGCTCAAATCAACGGTTCCGACCGGTTCCGGAGCGGTTCCGGTTCCGGTTCCGGTTCGACCGGTTCTGGGGCGGTTCCGACCGTTCTAAAAGATTCAATCGGCTCCAGTTTCTTCGTTTTAACTCCGATTTTAGATCCGTTTGCGCGCACACGTTGCTCTTTTCATCCACTTTACTCCTAGCTAGGTTATTCCTCAAGTTTATAATCTTAAATGTGTAAGAACCAAAGACTTAAATTTTTGTATTGAATTTGCAAAAATTAAAGAGCAAAGCGGATTTTATTATATGATTCACTGCCTCGAAAACCTTATTAGGTAAAAACCCATTGGGAAAACCCTAATAAGGAAAAAGAGTACAGCTACTAATAGGTTACATGATTTCAATTTGGAAGTCTTAAAAGATTACATGGAAAGAAAGTAATACTAATACATTCTAAAAGATTACAATACAAAATAGAAGTCCTAAGTGGTGATTCCATCGGTAACTTTGACCGGTTCCAGGGCGGTTCCGGTTCCGGTTCCACCGGTTCCGGTTCCACGGTTCCGAATCGATGCGAATCCAGGCGGTTTCGGGGTTTCCGGTTCCGGTTCGGTTCCGGTCCGGTTCGGTCCGAATCTCAAAACTTGTATTCGGATTCGATTCGCAAGGGGGCGGTTCCGGTTCCAAATCGGTTCCAGCCCGGTTCCGGCCGGTTCCGGTTCCAATCGGTTCCAGGTAGATTCACCGGTTCTGGGTAGATTCGGATTCGGTGGCCACCATTAGTAGGGACTCTATATAAAATTTTAAGTCAAATGAGCTAGTCTAATGAAAACTCACTCACTCTTGTAATTATTTTTTCTTAAGGTTTGTTCTATGTAAGTATTCTCCTGATTATTAAATCTTAGTACTCCCTTAGAAATGGTGGCTTTTGTAGATATCACTCTTAGTGTGACTTCTAAGATTATCTATGTATAAGGTTAAACTTCTAAATAAACATGAGGATTTCCAAATCTTTAAGTAACTCTCAATTTTTCACTAGACACCCAATACTCCAAGTATTTAAGGCTCAATAATATTTAGTTATTATTACTTATGTGTTTTCACTCCATAGGTAAGTATTTTTCACCAAGGATTTAACTCGGTAAACTCTTTACATGCACGAATTTAGTACTGGATCTTAATATATAAGTTTTGAATTGTTCATTGTGGCTAGTAATGAAATATGCCTAGCTCAAGATTTCATGATGGTAACGTCTTACCACCACTTCCCCTCAAGTTCAACACAATCCATCACCTGCGTAGAAGATTATATACGGTTAGATGACAAGGCTTGTCTAGCCCTAAACTTCTAGAAGTGGGTGTGCACCCCCACTACTTTTAGCCTAGGAGTTCGTCGCACCAGGTACTTCCCGTAGGGTGTTAGGTTTAGGGTTTCTTCCTAAAGTTAGCATAGAGTTTAGTGTGATTTATGGGTTCGGGTGTATGCTACTAGTGTTGTTATTAACTTAATTTCCTAGACTTAAGATTTATCTTAAACATTATCTTTAGGTAATAAATTGATACCAAGTAGTTCATGAGATTTATTTTTCAAACTTAAAGGAGTTGAAGTACTTTCACCTAATATCAATACTAATTTGGTTATTTAAAGTTCTATTTGTATACTGTTTTAAACCAAAAGTATTCTTTAAAATTTCTAGGAGCATGTGTACTTGCTCTTAAGGAATTGTATTCTTAGCCATGTATTCTCCATAAGTATGCTTGTGAAAATAGCTTAATATATGATTTATCTCAACCAACATCTTATTGTACTTAATATAGGACGTTCCAAACTATATATATATATATATA
This sequence comes from Limonium bicolor, assembly GCA_023374045.1. Taxonomy (NCBI): domain Eukaryota; kingdom Viridiplantae; phylum Streptophyta; class Magnoliopsida; order Caryophyllales; family Plumbaginaceae; genus Limonium; species Limonium bicolor. The sequence continues at coordinate 274,181,112 of CM041781.1, forward strand.
TATTTCTGTAGTTTATGTTGGAACGGTATAACAACACATCACACGCAACAGACATTCATAAAAGAAAAGTGTATAAAGAAATCATTCACTAATCTAAGAAGGGTTAGGAGCCGTGCCTTACTGGAATCCTCACTTCCCAATTCTACCCCAATTCCCCAGTTTTAAGTGCACCTATAATCTAAGTATTTCACTCGACTTGTTTTCTCGGGTTCAGAGCGTAACTACGCTCTGATACCACTTTCTGTAACGCCCCTATTAACCATAAATACAGCGGAAATAAAACTCTAAGGCGATTACAGACCATCGGGTTCCAAACACCCGGCACCAAACCTCACCAATTACAACTTACAATCTACAAAAGCTACGGTTTGAACTCGAGAAAAACTTAACACAAACATAATAGAAATTAAACACATTAACTCTCCACAAAACCTAGTCCCATCCCAAACGCTCATTCTCTTCGTGGCCACCTGTAAATCAATTCGTACCTGCAAGAAAACCAAGCAGCCCACCCCGAGAGGGGTGAGTCAGTTCCCTGGAATGGAACTGGTACAATTCTCCAAAAACAAACTTATAAAACATAACTCTTCAAAATAAACAGTAACATGAAAAAAACTCTTAAAAGTAAAACCGAGATAAAGCACTTCAAAACAATCAAGTTAAAGAGAAAAGAAAACAAGACAAAGATAGAGATAGAGAACTTCCAAAACAAGTCATCCACTTAAGTAGTCACACCACATAGTTAGTAAGTATCCATTGTTGATGTTAGAACCAATTCCCGTTCGGAGTATAAAGACTCAGATAGTCACGAAGGACTAGGAATAATAAGATAGACCCAAGAACCAATAACTCAAGAGTGGAATAATTCAATTGGGAGAGATGGCCCCCACCGCCAGATATCAATGTCCATATGGACGAGGGATATACAGCCCCCTGCTGTCAGATTTAAATGTCCTGATGGACGAGGGATATACAGCCCCCTGCTGTTAAATATCAATGCCCCTATGGGCGAGGGATATACAGCCCCCTGCTGTTAAATTAAAAATGTCCTGATGGACGAGGGATATACAGCCCCCTGCTGTTAAATATCAATGCCCTATGGGCGAGGGATATACAGCCCCCTGCTGTTACCATTGAAGACGCGCGCACATCGAAAGAAAGATTTCCAAGATTGACCTTGTTCCAAATTCCCACTAGATCACCAACTACCCAGAGCAATACCAAAACACTCAGTCCTACAGAGTGCAGAAGCGTAAACCCTAAGCAGTCAATGTCTAACGGGACACCAAACAGAAGAAACCAATACCCAAGTGAGTTCCACAACCAAGGCTCAGTTAGTCACACAAGCTGAGTTAGTCACACAACCATTTCCTTTTTAGAAATTCCTCTTTAAGTCAGTTAGTGTTTCCCAAAACATTCCACAAGTCAGTCAGCAAAAATATCGAAGTACGAGAAATCATACAAAACATTCCATAAGGTCCAAAACACAACAAGCTGAGTACGAGAAATCGTACAAAACATTCCATAGAGTCCAAAGCACAACAAGCTGAGTACGAGAAATCGTACAAAACATTCCATAGAGTCCAAAACACAACAAGCTGAGTACGAGAAATCGTACCTGGGTAACGTTGTAGCAGTTCTAATCAACTTGCGCAAACAATCAACAGTACTCTGAAGAATATTAAAGGTAATCTATCATCAATCACTTGTAGCCTATGTTACACTTAAATAAACTCCTTACTCTTATTTCAAAGTCTCAATTATCTTTAAGCCCTCACTAAATGTTATGTATAATCTTTGTGTTATCTGAGAACGTTGTATAGCCCAAGGTGGTAACATCAAGGAATGTATCTTATTAACACCTGCTAACTGACCACTCATATCCACTTTATTCATTTAACCACAATCCTCACATTCAAGACTTTTGAGACCTTTATAACACAAATGTGTTTACATTATATAATTAAATCTAGAATTCCAATAGTAATCTTAAGTGAATACCTTTATTCTTAATTAGAATAAACATTGATTATGACCTATGATGGGTACATCTTAGAATACTATACTATTATTTCACAATGCAATGATTATGTAAGATACCAATATCTACTAGAAATCCGTTATGTTTAAGTCTTCCCTTAACTTAATTAAGATCTACATCTTGTATATTGGAATCATAGTGTTGTAGACGCATTTTTTATAACTTAATTGAGTTACTAAACTCATTTATCTTATCTCTAGTTCAGAAAGACTTTTTATTACATCCAGCTATAATCTTGACATAAGATGTTAAATTACTTTTCATCTTGAAACAACTATATTATAGTTAACTTAGACTTATCGAACTCTTACTTTAGTATTCACAAGGTACATTATTTGCTTAATTATTACCTATATAATAAGGTGTTTAAATATAACCTTTTATGCATCCTTACTTACCTTTAATCTCCTAAATATTTTATTTTTACACCCATTCACTCTATAGACTATGTATAATCCTTTTGTACTAAACTTCAATAAACTTAAGCCTTAAATACGTTTTAAATTGTTTTACAAAGCCTAAGGTTTCAAAGGAATAACTTAATAACTCAATTTCCTTTATTGTATTTAAGATGGACAATATATCTACATAGAGTAGAATTTATCAGAGAATTAAATTCTGGTTCGCAAGTGAAATTGTAAATTATTTAATAAGATAAACCATTATGAAAATTCTCATATTTTATATTCAAAACAACATATCATTATTTCTCATTACCGTAAAGTATATCAATATAATATCTAATGTAACTTAGTTTTATCTAATAAAAAGGTTCAAAGGTTTTAAGTACCAAATTCTTATCTATAAACCTCCTATAAACTCTAACTACTAAATACCCCACTTGATTGTATACTCACCCCTGAATACCAGTAATAAATGTACTTTATATGGCTTATCTAATCCTAAGATACTTAAGGATAATTGTTTAGATAAATTTCCAAATCATCGTTCAATATAATGGTGGCCATCGGGTCCGGTTCTACCCGGAACCGGCGGTTCTACCCGGAACCGATTGGAACCGGAACCGGCCGAGAACCGGTGGGAATCGGAACCGGAACCGAACCGCCTCAGCCGGTTCCGAATACGAATACATGTTTTGAGATTCGGGCCCGAACCGGAACCGGAACCGCCTGGAACCGCCTGGAACCGTCGTCGGATTCGGAACCGGAACCGCCCTGGAACCGGTTGAAGTTACCGTTGGGTTTTTAAAATGTAACTCTTAGTAGTTGTACTCTTTTCCTTATTAGGGTTTTCCCAATGGATTTTTACCTAATAAGGTTTTAATGAGGCAGTGAATCATATAATAAAATTCTCTTTGTTCCTTATTTTTTGTAAATTCAATAAAAATTCCTAAGTCTTTGTTTCTTACACATTTAAGATTATAAACTTGAAGAAAACCTATCTAGGAGTAAAGTGGATGAAAAGAGCAACGTGTGCACTCAAACGATCTCAAATCGGAGCTAAAACGAAGCAACTGGAGCCGATCGAATCTTTCCAGAACCGGTTGGAACCGATCAGAACCGAAACCAGAACCGGGGAACCGGCCGGAACCGGTTTTTTGACCGAATCCGAGCGAATCCAGATTTCAGAACCGGAACCGGAACCGTAAACCGGAACCGCCCAGACCGGTTCCGAATACGAAACACATTTTCTGGAAACCGGAACCGGTGGAACCGGAACCGGAAACCGGTGGAACCAGACCCGTGGCCACCATTAGTTCAATATAGAATATATCATATCCTTATATGATTCCATCTTAAAACATTAAGTTATATTTCACTACCATAAATGTTGAGAAATGATTAAATATAGACTTACTAATCCAACCTCACATTTAGGTGTAAAAGTATTTACTTATTTTATTATGGTTTTATACTAAGAATATTTAGATGTAATCATACTACATTTGTTTATCATCAATTATAGAATAAGATCTATTTGTGCAACATTTTATGTAATCTAATCACATTTCCTAAGGTTTAACTTATTAATTACTTAATCCCAATTTTAGATTTAATCCTGGTTATTGACAATATACTATACATGAATTTTAATATGGTTATATAAACCTTAGAAACTCAAAGGTAATTCTTAAGCCTATACATAACTATAATCTAATACCACCTCAATAATATTCTGCCATAGTATTATGTAGAGGTTTAATTTAACTTACTAATTCCTTTGTATTATATTTCCTATAAGGTATCTAATTTTTTATGTTAAATGTGTATATATTATATACTAGGATTTGTTCAAAACATTATTTATGTAGTTTTATTGTATTAATTATGTTTAATAACTTTTAGGCATAACCACAACCGACCTATGGTTTATTAAATAAAGTTTCCTTTGTTTATTTAATATATATAAGTGTACCCGTACTAGAAATCAACTAAGACATTCCCTATGTAACTTATCATACTTAAACTATCTTATTAATACAACCTTAAACTGTATTCCAAGTATGTTTCGTTAAGTATTTCTTTTACCATATAGGTTACTAGCTCTTATAACATTTAGTTATTATAAGTGTTAATTTAATTAGTTCCTTGTTTTACTCTAAGTTACTACTTAATTCCCTTTTATAAACGCGTAAAAATATATATATTTATTCCTTAGTTTAATTAAAAATATTAACTCCCATATAATATAGTAAATAAAACGGAGGACAATTAAATTCCTTAATTTATATAAGTTTCTACTTAAGTAAGTATATATACATATATGTAAATAATTTCACTTCTCTTAAAAGCTAATACAAAAACATTTATAAACTTACTGTTATAAAATGTTAATTTAGTTTTCTTTATTTTCCCCAGCTTAAAAGTTAATTAACAAACCATACTTTAATTTCTGGTTATATTAAAAACCTTATATTATAGGTTATTCTTATGAAAAACTCATAAACACAATTTTTAAAACCTTTTACCAATGCCCAAAAATTCCCAAATTTAATATACAGTAACTATAACATTTTAGACATATTATAAAAATTTTATTTCATAAAAATATCTTTTTAATTTAGCCAAATAATTCCAGAAAACCCGTAACTTGTAAAAATCATAACTTATGTTTAAAAAATCCAAAACCATAATAATTTACATCAAAATAAACTAAATTAAATAAGGAATCTATGGTTAAAAGTTCAAGTCAAAATACATTCGGAAGATATTTAAATTAACCCAACAAGTTTGGACTATTTACTGGAATTTATAAACTTATAATAAATATTTTATAGCGCGATCTAATCTCGGCCGTCCAAAACTTTTAAAACGAAATCAACGGCCCCTGAACGCCGTGTTCTTCCCCGATTCCAGAAAACTAGTCGAGTACTAAATCTCAAATTCCTCCCAATCCACAGAACGAAATCGAATGATTCTTGTTTCTATAGTTTCGTAATCAAATTTCGGTTCTATTGGTACCGGTTTCCCCAATTATAATGCAGTATATATCAAGATTCGAAATCGATTCGAAGGTTAGGGTTCATATCGGTGATAGAGTTGGAATCGAATGCAATTCATACAAATTCTCCTAACCTAACACAAAATTGACTAAATTGGCACATGGATTAGGTCGAAAACATGACTAAGAACGACAATATCGGAGCAATTTGGTCGGAGACTCACCGGATTGTGCGAATTGTGCGAATTCCAATTCGGAAAAACTGGGAAAAACTCGAACTTTAACCAGTTCGTGGTGCCAACTTTGAGGATCTATAACTAGCAGTACAAATTGAGTTAGGTTATGAGTAAAGGCTCATTGGAAAGAACAAACTTATATCTACGTATTGATAGCAAGAACTAAACCCAACTCGAACCACACAGAAAGAAATTGAAGTCGCAAAACACTTCTCTCTGTTTCGGTGTTATTTTGTGTGTGGCGATACCGAAACTTTAGACCTCTATATCTCCCAACTGGTTACGAATCGGACATGGGCATAAACACGAAAATTGTAGAGGGATTAGAGATCTTTACAACGAGCTAAAGAAATCGAATTTTGGTTGAGTAACGAAGAAGTTATGATCGACGCAAGTTACCTGAAAACGAAGAGAATCTGGAATTCTGGAAACACGTTTCGCAAGGTGGCTACTTTGACTCGATTTCCGGTTGATTCAGAAGGAGTTAGGGTTTGTATGAGTTATAGTTGTTTAGAGGGAATGTAGGAGAAGACAACAAAGAAGACGGCATTGAAAAATATGGAAAGATGAAGAAGTTATAGCCGTCTAAAGTTAGGTCAAAACGCTGGAATCAGTTACCGAAATTCAGGGAAAGAATCGGCTAAGTGTGGGCGACCCATTACAGAGTGACACGTGGCATCTCTTAAAATTTTGATTCAAACTTCAATCTAGCATAACTTTGGCTAGGATGATCCGTTTTTGTCGTTCTTTTTATCGATCTTCATGGTTTTCCATAACCTATTTATTGGTATAGGTTTTATGGCCTGGTTTGACCATTATCAAAAAGTCAACTCTAGCAAGGCTTAATAAGCTTTAAGGTTTCTAGAATTTTATATTGACTTTTATGTTTCAAAACAATGTTCCAACACTTCCTAAAATCTTTATAATATAGTTGGAGTGTTTTGGAATTTTCCCAAGATTTATTGACTTATAAATCTTATTATTAAATTCATAACTATATAATAATGTATAATAATTAGGGTTAAATAGGAGAAAACCCTTAATAAATTTCACAATTCCATTAATAATTTAATATTCATAATTCCATATAATAATTTAATTTTTAATAAAAGAAATCCCCTAATTAATTAACTTAATTTAGGGGTATTTCAGTATATCCCCCTTAAAAGAAACTTCGCCTTGAAGTTTAACAATCAACTAATAGGCACTCACACCGCTTCGGGTGTGTTGAGACAATAATAATTACAAATTCCATACCAAACCAATCCTTTATTTCCATCCATTTCCATAACAACATTCCACTCAAGATTACTCAAAAATCAAACTGAACCAGGATATACCAAGATATAGCATCATGAAAATCAAAAGTCACATACTGAGTCATAATGAAAAATCCAAGCACATACAAACACCTCTCATTCTGCTAATACTGTTCTCCTTTTACTAACAACGCAACGAGGCATAATCCGGATGAGATAACGAAGGAGGAGTATGCCAGCATATCCCCCTTAAAAGAGCTAAGGTACGCCCTCGTACCGCTACTAACGGCACATTCAAAGAATTCAACACCTTATTAACCAGCTTTGTTGTGAATTTTACTGCACTGTTGATTTTATCTATGATCGTTACATATATCTGTATCTCTTGATTGTTATGTATTTGTATTTCCTTGGTAGTTATAAAATTTTATCTTATGATTATTATCCATTCATTTAATGACTGATACGAATTATACGTCATTATATGATCATTTTATCATATCAATTATATTACCAAGCTATAAACCAGGTGTAACGTACTTGAGTAGTTTAACATAATATTCCCGATCATTTAATAATCCTCAATAATCTTCCAAAATTATCTTCAAAGGTTTATTAGTCAACCATATGTTAAAACTCTATAAGATAAATATTTCCTGTGACTTTTCAAGTTTCAATTGTTTTTTTTATTAACTATCGTATTTTAGACGATTCATTCAGTGTTTACTTTATAAAATTTACTTATTATATAGCTTCACTCAAGGCAGAATTTTAGGAAGTTCTTCCAAAATCTGATTCCTTTATCTTAAAATTTATATATTATATTTTTTTAAGGTAGGGACTCTATATAAAATTTTAAGTCAAATGAGCTAGTCTAATGAAAACTCACTCACTCTTGGTAATTATTTTTTTCTTAAGGTTTGTTCTATGTAAGTATTCTCCTGATTATTAAATCTTAGTACTCCCTTAGACAATGGTGGCTTTTGTAGATATCACTCTTAGTGTGACTTCTAAGATTTTATCTATGTATAAGGTTAAACTTCTAAATAAACATGAGGATTTCCAAATCTTTAAGTAACTCTCAATTTTTCACTAGACACCCAATACTCCAAGTATTTAAGGCTCAATAATATTTAGTTTATTATTACTCATGTGTTTTCACTCCATAGGTAAGTATTTTTCACCAAGGATTTAACTCGGTAAACTCTTTACATGCACGAATTTAGTACTGGATCTTAATATATAAGTTTTGAATTGTTCATTGTGGCTAGTAATGAAATATGCCTAGCTCAAGATTTCATGATGGTAACGTCTTACCACCACTTCCCCTCAAGTTCAACACAATCCATCACCTGCGTAGAAGATTATATACGGTTAGATGACAAGGCTTGTCTAGCCCCTAAACTTCTAGAAGTGGGTGTGCACCCCCACTACTTTTAGCCTAGGAGTTCGTCGCACCAGGCACTTCCCGTAGGGTGTTAGGTTTAGGTGTTTTCTTCCTAAAGTTAGCATAGAGTTTTAGTGTGATTTATGGGTTCGGGTGTATGCTACTAGTGTTTGTTAACTTAATAATTTCCTAGACTTAAGATTTATCTTAAACATTATCTTTAGGTAATAAATTGATACCAAGTAGTTCATGAGATTTATTTTCAAACTTTAAAGGAGTTGAAGTACTTTCACCTAATATCAATACTAATTTGGTTATTTAAAGTTCTATTTGTATACTGTTTTAAACCAAAAGTATTCTTTAAAATTTCTAGGAGCATGTGTACTTGCTCTTAAGGAATTGTATTCTTAGCCATGTATTCTCCATAAGTATGCTTGTGAAAATAGCTTAATATATGATTTATCTCAACCAACATCTTATTGTACTTAATATAGGACGTTCCAAACTTATATATATATATATATATATATATATATATATATATATATTTCTGTAGTTTATTGTTGGAACGGTATAACAACACATCACACGCAACAGACATTCATAAAAGAAAAGTGTATAAAGAAATCATTCACTAATCTAAGAAGGGTTAGGAGCCGTGCCTTACTGGAATCCTCACTTCCCAATTCTACCCCAATTCCCCAGTTTTAAGTGCACCTATAATCTAAGTATTTCACTCGGCTTGTTTTCTCGGGTTCAGAGCGTAACTACGCTCTGATACCACTTTCTGTAACGCCCCTATTAACCATAAATACAGCGGAAATAAAACTCTAAGGCGATTACAGACCATCGGGTTCCAAACACCCGGCACCAAACCTCACCAATTACAACTTACAATCTACAAAAGCTACGGTCTGAACTCGAGAAAAACTTAACACAAACATAATAGAAATTAAACACATTAACTCTCCACAAAACCTAGTCCCATCCCAAACGCTCATTCTCTTCGTGGCCACCTGTAAATCAATTCGTACCTGCAAGATCAAACCAAGCAGCCCACCCCGAGAGGGGTGAGTCAGTTCCCTGGAATGGAACTGGTACAATTCTCCAAAAACAAACTTATAAAACATAACTCTTCAAAATAAACAGTAACATGAAAACAAACTCTTAAAAGTAAAACCGAGATAAAGCACTTCAAAACAATCAAGTTAAAGAGAAAAGAAAAAGACAAAGATAGAGATAGAGAACTTCCAAAACAAGTCATCCACTTAAGTAGTCACACCACATAGTTAGTAAGCATCCATTGTTGATGTTAGAACCAATTCCCGTTCGGAGTATAAAGACTCAGATAGTCACGAAGGACTAGGAATAATAAGATAGACCCAAGAACCAATAACTCAAGAGTGGAATAATTCAATTGGGAGAGATGGCCCCCACCGCCAGATATCAATGTCCATATGGACGAGGGATATACAGCCCCCTGCTGTCAGATTTAAATGTCCTGATGGACGAGGGATATACAGCCCCCTGCTGTTAAATATCAATGCCCCTATGGGCGAGGGATATACAACCCCCTGCTGTTAAATTAAAAATGTCCTGATGGACGAGGGATATACAGCCCCCTGCTGTTAAATATCAATGCCCTATGGGCGAGGGATATACAGCCCCCTGCTGTTACCATTGAAGACGCGCGCACGTCGAAAGAAAGATTTCCAAGATTGACCTTGTTCCAAATTCCCACTAGATCACCAACTACCCAGAGCAATACCAAAACACTCAGTCCTACAGAGTGCAGAAGCGTAAACCCTAAGCAGTCAATGTCTAACGGGACACCAAACAGAAGAAACCAATACCCAAGTGAGTTCCACAACCAAGGCTCAGTTAGTCACACAAGCTGAGTTAGTCACACAACCATTTCCTTTTTAGAAATTCCTCTTTAAGTCAGTTAGCGTTTCCCAAAACATTCCACAAGTCAATCAGCAAAAATATCGGAGTACGAGAAATCGTACAAAACATTCCATAAGGTCCAAAACACAACAAGCTGAGTACGAGAAATCGTACAAAACATTCCATAGAGTCCAAAACACAACAAGCTGAGTACGAGAAATCGTACAAAACATTCCATAGAGTCCAAAACACAACAAGCTGAGTACGAGAAATCGTACCTGGGTAACGTTGTAGCAGTTCTAATCAACTTGCGCAAACAATCAACAGTACTCTGAAGAATATTAAAGGTAATCTATCATCAATCACTTGTAGCCTATGTTACGCTTAAATAAACTCCTTACTCTTATTTCAAAGTCTCAATTATCTTTTAAGCCCTCACTTAAATGTTATGTATAATCTTTGTGTTATCTGAGAACGTTGTATAGCCCAAGGTGGTAACATCAAGGAATGTATCTTATTAACACCTGCTAACTGACCACTCATATCCACTTTATTCATATTTAACCACAATCCTCACATTCAAGACTTTTGAGACCTTTATAACACAAATGTGTGTACGTTATATAATTAAATCTAAGAATTCCAATAGTAATCTTAAGTTGAATACCTTTATTCTTAATTTAGAATAAACATTGTATTATGACCTATGATGGGTACATCTTAGAATACTATACTATTATTTCACAATGCAATGATTATGTAAGTTACCAATATCTACTAGATAATCCGTTATGTTTAAGTCTTCCCCTTAACTTAATTAAGATCTACATCTTGTATATTGGAATCATAGTGTTGTAGACGCATTTTATTATAACTTAATTGAGTTACTAAACTCATTTATCTTATCTCTAGTTCAGAAAGACTTTTTATTACATCCAGCTAATAATCTTGACATAAGATGTTAAATTACTTTTCATCTTGAAACAACTATATTATAGTTAACTTAGACTTATCGAACTCTTACATTTAGTATTCACAAGGTACATTATTTGCTTAATTATTACCTATATAATAAGGTGTTTAAATATAACCTTTTATGCATCCTTACTTACCTTTAATCTCCTAAATATTTTATTTTTACACCCATTCACTCTATAGACTATGTATAATCCTTTTGTACTAAACTTCAATAAACTTAAGCCTTAAATACGTTTTAAATTGTTTTACAAAGCCTAAGGTTTCAAAGGAATAACTTAATAACTCAATTCCCTTTATTGTATTTAAGATGGACAATATATCTACATAGAGTAGAATTTATCAGAGAATTAAATTCTGGTTCGCAAGTGAAATTGTTAATTATTTAATAAGATAAACCATTATGAAAATTCTCATATTTTATATTCAAAACAACATATCATTATTTCCCATTACCGTAAAGTATATCAATATAATCTTATGTAACTTCGTTTTATCTAATAAAAAGGTTCAAAGGTTTTAAGTACCAAATTCTTATCTATAAACCTCCTATAAACTCTAACTACTAAATACCCCACTTGATTGTATACTCACCCCTGAATACCAGTAATAAATGTATTTTATATGGCTTATCTAATCCTAAGAAACTTAAGGATAATTGTTTAGATAAATTTCCAAATCATCGTTCAATATAGAATATATCATAATCCTTATAATGATTCCATCTTAAAACATTAAGTTATATTTCACTACCATAAATGTTGAGAAATGATTAAATATAGACTTACTAATCCACCTCACATTTAGGTGTAAAAGTATTTTACTTATTTTATTATGGTTTATATACTAAGAATATTTAGATGTAATCATACTACATTTGTTTATCATCAATTATAGAATAAGATCTATTTGTGCAACATTTTATGTAATCTAATCACAATTTTCCTAAGGTTTAACTTATTAATTACTTAATCCCAATTTTAGATTTACATCCTGGTTATTGACAAATAATACTATACATGAATTTTAATATGGTTATATATAAACCTTAGAAACTCAAAGGTAATTCTTAAGCCTAATACATAACTATAATCTAATACCACCTCATATAATATTCTGCCATTAGTATTATGTAGAGGTTTAATTTAACTTACTAATTCCTTCGTATTATATTTCCTATAAGGTATCTAATTTTATTTATGTTAAATGTGTATATATTTATATATACTAGGATTTGTTCAAAACATTATTTATGTAGTTTATTGTATTTAATTATGTTTAATAACTTTTAGGCATAACCATAACCGACCTATGGTTTATTAAATAAAGTGTTTCCTTTGTTTATTTATATATATAAGTGTACCCGTACTAGAAATCAACTAAGACATTCCCTATGTAACTTATCATACTTAAACTATCTTATTAATACAACCTTAAACTGTATTCCAAGTATGTTTCGTTAAGTATTTCTTTTACCATATCATAGGATACTAGCTCTTATAACATTTAGTTATTATAAGTGTTAATTTAATTAGTTCCTTGTTTTACTCTAAGTTACTACTTAATTCCCTTTTTATAAACGCGTAAAAATATATATATTTATTCCTTAGTTTAATTAAAAATATTAACTCCCATATAATATAGTAAATAAAACGTAGGACAATTAAATTCCTTAATTTATATAAGTTTCTACTTAAGTAAGTATATATACATATATGTAAATAATTTCACTTCTCTTAAAAGCTAATACAAAAACATTTATAAACTTACTGTTATAAAATGTTAATTTAGTTTCCTTTATTTTCCCCAGCTTAAAAGTTAATTAACAAACCATACTTTAATTTCTGGTTACATTAAAAACCTTATATTATAGGTTATTCTTATGAAAAACTCATAAACACAATTTTTAAAACCTTTTACCATTGCCCAAAAATTCCCAAATTTAATATACAGTAACTATAACATTTTAGACATATTATAAAATTTTTTTCATAAAAATATCTTTTTAATTTAGCCAAATAATTCCAGAAAACCCGTAACTTGTAAAAATCATAACTTATGTTTAAAAACTCCAAAACCATAATAATTTACATCAAAATAAACTAGATTAAATAAGGAATCTATGGTTAAAATTTCAAGTCAAAATACATTCGGGAAGATATTTAAATTAACCCAACAAGTTAGGACTATTTACTGGAATTTATAAACTTATAATAAATATTTTATAGCACGATCTAATCTCGGCCGTCCAAAACTTTTAAAACGAAATCAACGGCCCCTGAACGCCGTGTTCTTCCCCGATTCCAGAAAACTAGTCGAGTACTAAATCTCAAATTCCTCCCAATCCACAGAACGAAATCGAATGATTCTTGTTTCTATAGTTTCGTAATCAAATTTCGGTTCTATTGGTACCGGTTTCCCCAATTATAATGCAGTATATATCAAGATTCGAAATCGATTCGAAGGTTAGGGTTCATATCGGTTACAGAGTTGAAATCGAATGCAATTCATACAAATTCTCCTAACCTAACACGAAATTGACTAAATTGGCACATGGATTAGGTCGAAAACATGACTAAGAACGACAATATCGGAGCAATTTGGTCGGAGACTCACCGGATTGTGCGAATTCCAATTCGGAAAACTGGGAAAAACTCGAACTTTAACCAGTTCGTGGTGCCAACTTTGAGGATCTATAACTAGCAGTACAAATTGAGTTAGGTTATGAGTAAGGGCTCATTGGAAAGAACAAACTTAGATCTACGTATTGATAGCAAGAACTAAACCTAACTCGAACCACACAGAAAGAAATTGAAGTCGCAAAACACGAGTTTACCTCTCTGTTTCGGTGTTATTTTATGTGCTGGCGAGACCGAAACTTTAGACCTCTATATCTCCCAACTGGTTACGAATCGGACTTGGGCATAAACACGAAAATTGTAGAGGGATTAGAGATCTTTACAACGAGCTAAAGAAATCGAATTTTGGTTGAGTAACGAAGAAGTTATGATCGACGCAAGTTACCTGAAAACGAAGAGAATCTGGAATTCTGGAAACACGTTTCGCAAGGTGGCTACTTTGACTCGATTTTCCGGTTGATTCAGAAGGAGTTAGGGTTTGTATGAGTTATAGTTGTTTAGAGGGAATGTAGGAGAAGACAACAAAGAAGACGGCATTGAAAAATATGGAAAGATGAAGAAGTATAGCCGTCTAAAGTTAGGTCAAAACGCTGGAATCAGTTACCGAAATTCAGGGAAAGAATCGGCTAAGTGTGGGCGACCCATTACAGAGTGACACGTGGCATCTCTTAAAATTTTGATTCAAAACTTCAATCTAGCATAACTTTGGCTAGGATGATCCGTTTTTGACGTTCTTTTTATCGATCTTCATGGTTTTCCATAACCTATTTATTGGTATAGGTTTCATGGCCTGGTTTGACCATTCTCAAAAAGTCAACTCTAGCAAGGCTTAATAAGCTTTAAGGTTTCTAGAATTTTATATTGACTTTTATGTTTCAAAACAATGTTCCAACACTTCCTAAAATCTTTATAATATAGTTGGAGTGTTTAGGAATTTTCCCAAGATTTATTGACTTATAAATCTTATTATTAAATTCATAATACTATATAATAATGTATAATAATTAGGGTTAAATAGGAGAAAACCCCTAAATAAATTTCACAATTCCATATAATAATTTAATATTCATAATTCCATATAATAATTTAATTTTTAATAAAATAAATCCCCTAAATTAATTTAAATTAATTTAGGGGTATTTCACATAGCATCTATGTTTAGCACAGTGGCAATGAAATCATCGCCAATTATATCCCAAAAAGTCCTAAGAAAAGCAGCCTGGGTACCATCATGGCCATGAGCTTTAATAGGATGTGTATCCCTAAAGGCACAGAAGACCTCTGCCCTATCGTGCGGTTTCCCAAGAAATTCTTACTGGTTAGCTGGAACCCGATTCTCTACACTAGCTAACAGATACGGATTAGGATGAGGGGCCGTAGTGGTATACAAATTGTTGAAATATCTTTAAAAGATGTTCCAATTCTATGATATGTAATTATTTGATAAAGATGGAGATCGAAGTAATCAGAGATGACAAGAATAGTGCAGAGCCCATGGGTACTGAGCAGGAGGATGATGAGGACTTGTTTTGTTGGTTTGGACTTAATTTTACGAGATGGGTTCGGCTGGCCCTGAACTTTCGTTAAGTCCTCTACATTAAGGTACCTCTTTTATGTTTAATTTGTTTCTGGATCCTTCTTGCATGTATAACATTATTATGTTTGGTTTTTTTTTTTTTTGGGTTATAGGTTTAAAACCGAGCATAATTATGCTATGGCATCATCACATCCATAGGAGTTTTGGGTGAGGCTGAGAAGAAAATTTGAACAAATAATATATAAAAAAGAGGAGGAAAATCCGGTAGTACCGTTACCACTCCCCTCCCTCCCTAATCTATCTCTTTGATTACAACATCTTCCTCTATCTCTCTTTGAGAAGAAACATTTACCATCGTAGTACGACGACGTCGCGAAGGTTGAATTCTTTCTTCTCTTCATATCTGGTTCGTCTTGGTGGGTTTGGCTTGAATCACGTCTTGATTCTTCTGTACATGATTTCGTCATTAAATCTTGATTATTTGTCACAAATTAATTAGATCTGTGTATTAAATGTTTCGGGCATCGATCTTGCGCATCTAGAAGGCTGTTTTTGAAGGGAAATCTTTACATTGCAGTCCGCTGATTTGATCTGAACGTAATTTCTTGGTTTTGTTTTTGGTGATCAACAACGTTGTTGTATGTGATATTGGCTTTAACTGTTGTGGCATGTGAGAAATGTGCATCAATTTGTATTCATTCTAAAGAAGGTACTATATATGCCTTGTCTGTCTCTATATATATGTACGCAGATCGAAATCAATAAAAATGGCGGATCAAATAACAGCCGATCCAATTTCAAACAACGGGGTGGAAGCATACGACGATCATCATGAACACCCGAAACCGAAATCTCATGTAAACTTTCACAGCGATGATAAAATGGATTCATCAGTCAAGTCTAGTAATGCAAGTAAGGTTTTTGGACGACAGAAATCTGTCCATATAATGCTGGGTGCTGGAAAATGTAAGATTTATGTATATTTATTTTGTAGTATTTAATTATTGTTGATTTGATTGTTTGTATATGGATGGATTAATTATAAAAATCTGTATATATATAGCTGCTGATGTGTTGCTATGGAGGAACAAGAAGATATCAGCCAGTGTCCTAGCCATTGCCACAGGAGTATGGTTGTTATTTGAGTGGCTGAATTATCATTTGTTAACAATTGTTTGTTTCATATTAGCACTTGGAATGGGTGCTCAGTTTGCCTGGTCAAACGCTTCTGGATTTCTAACCAGGTAATTATAATTAATGCCTCTTTACGTACGTATGTAATTAACTTCACAATTTAATATTGGTATAATATATAATAGATCACCATTTGAAATCCCACGCGTTCAACTACCGGAGAGTATATTCGTCAACATCGCCATTGCAATTGCTGCTGAGATTAACAGAGCTCTAGCTTTTCTACAAGACGTTGCACGAAGTGGGAACATGAGACAGTTCATCATGGTATCTTAATGATCTTGTTTAATTTTCACATTCATAACTCACTCACAAACTCGTCTGTTAATCAACAAATTACATACCAGGCTTTATTAATAAATGGCTTCTAGCCCAAATTATAAATATAATATATATATATATAAATATAATATAATTCCTTGGTTTATTACTAGGTGATCGGCTGCTTGTGGTTTGCAGCAGTTATAGGAAGTTGGTGCAATTTTCTAACTGTAATCTATCTTGGTAAGTAAATCTTGATATGACAACAATCTTCAATTAATAAGTTCATACTTTCACTTATGCATCTCTACATAATTAATTGTAGGCTTTGTCGCTGCACATACGCTGCCTGTTCTCTACGAGAGACACAAGGAAGAAATTGACAACTTCGTTGACAATCTCATTGGCCAATTGCACCAAAACTACCAGAAGCTTGATGCACGTGTGCTTAGCAAGATGCCAACCAGAAAATACAATGAGCGCAAGCAAGAGTAGACATCTCACTTTCGTATTCATTCCATGCATGCATTAGCTAGGAAAATACCCTAAATAGTAGTGTTGAGACTTGAGTCAGTTCAGTTCATCTTATGCATTAACTACGTACTACTATGGGAAACTGGGATATCAAGTTGGACCTATTTTATGTTGTATGTATAGCGGTGCCATGAGTTTAAGTTACTGGCGGCCGGACTTCACAGGGAATCTCATTGCAATCTCTGTTTGGCCGTTCTCGATCGCTTTATTTTGAGGCCGTTCGGAGGCAGCGTGTAAACGCAGCATATGCTTTAATCTTTGTGTGGTTAACTAATACCACTCTGCCAAGTATACATGTTGGTTAGTTTACTCAATTGACAAGCTTACACTTGTCACCTTTATTTTCTGAAAAAATGAATCGTGGTCGTCGAACGGCGCCTTTATGTCTTACTGGTTTGCTTTACGTTGACAATGCACTTGCTATTTTTTTTATATTATATAAACCGCGCTGAATAAGAGCGAAGTTCCAACTTGCTAACTCTTTCTCTCCCTTTGAGCTTAGCCCTGATGTAGATGACCCTCCTTCCATTTCCTTATGAAGATTGCCATTTGGAATATAAGGGGTTGCAACGACCCCACCAAGCTTCGTGAAATAAAGCTGTTTGTCAAGACCCAGGATCTCTGTGTCCTTGCCCTTTTGGAAACCCGAGTTTCGTCTCTCAATTCCTCTTCCATCTTTTCACGTCACTTCCCCTCTTGGAATTTCACCCATAACTACCCTTCCCACCCCAATGGTCGTATTTGGATCCTCTTTGACCCCACTCGTATTAACCTCACTCCTCTGCTCTCGTCGGCCTAAATGCTAACTTGCGTAGCCTCGCCCCATGGCTCTCACTCATTTACCCTTTCCGTTGTGTATGGCCACAACAACCCCGCTCTTCAATCCCTCTTGTGGACCGATATTAAGACCCTTAGCAACTTGACCCCCGGGCCATGGATGGTGGCAGGAGACAATATCCTGTTTGCGGGAGACAGACAAAGCTGCCGGCCCACCCCCCTAGAGAATGTGAGGAATTTGCAGAATGTGTTGCTAGAGCTGAGCTTAATGATCTTCGCTATTATGGGCGCTTCTTCACTTGGTGGAATAACCAATACAGTCATGACTGTGTTCTGGGGAAACTAGACCGCGCCCTAGTCAATGAAGCTTGGGTCGCTGCCTTCCCCCTCAGCTATTGCACCTTTCCTCCCCCGCTCATTTCCGACCATAACCCCAAAATCATCACCTTTCCACGTCCAACCCACTCCCATAAGTGTTTTAAATTCCTTAACCTTTGGGCGAAGGATCCCTCCTTCCTCCCCATCATCCGCGATTTATGGAAGATCCCCACCAGCGGTAGCAGAATGTTTTCTTTTGTCAAAAGACTTCGCCTCCTCAAAGCTAAACTCTCTGCTCTTCACAGATCGGAATTCAGCTCTCTCTCCCATAAAGCCCAATCCATTAGAGAGGAGCTAAGTGACACCCAGCTAAATCTTGATAGGGACCCATCGAGCTCCGCTCTTATCTCCAAAGAGAAATCCCTGCGACATGCTCTTCGTGTCCGCAACCACCAGGAGCTTATCTTCCTTCGTCAACTCTCTAAGATCCGCTGGCTCAAGCTGGCTGACACGAACTCTGCCTTCTTCCATAGAGCCATCAAGGCTAGACGGAACAAAAACTTCATTGCCTCTATTACCAATGATCAGGGGTTGGAGCTCTTTGCCCCAAACGACATCGCTAACTGTCTCATTTCCCACTTCAAAGGCACCATGGGCACTAGGACTCCCCCCTCTGGCTCCCTCTCTGATTTCAACCTTGACACTTCCAGAACTATCGATCTATCCAATTGGTCTTCCCTTCTTAGGGATGTGGACAACGCAGACATAAAGGCTGCCCTTTTCTCCATCGGGGACGACAAAGCTCTAGGCCCTGATGGATAAACCTCCAAATTTTTTAAAACAGCGTGGCCCATTATAGGCGAGGATCTCAGTTTGGCCATCAAAAGCTTCTTCCATATCGGTACTTTGCTTAAGGAGATCAACTTGACCCTCATCACCCTAATCCCTAAAACTGAGTCTGCCTCCACCCCCAGTGACTATAGGCCCATATCCTGCTGTAACACTATCTATAAAATCGTTAGCAAAATACTAGCTGCTGGGCTTAAAGCGGTCCTCCCTGATATTGTCAATAAGAGCCAGGGGGCCTTCATAAAAGGGCGTCTTATTTCGGACAACATTCAAATGTGCTCCTGCTTAATGAAACACTACCAAAGAGCCCATATCTCTCCCCGATGTATGATGAAGATGGACATCAGAAAGGCCTTTGATACAGTTGATTGGCCCTTTCCTGCGCGACACTATGTCTTACCTAAACTTCCCTCCCGTCTTCATCAATTGGATTATGCAATGTGTCTCCACCCCTTCATACTCCATTAATCTGAATGGCTCCCCTAAGGGGCTCTTCAAAGGCGAAAGGGGCTTGCGCCAAGGGGACCCTCTCTCCCCCTACCTCTTTGTCCTAGTCATGGACATGCTTTCCCGCCTTCTCGACCAGCTCCCTCAGGAACCCGGCTTTAGATACCACCCGTCATGCAAATCCCACAACATTTCTCACCTTTTTTTTCGCTGACGATGCTCTACTTTTTTGTAGAGGAGACCATACCTCCATTTCCCTTATGCTCAGGAAGGTCAGTCTCTTTTCTGAAGCCTCGGGCCTTAAACTTAATCCCTCCAAATGTGACATCTTTCTAGGAGGGGTCTGTCCCGCTGCAGAAAACTCTATCCTCTCCTCCATAGGTTTCAATCTAGGATCCTTCCCATTCCGCTACTTGGGTATCCCAATCTCAGCTAGAAAGCCCAGAACCTCTGACTTTGCTCCACTGACCGATAACATACAAAGGGAATATCCTCCTGGGGTGGTAAACATCTCTCCTTTGCGGGGCGCCTCACTTTGATCCAAAGCACCCTATTTGGTATCATTGGTTTCTGGGCCTCGGCTATTGCTATCCCAAAGAATGTCATTCAATGCCTAGTTAGGAAATTTTGCTCCTTTCTCTGGTCCGGGACACTGCCAGCAACCCCTCTCCGCCGGTGGCATGGAGCTCCGTCTGTCTTGACAAGCGAAATAGGGGGCTTGGGATTAAGGATGTCTTTAAGTGGAATATGTGCTTTCTCCTTAAGACTATCTCTGCCATAATCCACAACACTGAGAGACTGTGGATCCAATGGATCCATAGTGTCTACCTGAGAAATTCAAGCATCTGGGTTAGCACTCCCAAGGGTGATGACCCGTGGACCTGAAAGTCCATTCTTAGAGCCAGTGTAACACCCCTACCATTAATACAATCATTACCGTCCAATCTCTTCGTACTTCCAGAGTCATGCAGCGGATACAAATTTACATACATTGGGTGATACAACGCCGTTAGTCACCCACGTGACTAACAAGGCTACAACTCTTACATACAGCATCGGTCTGATGGACCGGAATATCCGAGTGCTATACAAGTACATACATACTCCCAATACTTACTGAGTACTACAATACTCCATTCGATACAATACTCCACTCCATACAATACTCCATGATTCAATACAAGATAATACACTACGCATACCGAGTTTACTAAGTTCCAAATACAAGTACGATACCTCTTCAATTCATGCACACTCATTAAGAGTCTAATCACTACCCATTCCTCACAATTACTTACTTTCTGAGCACAAGGGTGTACCCCTTGGTACACCTCTACGCTCTACTTCTACTACCCGGGTGTAGCCACCGGTCTCTTACCTTGACCACATCCGCTTTGGTACCTGCACACTAAAAACGTTCCCTTTAGGGGGTCAGCTTTCGCTGCATATGATAACCGCATACCCCGCGTACTAGCGAGGGTACGCCGACCACTTGGTCGAAAACATGCAATTCGTTTTACAATACATGCATGCATCCATACTCATATCCATACATACATACATGCTCATATACATACATACATACTTTCATTCGCATTACTACAATACAATACAAGGTATACATACGTACGCACAGTACAATACATACTGGGAAGGTCGTACAAGTCAACCAACACTTACTTACCATTT
Organism: Limonium bicolor; assembly: GCA_023374045.1. Taxonomy (NCBI): domain Eukaryota; kingdom Viridiplantae; phylum Streptophyta; class Magnoliopsida; order Caryophyllales; family Plumbaginaceae; genus Limonium; species Limonium bicolor. The sequence continues at coordinate 274,202,544 of CM041781.1, forward strand.
TTCCATGATACACATACACCATACATACTCATTACTTACTCGATACGCAATACGGATATACAATTCTCCTTCTCATACAGAAGTCAAGTTAGCTTCCTTACACACCGGGTTAATCGGGTGTTCAATACATTTTACTCCAGGTCAATGACTTACAATAGTCAAGACCAATACACATACAATACTTACTCCATACTTACTTTACTTCCAGTTAAGTCGGTATGACCTCCGGGCAGGGAGTACTATCTCCCACCACCGGGCTTTAGGATGGCACACTAATCCAGGATGCTACCCATACAAGGGAATTGGTCCAAGGAAAAGATCATAGCCAGGATTCGGTTCCAACCTCTTGTGGTTCCTTATCCTCACGCGTGGCCGAAACTATATCGGACTTCTACTCATTCCATTTCTCGTTACTCATGTTAGGAGTTAGATTGTTAGGAATTAGTAGAAGTCAGTATTTCGTTCCCATACATTCATACAATACACAAGTACTCATACTTACACATGCTCTTCACTTCCATTCATTCATTTCATGAATTATACAAACTAATTGTTCAAGAAAATACAACAAGAACAAATAGTCCAAACACAGTTAAGTGCAATATAAGTCCGATTCGTGCATTTATCTTATTGGTGATCACATAAGCACAAATCGGGGTAACCAGGTTAGGATACAGAGCATGAGGAAATCATACATTTCACCATTGCTTTCGGACTCACCGACTCCTCTTCGGTGGTCAACTATTCGAATCCTAGCATATACATACAGTTGGGTGGTTAATCATCTATAATTAACCTTACTTATTACTTTGTTACAGTTTCCTAGTGTTTACTTACTAATTCCTTATTATTCAAATACATTTACTAATTCCTTATTATTCAAATACATTTACTTATGTTACTTACTTAAAATTATTCCCTAAGCTTGTTTATAGTCTTAATGACCTTTAAACATCATTAATAATGTCTTAATCATCTATTATCATTACCCATCCTTACCCATCCTTAGTTTTGCTTTAAATACATTCTGGACAGATTTTGGGGTGGTCCTGGTTTGTGTCCTGGTTTTAAACCCGGACCAAACCACTGGAACAACTCTCGGGTGAAATTTTTGCATCGTCCGGGTTTGTGTCCTGGTTTTAAACCGGACCAAAGCACTGGAACAACTCTCGGGTGAAATTTTTGCATCGTCCGGGTTTGTGTCCTGGTTTTAAACCCGGACAAATTTGTTTTAGAACTTACGGGTATGATTTTGGGGTTGTCCTGGTTTGTGTCCTGGTTCCAAACCAGGACAATTCCAGCCTGTTGCAAAATTTACAGTTTTTAAGCTTTGTTTCAATTCCATACTTCTACCAATCTCTTCCCCATAATTCCTACTATAATCTAGCCTATTTTAGCATTGATTAAGCACTTTAAACTAGCCTAATCCTCTCTACCAAAACCTGTTACAAAATACACTCCACTGTTAAATTTTCTCCACTGTTACAGTTTTGGTTCTTCTCCAAATGCTACAGATTTTCCTCTCTTCCTCCCACTACTCCTATGGCTCTTCTATTGCCTCATTTGCATTATACTCAACCTAAGTCTACTCAGTAATATACTTTTTACTAAATCCTTCATACTAATTCTTCCTTGATTCTCCAACACATTTCAATACTCTATGCTACAGATTTTACCTCTTCTTATTCTCTTACCACAACTACTACTCCTTAGTTACTAAATCATCTCTACTAAATCCCAATACACACCTTGGTTCTCCCATTCACCAAGTCATTCTTAATGCACAGTTCCTACCGAAATTTCGCCATAGTTCGCCTACTTTTCTTACTTCTCCATATACATACTTTTCATCAAATCCATTCCTAGTCTAGCCACACCCATACAAGGGTCCTACCAGCACACAAATCAATACCAATACACCATTACCTTCCTCAAACTACAATATCCATACACATACACAATGTACATTCACCAATACTTCTTCAAATACCAATACTAATACTCATACACAATCCTTTGGCTCCAAGGCCCACAATTCACATACCAATTCACAAATACTCACATTTCCTCACAAATACTCAAACTTCCAATACTTCAATACCCAATACAATAGTTTAGGTTCTTTATTTGCTTACCCATTTCCATTACACTAATGCATTAAATTGAGCATTAAGATGGAGCTCTTACCTTGAGCTTATATTTCCTTCAATTCTTTTTCACCCTTCTCTTCTTTCTTTCTTGCCCAAATCGGCCATGTGGGGAATGGAGTTGCCAAACTCCATTCCCATCACCCCATGAACACAAAACAACTACAATTAATATACTAACCCTTGAATTAACACTAATCCATTGAAGTGTTTAGAATAAAAATTCTAGGGTTTACCTTTGGAGTGTTTTAGAAGGGGTTTTAGCCCTTGGTTCAAGAAGGTGGATCCACCACCATTGCAAGGTGAGATTGGTGCTCAAAGAGAGAAAACAAGGCATTACTATGGGCAAAAATCGGTTATCAAGAGAAGGTGGAGAAAACTTGAATCTTTTGTGGAGATTTTTACCTTGTTGGAAAGAGGAGACTCCAAGCTCCATAATGGTGTGCTTATCTCTTCAAATGGGGAAAACCCATGGAGATGAAATTGCTCATTTTCAGATTTTGAAAAGATAGAAATGTAGAGGGATGAGAGGAGCAAGAATATGTACTTTGTTTTCGATTTGGAGCTTACATGAGGATGGAGCATGCTAGAGAAGGAGGGAAGCCATTGTTGGTGTTTGTGGAACTTCAAAATCGCAGCAGCCAGAGGGAGGAGGGTGCTCACGTTGGGGAAGGCAGCCAAGAAAGAGGGAGAGTAGAAAAAAGTGAGGTGAGAGAGTCTTTTCTACTTTTTGTTACTTTTTGTTTTCTTGTCTTCTAGTGTGTGTGAGAGAGAGTAATATTTAATTGAGTGTGAGAGAGGGTATTAATACCCTATAAAAACCGGCCCACTTATACTGTTAAGCTGGAGCAGTTTTTCGTCTTTTACAGAAAACGCTCGTTGTTTTACCCGGTTTAGGTACTATTCACTAACCGGGCCCATTTTCTGGAATTTTCTCGTTTACTTATTTTTATTGGTTATTAAGCTTCCATAAATGCTTAATAACTGTTATTTAATGATTTATAATTTTTACGGGTCCGTTTGGCCACTTAAGGTCACGTTTTCGGGTTTTCTCGAAAACGTGCTCTTAAGCTCTATTAGCGTTTTAATACATTATTTGGATCCGTTTCCTTCGGGGGTTGTTCCCTCATATCATTTAGGTCTCATTAACCTTTAGAATCCATATAATACGCTAACCGAGGTCTCATACCTCATATGGTTATTTAACGCTTATTTAATTTTCCGCTTTTTAAGCGTTTACTATTTCTTTGGATTTATTTTCCCTTACCAATATTACTCAAGCATTTTTGGGCTCTTAAATACGATTAGAATTATCTTAATCACTATATTTAAGTTTGGGGTATTTTCAGCCAGAGATGGTGGATCAAAACGTGTGGCTCTCCCAGGATGCCTTGTCGCTATTCCTCTCCTACCCTCCCCATCTTCGTGTCAACCAGTTTACAAGACGTTTCTTTCCGTACCAGGCACTTTCCCTGGTATAAAATATGTTGGAAGACATGGGCGCTCCCAAAAGCTAAATTCATTTTGTGGGTTACCCTTAAAGGTAGACTTAAGACCTGTGATATATTACAATCGTGGGGCATTAGCCTAGCTAACAGATGCTGGCTCTGTGAGCTTGCTCCAGAGACAAGTGGGCACCTCTTCTTTCTTTGCAGGACTACTTGCAGGATATGGTGGACTATATGCGATTGGCTGGGGATCCCCACCAATAGATCAAGCCTCCGCAGCTGCGCTTCCTGGCTATCCCACTACTGCAAAAGGAGAAGACCCAAAGACACCGTAAGACGTGCTGCCATTGCAAATATCGTATACTACATATGGATCGAAAGATGCAGGAGAGCCATGACGGGCCAAGCTAGGGACCCTGCCCTCATCATTGCGGACGTGAAGATTGCGACCAAAACCTCCATCTGGACTAAAGTCTTCCCCAAACGAGATGGTGCCTGGCTTAACCAGATCCTAGAGTCCTAAAGATGTCTCCTATTCTGAATTGGTTCCCCCGTTTTTTGGTGGTTATGATGTATGAGGTCGGCCTTTCGCCACCTTTTCGAACCTTGATGCCCCCTCTTTTTGATATGTATATCCTTGGGTATCTGATATGTAGGACCCCCTATGTATCATCTTTTGTATAAACTCTATTTATTATTCATTATATATTTCACCTTTTATTCAAAAAAAAAGAAGTTGATGAATTAGATAAGGAGGAATAGCCTAGGCAAGCTAGCGCAAACAAAAATACATCAAAATAACCATCCTTGCTCTTGGAATTCCACCAACAAAAACTAGAAACATTGATTGAATTTGTAACGCTGTCCTAAATTGGAGTCTTGTTGAATTACAATTTAGGTGATTATCTCTGCAAGCCTGATTCACAAAAATTGTGATGTCGTCCAATATGATTGCCGCCTAAATAGCTTGACTACGCTTATTATCATGTCCTTAGGGTTAAAAATCTATTGCTCCTTTGCCCCTTGTAAAAAAAACTCCTCATTGGGTAATTATGTTGAGGGTTGTGACAAGCTTATCAGGTTGGCATATGATTATTTTAAGGGGCTTTACAAGCAAGAGGAAGGTAGGATGTTACAACCTATAGGTAATGATTTTCCCATTATTAATTCGGTAGATAGGGATTTCTGTAAATCTGTTCCAACCTATGAAGAGATATTCAGTGTGGTTGATAGTTTGAGGAGCTATAAGGCCCCAGGAACTGACGGTTATCAAGCTTGGTTTTTTAAGAACCATTGGGAGCTTGTCAAGGATAGTGTGTTTGACTTTGTGTTCAAGACATTTGAGAATGCCAAGGTTAATAAAGAGTGCAATACCATACTTATATGTCTTATCCCTAAGATCTACAGTCCTACTAGTATAAAACAGTTTATACCAATTGCCCTTTGCAATGTAAATTATAAGATTGTCTCTAAACTTCTTGCGAATAGACTTAAATATTTTCTTCCAGATGTTATCTCCCCTCTGCAAAGCAGTTTCATACCTGGTAGGCATATACAAGACAATCAAATTCTGGTCCAAGAAATAGTTTTCTCAATGAGTAGGACAAATGTAAGGGGGGTGGGCCATTCTTAAGATTGACCTAGAGAAAGCCTATGATAGAATTTCTAGGAGTTTTCTTAGGGATTCTCTAAACTGTCTTAATCTTCTTGAGAAATTTGTGGAGTTGATTATGTCCTGCGTGGAGTCGGTGAGCATGAGAGTTCTTTGGGAAGGTTGCCAATCTGATGAGTTCTTACCAACCAGGGGCCTTCGACAAGGTGACCCCTTATCCCCGTATTTGTTTGTTATTTGTATGGAAAAACTCTCACCTCATCAATAATGTCATTCTTGGTAAGAACTGGAAGCCTATTAAGTTGGGTAGTAAATGCCCTCCTCTTAGTCACTTATTCTTTACGGATGATTTGATTCTTATGGGGTGTGCTTTTATTTCTAATGTGAGCAACATGTTACAAGTGCTTGGTGACTTTTTTGCCATTTCTGGTGAGAAAGTTAGCCTAGAAAAATTGAAAATCCTTTTTTCTAAAAATGTCTGTGCAACAAAGAGAATGGAGATCAGTAGACAGGTAGCTATTCCATTAGCTGATAACCTTGAGAAGTACTTAGGAATCAATGTCTTTCATGGAAAATCTAAGAAAGGGAATTTCACTGATCTTCTAGATAAGATTAAGACAAAAATTTGTGGCTGGAAAGCTAAATCCCTTTCCTTAGCTGGTAGGGAATTACTAGTCAACTCTGTGATTAATTCTATCCCCGTGTTTAATATGACGACTCAAAATTCCTTTGTCTATCTATGATAAAATTGAGAAAATGAGCCGAAGCTTTTTGTGGGGTCATAGTGAAAATGAGAGGAAGATTCATACTGTTGCTTGGGATAAGATCTGTAAGCCTAGGATGGAAGGGGATCATTAAAGCATGTAAGGCTCCAATGGAGGAGTTTGAGTTATGTAGTCAAGAGTCGGCTTCATGAGGGGATCATTAAAGCATGTAAGGCTCCAATTGAGGAGTTTGAGTTATGTAAAATTAGTAAGGTGTGTAGGGTTGTGAACTAGGTTATGGATGTCTTAGCTAAGTTTAGTCCTGACTGTAGGAGGGGGTTTGATGTAATTGAGGCCCCCCATGAGAGATGTAGTGGCATCCTTGTACGTGAATGTTCTGTTTAGTTAATGAAGTCTCTGATTGATAAAAAAAACTCCTCATTCAACGAACAAGATGTTTACTGCTACCTTGGGATGTCAATAGGTGACAGGTGCCCGTATCATCCGACCCGTTACAGCGGGTGAAAATCCTGATAAAAATGGGTGAAAGGTGTAACGGGTGCGGGTGACGGGTCGGGTTAGGTGAACATTTTTCACCCGGTCGTCCGACCCGTTCACCCCACCCGTCACCTGTGTGTATTATATTAAATATAAAAATAATATACTTATCCCATATTTGTTGAGATAGTTTAGAAATATTTTGGTTAATACTCTATGTTTTGAGTATGTTGTTGACATTAGTTGATGTGGTATGTATTATTGATCAAATATGAGTGTGTTTTTTTTTTGAAAAACTAAGCTTATATAAGGTGTTAAAGACTAGATATGCTTACTGGAAAGAAAAAAACGGGTGAACGAGTGAAACAGTTAACCGGTGATGAAGTTGCGGGTGACGGGTTGGGTCGGGTGATGCGGATGAAAAACGGGTGACGGGTCGGGTGGAGCATCACCCGACCCGTTGTCATCCCTATTGCTACCCCCACTCTAGCTATCTTGAGCCTCATAGGACGTGGAGGTCCAATATTCCACCCATTCTTTTGTTTACTCTTTTTGGAGACACGTACACTACGCCGGAGAGAGCACGGGCGTAATTGTTTTTTGATAGATCCAGAAGGGAATGGAGCAGTTTAATCTTTTGCCATACTCAAGTCAAGACATAGTTCCGTGAACTTATCTTCACTATTGGAACCGGTGCTGGGTTATTTAGCGTTAAGACAACTACTAATGAAATTTCAGGAATATGGCAAGATGAATGTGTACCAAAAGAGAAGCTAACAACAGGAGTGGGCTGCCCATTATTTGGGCTAATAGAATACCCAATACAGATCACCTCCTCTTGGTCTGACGATAATACTTCTGAGTTCTGACGACTTGTATTCTTCTACACAGTTCAAATTACAATGTGGAGCCTCATTCCAAGTGTCATGCTATTTGTGGGAGGTGTCAGTCCACTAGCAGATCGATCATTGGACAATAAATATGTGGGGCTTGATTCAAACTCAGGCGGTGCTACCCCAACACTAATTACTGGGGAATTAGAAACTGTCATCTTTATCATTCCTTTTTCTAAGCTCTGTCAATTACTTAGGAAATTATGGTAGAGTACTTTATATTGATATTCTCCCCATAGTTCCTTCTCTCTCACAGCGTTCCACTTTTCCAAGAGGGTCGCCCTCCATTTTAATTGCCCCATGGTCGACACAACCAACGCAGCTGAATCCTTTTCCAGTCATTGCTCATAAGGGATTCCACGCAGTCGAGGGTTAGAGATATTTTTTATAGGGGCGTGAGATATCGATTTGCTTTATATAAGCTAAAAATGGAGAAGCTATAAAATCTCATCTATCTATACTGAAGCTCTTTTCATTTCTATCCACCACTTATCTTTTATCTAAGTGTTTCTATACCCTTTTCTACCACTCCTAGTTAATTATGCTTGTGATTGAGCGAAGCAAAAGTCTCTCAATTAAGCTAGTGCTCTTTGTGTGTAATAGTAGTAGTGCTATTGTACTACATGAATGTCTCTAGTTAATTCAGCTTGTGACCAGAAGTGTTATCTTTTCATCTCTCTCCCTGGTCAAAAAATAGGGAGAGTAGTGAGTATATTGTATAATTAATGTATCCCGTAATTTTGTCTGACTTTATTTCTGAATAGCAATATGAAATCAAGAGGAAAAAAATTAAGTGCAAGGGATCAGTAAGTCAAAAGTTTCTCACTAAACTGAGTATCAACTTTTGTATGAATAGATGAGCTAAAGTGTAGGAAGAATTAAAATGATGCTCAATTGTGCGCTGAAAAGTACAACGACATCATCACAACAGTTGTTTCGAAGGCATCAGTATAATTGCTTCCTTACATGATGTACTTACTTAGTTTTAGACAACCTTGCATATGAACTCCTACCAGAACATAATGTGGGCCGGTTATTATTATAGTTATTATAGGCCAAATTTCTCTTATTTCTACCGGTAGCCCATGTCTCCTTAGGGTTGTATATATATATATATATCTTTGCTACAGTCTGTCGGAACAGTGTCGTCATTCTATTGATTAATACAGATGAATCCTTTTCATATTTATGCCTGATTTACATCTCTGCTTCTGCATTTACATTCACATGGTATCAGAGCCGTAACTGCATATTCTTTTTTGTTTGACATTCATCATCTATCCATCATGGATGGTACTCACGCGGAACAAAATTCAGACTCGGTTGGAAGTCAAGCCGCTTCAGGCAGCGCAAGGAGCTCAACAACTGCAGCATCGACCTATTCCATACCTTCATTGATCTCATTGGCACATAATTTCATCAAATTGACTGGAGAAAACTACCCCACATGGAGGAAGCAAGTAGAGCCGTACTTGAGAGGGCATGGCCTTTTCCATATTGTTGATGGTTATTATCAGACACCTACAAAACAGGTAAATGGAGTTATTACAACTGAATATACAACATGGCAACAGATAGATCAGATGGTTATGGCTGTTATTACATGCTCTCTATCCCCACAAGTTTTAGGACAAGTTGTGGGTGGCGAAACTTCTGCTCAGATTTGGAGCATTCTTGAACAAACTTATGCTTCTAAAACTAAATCTAGAGTACAACAACTCAAATTTCAGTTAATGAATATAAAGAAAGAAGGTGATGACGTTCCCAGTTTTTTTAACAGAGCTAGAGCTCTAGCAACTCAAATTGCTGCAGCAGGTTCTCCTATAACCGATGAAGAGTTCAATAACTATATCCTTTGTGGTCTAGGAAGTGATTATCTTCCTTTTATCACTTATGCTGTCACCAGAGAAGAGGCTGTCACCCCATATCAACTTCTTGCTCAGTTATTGACTGTTGAGAACCAGATAAATCAAATAAATCGCCTCAGTAATACAGAAACAGCCACTGATATCCACCTCAACAACACAATGACAACACCAAAACGTGATAATGGCAATTCAAACCGTGGTAGAGGTAATACTCCTAACAGAGGAAGAGGTGGTGGTCGCAATGCTTATCGTGGCAGAGGTAACACAAGGGGTGTCAGATCTTATAATCAGAACCTTTTAACAAGTCAGAATGACACAAGGGAAACCTATCAAGTGTGCTCTAAGCGAGGACACAATGCTTTATCCTGCTGGCACATGTTTGATCAGAGTTATTAGCCAGTTTCTGGAGGTGTGAATGTTCATAATACAACCCTCAATAACTCCTATGGTGCTGGGGGTTGGTTTCCCGATACTGCTGCCACTAATCACTTCACCAACAACTTGAATTCCTATCCCACTGGTTATCAGGCTTATCAAGGTCCAGAAACAGTTGCTATTGGTGATGGATCCACTCTTCCTATTCAGAACTATGGCATTGGTTCTCTCACTTTACCTTCTGGACAGTTTACATTATCTCAATTGCTTCATGTACCCCAGTTAACTAAAAATCTCCTTTCTGTAAGGAAATTTTGCTATGAATAATGCTTACTTTGAGTTCTACCCTTCTTTTTTTGATTAAGGACCTTCACACTCAGAAGATTCTTCACAAAGGGGGTTTTAAAGATGGTTTATATCATCTTACCGAGGCTGTTTCTACTACACCACCCAACCATGCTGCTCATTCCACTACTGCTGTTTCTGTCAAGACTTGGCATTGCCGTTTAGGCCATGCTTCAGATCGTATTACTTCACTTACTTTAAATAAATATGGTCTCCCTGTGACCACAAGTTCAAAAAATTTTGGGGTCTGTTTTGGTTGTTGTCAGGGAAAGCTTCATGCTCTACCTCACCCCACCTCTCCCTCTGTTACTGCTTCCCCTTTTGAACTATTATATATGGATGTTTGGGGACCAGCTGCTGTTACAGCCACTGATGGCTCTAAATATTATCTGTCTATTCTTGATGACTATACAAAGTTTTTGTGGTTGTTTCCTATATCTCTCAAGTCCACTGTTGCATCTATTGTTACTGCTTTTCATGCCCTCATTCAAACTCAGTTTAAACTCTCTATCAAGGCTGTTCAAACTGACAATGGCACCGAATTTCAGCCACTAAAATCCTTTTTTCAGAAGCAGGGAATACAACATAGACTCACCTGTCCTTATTCTCATGCTCAAAATGGGGCTATAGAAACAAGGCACCGACAAATTGTTGATAAGGTTATCTATGCTGAGTCATGCCTCTAGCCTTAAATGTGGGATAAAGCATTTCAAACTGCTGTCTATTTGATCAACAGAACTCCTACCCCTCTGTTGGCAAATCAGTCCCCTTATGAGATGTTGTTTTCCAAAACCCCTGACTACAATTTTCTCAAGGTTTTTGGGTGTGCCATCTGGCCTAATCTACGCCCTTACAATAGACACAAACTTTCATTTCGTTCCCAATTGTGTGTTTTTGTTGGGTACAGTCCTGATCACAAGGGTTATTTATGTCTTGAGCCTACCACCAGCAAGATCTATACATCCGAGATGTTATTTGTGATGAGCAATCTTTCCCTTTGCTCAACTCTCTTTTCTCCTACTTTGTCTACTCCACCTTCTTCTTCTCCCAGATCATGATTTTGATTTATTATACAATGATTCTCCCATCACCACCACCTCTCCTACACCTTCTGTTACCACAGAATCTAGCCCCACAGATTCTACTACTACTCCAACTTCATCACCACCCCCTCACGGCTCTGTCTCCTCCTCTCCCCAACCTACACCTAACTCCACAAATGAACCCACACCTAACCCCACACCTACCTCCCCACCTGGTTCTCCACCACCACCGTCTCACCCTACACATCAGATGGTTACTCGAGCTAAGGCCAACATCTCTAAACCTCTCATTCGCACAGATGGCACAATAAATTGGCCTCACTCTCACACCACCTCCACTACTATTATACCTACTGAACCCTCCTTCAAAGAAGCTATTCTTCACCCTTGCTGGCAGCCAGCCATGGAACTAGAGATCAAGGCTCTCCTCTCTACTAATACTTGGGATCTAGTCCCTCCTCCTTCTAATGTGAACATTCTTGGCACAAAATGGATTCTCAAGACTAAGTACACAGCTGATGGCAAAATAGAACGCAGAAAAGCAAGGCTGGTTGCTCAGGGTCACACTCAATCTTATGGGCTTTATTATTGCGACACTTTTAGCCCAGTCATAAAACCCACTACTATCCGAGTTGTTCTATCCATAGCTACCAGTTTGCATTGGAATTTTCGGCAGATTGACATCCAAAATGCCTTCTTACATGGGGATCTCAAAGAGGATGTCTACATGCGCCAGCCACAGGGTTTCATTGACTCCTCTCACCCTAACTATGTCTGCAAACTAAAACGCTCTCTCTATGGCCTTAAGCAGGCTCCTAGAGCTTGGTTCTCTAAATTATATGATGTGCTTCTTTCTATGGGTTTTTACCCATCTAAAGCAGATGCATCACTGTTTATTTACTCTTGGCACAATCAGCTTTTATATGTCTTGGTTTATGTGGATGATTTTATAATCACCGGAACATCATCTAACCCAATCGACAAGTTTGTCAACCGTCTCTCTGAATATTTTCTAGTTCGAGACTTGGGCAACCTAGCCTATTTTCTAGGTGTTGAAGTTGAACACTCACCAAAGGGGCTGTATCTTAGCCAAACAAAGTATATCACTACCCTTATTCAACGCCTCAACCTTCAGAACAGTCGGCCAACCACCACTCCCATGGCTGTTCACCCGCCTAATTCTCCGACAGATAACACCCCCTGTGATAATCCTACATTATTTCGCAGCACTCTGGGTTCTCTTCAGTATTTATCACTCACACGCCCAGACATTGCATATTCAGTAAACAAGCTTTGCCAGAACATGCATAATCCAACAATCAATCACTGGAAAGCCTTAAAAAGGGTGGTTCGATACTTACAAGGGACAACCCATTTGAGGTTGTTCTTCTCGTCTTCTTCTCCGCTTGCTCTCACCGCCTACACAGATTCCGACTGGGCTCCCGACTCGCCGGATCGCCGGTCCACCTCCGCCTATTGTGTGTATCTCGGTGATAGTCTCGTGTCGTGGTCGTCAAAGAAGCAACCAGTGGTTGCGCGATCTACCACTGAAGCCGAATTTCGGGCGGTGGTGAATGGGGCGTGCGAGCTTCTATGGATTCAGCACCTTCTGCGGGAGCTCTCGATCTCTCTCTCAAAACCTCCTCTCATCTGGTGTGACAACATTTCTGTGACATATTTTGCAAAAAAACCCTATCTTGCACTTACGGTTGAAGCATGTCGCGTTAGATTTTCTCCTTGTCAGAGAGAAAGTACAACAGGGCAGTCTTCAAGTTAGCTTCATTTCCAGTAAAGATCAGAGGGCCGACATGTTAACCAAGCCCACGCCCACTTCTGATTTCTTAAGGAATCGCTCCATCCTTGGGCTTCTCCCGTATGGACCGAGGGGGGATACCAGAACATAATGTGGGCTGGTTATTATTATAGTTATTATAGGCCCAATTTCTCTTATTTCTACCGGTAGCCCATGTCTCCTTAGGGTTGTAATATATATATATATATCTTTGCTACAGTCTGTCGGAACAGTGCCGTCATTCTATTGATTAATACAGATGAATCCTTTTCATATTTATGCCTGATTTACATCTCTGCTTCTGCATTTACATTCACAACTCCACATGCTTATACCTCTTGTTCATCTACAAAAAGAAAGGAACCCAACCCAATCACATTCCTTTCTTTCCATGAATCTCTCTTTTTCTGTAAAGCGTAATTTGAGTGATTATATATTTAGACATGGAATTGTTCTTTATTTTGAATGGTGTATAGTGCAAGTAACAGCAGCATAAAACCATCAATACTGCACAACATTGCTATGTATAGTGCCAATGGTGCATATTGTGGCAGAAAAATCTAAACATTTTCAGAAAGTGTAGGTGGTACATGTTATGTAAACCGATAGGAGCTAATAAAAAAAACTCAAGTAACAGTCTACAAGCAACATAAAAACTCAGCAATGTTTTGTATACTCATAAGAGCAAATGCGGTTGTTCTGTACATTCACACCTCGATTTCAATATCTACCTCGATCAATATCTGCACCTCAATCCAATCATCAAATGGCTACACCTAACCTGATGTTCCAATGAATAGAGATACTCGAAGGAAAAAAATAAACACTAAGACCAAAAATGAACACGCTATATAATAGAAAACACTACCAATCACTTCACTGATACCAATTGTATCATGTCTGTGTTCACTTCCTCTACTGCTAGGATATAATTAAAATGAACACACACCATGGCTTTAATCCTAACAGATTGAAGTTAATAGCTGTACGGTATCTATAGCTACTACTCTTAGTGTTCCTACAGACCAATTTTAAATAACAAAGTGCAATAATTTAGCATCACATTCTGATTTCAGGTAAATTGCCTAGAAAAGAGGGTAGTGCTTCATCTACCGGTAAGTGTCTCTAAATTTTTCAACCACACCACATGTTATTTTTATTAGTACTTATCTATAATAATATTAAATGTGTCTTTTTAATAAGGCCCTATGCATTACATGTTGAAGTTTATGGATGATTTTTGTTCTAACATTTGGGAGTTTACAACTGTCAAAGCGATATGTATTGTATTTTTCAGGTTGTTAGCATTTAATAAAGTGATTCATATTCTAACAATAACTTTTGTGTCTTTTCTGTAGGAGCATCAATATTTTGACAACCAACCACGTACCTACCAAGAAACAACTAGATTTTATGAGAGAAGACTTGGGATTATTTTTACTTAAGCACTTGTAGGAATTGTATAATCTTTGGAATAGTATTTAAGTAATGCTTTTTTGAGACTTGTGGCTACTTATGATATGTGAATGAGTGTTGATAGTGATATGAGTGTTTATAGTGTGGATATTGGAATGAGGTGTTGATATGTGGATGAGTTTTGGGTAGACTTTTTGTAAATGCATGTAAATTTGCATTTTGTTTGAGAATTACAAGGTGTTTGACTCTGTGGATGGTCTAGTTGTTGTGATATGACAATGAGATGCTTAAGTGAATATTATACAGGTTGTAATCTGTCAAATGTGTGAGAAAGAAACAAAAACGAAAAATATTATATAAAAACTGCAACTTTATAACACGGCTACGCATTAGGCGTGTTATAAAGTCCAGGTGAAGTTGGTATTAGAAGGACTTTTATAACACGGTTAGTAAGGAGTCATGTTATAAAACCCCTTGATTTTGGCGGGTTCAAGCAACTTTATAGCACACTCTTATTCCAGCCGTGTTATAGAACTGTATAATATAACACAGCTCTGTGCTAGCCGTGTTATAAAACCTAATAGTTTTGACGCGCAAGAGAACATTTATAACTCGGCTAGTCATGTTATAAAGCCTTACGTTATATATGACGCTCGCATATAACACGACTAAACCGTGTTATTAGGCCCTTTCTAACCGTGGTATAAAATGTTTTTTCCACTAGTGCACTAAACTAACCTAACCCTGCGTTTTGAAATTCACCCAACTCAGACAACTATACAATAAACAGAACAAATAGCAACCCACTAAACTAATCATATCTCCTTAACATAATAGACAGTCGCACGGGGACGTATTTTATTTATTGGGGTTCGGTAAATGTCGGCCGACCATTTATTTCGTTATAGAATACTATTGCTCTTCTTAAGAAAATACTACATTAGTAGTAATAATAGTAGTTTTTTTATCAGAATGCTATCAAGTAGCAGTAAAAACATCTTTGGTCGCGACTAGGGGTGTTCTAGTCAGTACATTACAGAAGAGCATAAAATAGGCTACAAATACAGTAAAGAAATTAGAACAGATCTTTGATATTGGAGCTCGACAGTACAACGCTGATGGCTGTCCTGCGCAGATCCTTTGCACCGCACCACTCTGCAGCTTGGAGCTTGATCGTCATGCTCAGTCCATCCCAATCAATTGTTTGCTGCTCAAAAATAATTTTGTTCCTTGCAGACCACAAGTTGTACGTAGTAAACAGGAAAGAAGCTTTCCAGAGTTTATGTGCTCTCCTTGATGGAGGAGACTCATACCAAGTCGAAAACAACTACTGCACATTTGCAGCCTGAAGCAGTGGCACTCCCCATCATCTAGCTATGTTCGTCCAAACAATTTTAGTAACAACACATGACCAGAGAATAGATGGTTTGTTGTTTCAACAGCACCGTTACACAACGGGCATAGAACTTATCCCAAAGTTGCAATATTCATGCTAAACAGTCTCTCCCTGGTTATTAGTTTGTTACTCGGCATAAACCAGTTGAAGATTTCGACTCTTGGAGGGCATTGCAGTTTCACTAACTCAGTATAACAACTTTTGACAGAAAATGAGCCACATGTACCTGCTACCCACCGCATTTGATCCCCACCAGGCGTTGGAATTATTTGGTTGTTGTTGAGGAAATCTAGCAGCCGTTTGACTTCCTCTATTTCATACACAAAAAGAGTCCTCCTCCACTCCAAATGCCACTGCCATGACACGCCAGACCACAATCCCACCTCTGAAATAGTCACAGATTTTGAGGTACATACCAGATAAAGCCTAGGAAATTTAGAACACAAATTAGAGTCTCCTATCCAGTGATCCAGCCAGAATCTGATCATACTACCATTGCCAACCACCCATCACATGTTATTGGCTATAATCTCTTGATTACTACTGTTCCAAGAACCAACCGACATCACCTCTTTCCAGATCCCGCTCCTGGAAATCCCACTCCACGACTGGTCTGTTATCGGAAGGCGAATATCCTGATTATAAGTAGACGCTATAACTTTCTTCCAAAGCTTCACAACAGAGTTCTGATATTTCCACCGCCATTTCATATTAAGGCTGCATTTCTCTTTTCATAGTCGCACAGACCAAGCCCTCCCAACTTTCTCGGTTTTAACATACCTTTCCAGCTCATGAGAGCAATTCCTTTCCTATTATTTCTGCCCCATAGGAATTTTCTCTGTATTACAATGACTTTCTCCATGTCTGTCTTAGGCATCCGAAAGAGACGCATGTAATACATTGGTAAGCTCTCTAACACTGATCTAACAAGCACCAGTCTACCAGCGTAGGATAATGAAGAGGATTTCCATTGGCTCAACCTTGATTCAACCTTTGAGATAACAGGCCGCCAGGTTTCTGTTCTTCTCGGGTTTGCACCCAGCGGGAGACCTAGATATGTGCTAGGCAGGGTTCCCATTCGACACCCAAGAACATTCATTGCAGTTTCCTTCTCACTGTCATCCATATTAATGTCATACAACACTGATTTGTCCCAATTGATTTCCAGGCCAGACATATCCGCGAACAGCGTCATAATCCACTTCAAGGACCTTAGCTCATGCTTCGAGGGGCTACCAAAGATTAATGTATCATCCGCAAACTGCAGATGCGATACTCTGATATCATCAGATCCCACCAACACACCTTTCCTATCGCCTGAGTGGACTGCATCATCTAGCAACCAGTTGAGAGCCTCGGCTACAAGAACAAAAAACAGCGGGGACAGCGGATCGCCTTGACGTAACCCTCGTCTGGGTTTAAAGGTGGGCGTAGGAGAACCGTTGACGAGAACAGCTATTCGAGGAGTGGTAATACATTTCTGAACCCACTGCATCCACGTCCTTGGAAACCCGAAGAGATCAAGCATTTTCAAAATGAACTTCTAGCTGACACTATCGTAGGCTTTCCGGAAATCGAGCTTCAGTATAAAGCCTTTTTTCTTCTCAGCTTTCATCCAATGGATTACCTCATTCGCCAACAGCGGTCCCTCTAGGATATGTTGGCCCTTAATAAACGCCGATTGTGTGTCTCCCACCAGATTATTAATCACTACAGCTAGTCTGTTCGCCATAACCTTCGCAATGACTTTGTAAATACAGCCAATAACACTAATTGGCCTGTATTCGTCTAAGGATTCAGCCCCCACTTTCTTAGGAATGAGTGTGATCCATGTGATATTAGTTTCTCCTGGTAGCTGCCCATTCACGAAGAACTCCATAATACTTGCTGTAAAGTCACATCCAATGAACTTCCACATATGTTTGATCAGATTAAAGTTGTAGCCGTTATAACCTGGAGATTTGCTCCCCTCACATTCCCAAACTGTCTTTCTGATCTCATCTGTAGTAGGGACTGAAATCAAGCTCGCTTGTTCCAACTGGGAGAGTCGCGGCCTATTACTTTGGGAAGGGAAATTGCCTGATGCTGGATCGAACCGGAAAATCCCTTTAAAGTATCGCCTGACTTCTTTTCGAATGGCGGAGGGACTAAAAGATAGCCTGCCATTGATTACTAATGCATTAATCCTGTTTGCATTTCTATTGACTGTTGCTCTTCGGTGGAAGTAGCGGGTATTCATATCGTCACACTTCAGTTTCTTATCACGGGAAGATTGTTTCCAATATCTCTCCTCCCTACGTAAGGTACCCCACATTTCCGATTTAAGTTTTAATCGCACCAATCTACGCTCTTCATCAAATCCCAGATCCTCATCCAGTTTATCCAGCTCTCCCAATTTCTTAGACTGCTGTTCAAGGTCAAGGTTAAATCTCCCAAACTTATCTTTGTTCCAGACACGCAATTTCTCCTTCATAAGCTTCAGTTTCAGGTGCATGGGAGCAGCAGCTAGTACAGCCTATTTAGTTTTAAAGAACTCGTCAAAGTCCTTATCTTCCATCCACATATCGAACACCCGAAATGGTCTCGGTCCCCAGTCTTGGTTCTGAATTTTTATCCACATGGATCTATGATCAGAAAGTTTCCAAGGTCTACCTCTCAGGGTGAGGTTTGGAAAAAGGTTCAGCCAGTCAACTGAGCAAAAGGCGCGGTCAATACAACTCATCGATCCATTCCTATGCCAAGTAAATTTACATCCCGATAAGGGAATCTCCAGTAACTCCATCTCACGTATCCAATCATTGAATTCAGCCATGGATGAACTATTGGTTGTATCCAGTCCATCTTTTCGTTCACTTCCTTGTCTTACTTCATTAAAGTCTCCAACAGCCAGAATTAGCTGATTAAAATTCTGGTTTAGAGCATATAATTCCGTATAAACATGTCTACGCCCTGCAACATCCGTGGGGTTGTAGATGAATATTACCAATCCTTGTAACTGACTCTGGGGAGTTACCACTTCTAACGCCACCCATCTGTTATTGCTTGTGACCAGCTTTGCGTTTAACTCACTTTGGGACCAGGAGACAATTATACCACCAGATTGTCCTACTGCGAACACTTCACACCATTCCCCTACCTTTCCTGGCCCCCAAAGGTTTCATCTCTTATTGCATGGTCTTGTATGGTGTGTTTCCAACACACTGATGATTGTTACTTGGGTTCTCCAAATTTCCTTCTTGATCAAGGCCCACTTCTCTGCCTTTTTGCACCACGAATGTTGAACAAGGCTACTCCCAGCCCCATTACTACTGTTGGGCAAAATAATGTTGAAACTATCTTGCTAACTATGGGTAGTGAACCCAATCATTGTAGTACAACAAGGTCGTATCCACAGGGACTTCGTAACTATCTAGCTAATTATAAGCTTAGTAAATATGCAAAAGGATATATACAAAAGTGCATAAATGTAAATTAGGGGTTTTGGGTTTTTGGGTTGTAACTGGAGAAATAAAGGAAAGCAATAAACGCTAAACTATCTAATCTAGCATAGGTGTAGCTCGGGATAGGATATTCGTACCCGTCATCCCTTTCTACCAATTGCCGAACCTCGAACTCATAGCTAAACAACGGGAATTTAATTAATAGCCAAATCCAGGTCTATTAATCCTAACCAATTTAATGGGGACTGAATGTTTGTTCATATCCCCAATTCAATTAGAAGCATTAAGCACAAATCTACCCTAAGTTGCAATGAGAACCTCACCTGAAAATCAGTGAAAATCGGCTAACATTGATTTAGTCCCAACGGTTTAGGTTTCTATCTCAGAATATCATTTTGATAGAATCCCACAATAATGCTAAACTAATCGGTAGGCCAAACCAACCAATTTAACACATAGAAGACAAATTGAGCAAAACCCTTAACAAATCCCCAAATCATGAGCAACGAGTTTAGAACTCATAAACACTCAATAATCATCTTCATTAAGCTCAATGACTAACATAAAGCACAAACACAAGTTCAAGATTCAACAATGGAGTTTTGGGGGATTTGGGGCTTTATCCAAATCCCTAGCTACAAGTGAGTCAAGTCTTCATTAAAGCACAAATAAGAGAAAAGGAGAAGAGATAGCCATTAATGGAGCTTGGAGGGAGGTGAGCTTCTCTTCTTCTCCTTCCTCTTCTTCTTCCTCTTCTTCTCCTTCTTTTTCTCTTCTTTTCTCTTCTCTGCGTCGCCTGGAGTCCTCCTCCCAAAATCCCTCTCTTTCCTCTCTTTTTCCCTTTTAAAAACGCAAATCTGGGCAAAATTTCGACCCGACCAACCTTGCAAGGTCGGTCCTAGGGTCGGTCGGAGTCAGTAGCGATTACGGGCGCGTTTTTAAGTTCGACCGACCTTACAAGGTCGGTCCTAAGGTCGGTCGATTCCAGTAGCTTGCAAAAACGCAAATTTGGGCAAAATTTCGACCCGACCGACCTTGTAAGGTCGGTCCTAAGGTCGGTCATGTGGACAGGCTAACTTCAAAACGCTGTATCTTCTTCGTTTTAACTCCGATTTTGGATCTGTTTGCGCCCACGCGTTCCTCTCTTCGTCTACTTTACTTCTAGCTATGTTACTCCTCCTGTTTATACAATAAATGTGTAAAACACCAATGAAACACAAAACTAGAGGAAAACAAGCTAGAGTAGAGAAATGAGCATGAAAAGTGTTGATTAAACATATGAAATACACCCCTAAAACATGCTCATTTGGTCACTCATCACACCCCCACACTTACCTTTTTGCTTGTCCTCAAGCAAAACCAAGCACCCATGCAAGTAAGGAATGCTCAAGACTAACAAACACTTACATGAATTGTAGGATAAAAAAGAAGCAAAAAGTGATTAAAACCTTTGAGGAGTGTGAACCATCTCTTAGTGGTGACCTGGGTGTGCTTAGGGGAAAAACAAAAACTAGAGTTTCGGGGTATGATCCGGAGTGCTTCAAAGTTCTAAAGATTAGGTAACTTGGAGAGCTTTTACCATGGACAACTTCTCTCAAGAATGGGCATTGAGAAGAAAACAAAAGGAAAAATAGATTTATGCATTTGTTTCACTTTTGCATAAGAGATGAGAAGATAAAATTTTGGCATAAAGCCTTTGCATTTAAGAACACTTAACTCTCATTGTTGGTTACCAATGGCGTCTCACAAGTCCCTTAAAGGGTTTTCACAAAGAAGCACCCCTTAGCAATCCCTAAGAAAGAAGACAGAATGAACCCCAAAGCAATAAAAATCCAACCATATAAGATCATTTGGCCACACCGCATGTAAAATGCTCCTCAAAAGCAATCAAAAAAAATTTGAGCATTTATCCCACAATTCATAACAGTATTTGTTCTTAATGAGAACAAATCACAACACAAGGGTCCAAGTTTTTTTTTTATTTTTGACAATCGCAAGATAAGCATGAAGGATTAAGCATTTAAGCACACAATTCACCGAAAAGGTCACTCCCCTACACTTAAATTGAACAATTTCCCCATTGTTCACCAATCAAAACCAGGGAAGGTTCTAGAAGACCTTTGCGGGAAGCAGACAAAAGGAAAATCACACGGGACAGAAACAAACAGTATAGCACAAAAGCTATCCCCAGATTTGCTGATTCAAAATTAGAGAAGAGAGAACGAAAACTAAAAGGAACTAGTACTCCCCTGAGATCGCTATTGCTATCAGTTTGTAGAACTCCCCCACACTTGAGCTTCAGCCTCAAGTAGCGTAGCTTGGTTGCGGTGTGGACTTGAAGTTGCACCCGCATAAAACACTAGCAGCAACCAAACTACAATTGGAGTTAAGGGCTAGCAAAAACAAAACCAAAGGAGAACGAAAACAAAAACAGGAAATAAAAATAGTGGAGTCGTTGTGGGCAAATATTAAAGGAAGGGGAAACGATTACTCCCCGATAAGATGCGGATGGAAGATAGGGTGCCCGCACAATTGCTAGTGGGAGGGGTCGTTGAGGTGCTACCTTCAATCGTTGGAGATGAAGGTCCTCTTGGTAAATTTCGGTAGAGGTTCCTTTGTAATTGTTCCTAATTCCATCCCTTTTTCAGAGGGGCTTACCTGTTTCCAAAATATTCACAACACAGACGCCACCAATTGGCCGTAAAAGGGCAAGTCCAAAGAATGCCAAAATAGCCCATTATTGAAAACAATACAAAATCTAAACTCACGGAATTTAAAAGACAAGACACGAAATGAAATCCGGGTTGCCTCCCGGTAAGCGGCCCTTCTTTAAGGTCTTTGGCTAGACCATACCACCGTGAAGTCATCCGGGATCGAATATGAACGTTGAAGTTGGCTTCAACGGGTGGGTTGGGCGGGCATCATCTAGCAATGAAGAACGACCCGGATCAAAAGGAAATGTGGCCTCAACACTTAGGATGTGAAAGTGTAAACTCCACGGATCGTTCATCAGGTGGAAGTGTTGAGGTGGGTGATCCTTGGTACGAGGATCAAACTGTGGTGGAGCCTCCTCTTCAAATTCAAGGATGTAAACATCCTTATCTTCAGTGAGCGGTGCAGGGTGAACTCCGGGGCGGACTTTGTCTTCAATCTTTGGTCCCGGATCAAATAGGAAGGTGGCCTCCACACTTAGCGGGTGTACGTTGAGCTTCCACCCAACTTCATTAGTGCACGGGTGGGGGCCTTGATCCTTCAAATGAAGATCAAAGTTAGTGGGCTCCTCCTCCTCAAATTCAAGGATGTAGACATCCTCGACCTTGGGGTGAGGCTCATAGGAAGAGCCGAGGTGGACATCAACTTCAGAGGGGGATGGCTCCTTGAAGTCGGTGGTGGTACTCTCCTCTGAGGAGTCAGTGTCTCCTCCTTCTCAAAGTTGAGGATGTGAGCATCCTCGTGATCTTGATGGAGCACGGAGAAGGCGGGGAAATATTGGTAGCTGACTTTAGAGGGAGAAAGCTCCTTGAAGTCAGAGTGGAGACTCTCTTCTGATGAAGTGTCTTCATAGTCAAGCTGGGGGTGAAGTGGTGCTGGGCTTTCAGATTCGCACAGGGGAGGAATTGGAAAGTAGCTCAAGTCCTCAACAGGCTGTTCCACATCATGAACTACTTCACTCTCAAGTTGTTGCATTATTTGACTAAGCTGAGTTTGAATTTTCATGTTGAAGGTATCTTGCTTCATGATAAAAGTATCTTGCATAGTTGGGTTAGGCTTGCAAGAAGAGATAAGATCTGACATGAGCTCCTCCAAACTGGGTGAATCAACCTTTACTGTGATCACAGGACACTGAGCACTCTCGTGGTCTCCTCCACACTCTTGGCACACAGGCCTCCGGTAGATTGAAGAGTTAAGGTCCTCCATGAGAGCTCTCAATTCTGACATCGTTGTTGGGCACTTGGGGCTCTCATGGTACTCTCCGCACCGTTGGCATACACTCCATGGGTTGGTGACTTGTGTAAACTCATGATAGTCCTCCAATCCGGTTGGTCTACTCCCATTTGGTTGGTATGTTGAGATAAAATCTACCATCATGTCCTACAACCTAGAGATTCCAGCTTGACATTGAGAACTGTCATGGTTTCCTCCACGTTTCTCACACACAAGCCATTGATTGTAGTTTTCTTGGCCATAAGAGTAGCCATTCCAACCTCCAGCTGGATCATAATAACTATCCATTAGCTTAAAAGTTCCTACAAAGAAAAGAAAAAA
This sequence comes from Limonium bicolor, assembly GCA_023374045.1. Lineage (NCBI taxonomy): Eukaryota > Viridiplantae > Streptophyta > Magnoliopsida > Caryophyllales > Plumbaginaceae > Limonium > Limonium bicolor. Next base: position 274,225,787 of record CM041781.1, read on the forward strand.
AAATTATACACATAAGGGTAAATAAGGAAATGAAAAATATGCACAAAAACTAAACAGATAATAAACCAGATAGTTGGACCGAAGTCCCCGGCAACGGCGCCAAAAAATTGTTGGGCAAAATAATGTTGAAACTATCTTGCTAACTATGGGCAGTGAACCCAATCATTGTAGTACAACAAGGTCGTATCCACAGGGACTTCGTAACTATCTAGCTAATTATAAGCTTAGTAAATATGCAAAAGGATATATACAAAAGTGCATAAATGTAAATTAGGGGTTTTGGGTTTTTGGGTTGTAACTGGAGAAATAAAGGAAATCAATAAACACTAAACTATCTAATCTAGGATAGATGTAGCTCGGGATAGGATATTCGCACCCGTCATCCCCTTTCTACCAATTGCCGAACCTCGAACTCATAGCTAAACAACGGGAATTTAATTAATAGCCAAATCCAGGTCTATTAATCCTAACCAATTTAACGGGGACTGAATGTTCGTTCAAATCCCCAATTCAATCAGAAGCATTAAGCACAAATCTACCCTAAGTTGCAATGAGAACCTCACCTGAAAATCAGTGAAAATCGGCTAACATTGATTTAGTCCCAACGGTTTAGGTTTCTATCTCAGAATATCATTTTGATAGAATCCCACAAAAATGCTAAACTAATCGGTAGGCCAAACCAACCAATTTAACACATAGAAGACAAATTGAGCAAAACCCTTAACAAATCCCCAAATCATGAGCAACGAGTTTAGAACTCATAAACACTCAATAATCATCTTCATTAAGCTCAAAGACTAACATAAAGCACAAACACAAGTTCAAGATTCAACAATGGAGTTTTGGGGGATTTGGGGCTTTATCCAAATCCCTAGCTACAAGTGAGTCAAGTCTCCATTAAAGCACAAATAAGAGAAAAGGGAGAAGAGATAGCCATTAATGGAGCTTGGAGGGAGGTGAGCTTCTCTTCTTCTCATTCCTCTTCTTCTTCCTCTTCTTTTCCTTCTTTTTCTCTTCTTTTCTCTTCTTCTGCGTTGCCTGGAGTCCTCCTCCCGAACTCCCCCTCTTTCCTCTCTTTTTCTCCTTTTAAAAATGCAAATCTGGGCAAAATTTCAACCCGACCGACCTTGCAAGGTCGGTCGGAGTCAGTAGCGATTTCGGGCGCGTTTTTAAGTTCGACCGACCTTACAAGGTCAGTCCTAAGGTCGGTCGATTCCAGTAGCTTGCAAAAACGCAAATTTGGGCAAAATTTTGACCCGACCGACCTTGTAAGGTCGGTCATGTGGACAGGCTAACTTCAAAACGCTGTATCTTCTTCGTTTTAACTCCGACTTTGGATCCGTTTGCGCCCACGCGTTTCTCTCTTCGTCTACTTTACTCCTAGCTATGTTACTCCTCCTGTTTATATAATAAATGTGTAAAACACCAATGAAACACAAAACTAGAGGAAAACAAGCTAGAGTGGAGAAATGAGCATGAAAAGTGTTGATTAAACATATGAAATACACCCCTAAAACATGCTCATTTGGACACTCATCAACTACTGGGAACGGTGATATTATCCCCAGCTTACGGCCATACTTGAGACACTGTTTCGCCTCTTTCGATATAGTTTGTTTCCTCTCCTTAACTTTCCTCTGAACTGGCCAACTATCCCTGTGCGTTCTGTTGCTTCTTGATGATAAATCTATTGTGAGATGGATTGCGTCCAGTGAGTTTGCGTCAACTAGGGTGGGGAAGCCTCCGTTAGGAATCTCTGTTACCCCGATTTTGATAGGAGGGGAACAAACCAGATCGTCTTCCAAGTCTGTTGAACTTCCTGAGAAGTTTTTTGTCACGGTTGGAGAGGCATGTTTATCGGCAGTTATTTCTATATATTCAGTACTGTGGTTGGGTGATTCAAAACTTTTATTATCTTGTGATACTGTATCTACTGGCCCATTAACCCACTCTTCATCTCCTCTGTCCCGGGTGGGCCTCTCTCCATCATTTAATACTTTATCACTCAGGGCCCCGTCCCTCTCTTCTCCATTCCCACTTGAATGTGAGCCCAACATGCCTCTCTCGAACTCTTCTGGAAAGTAGCTCCATTTAATATTCCCTTCAGCGCTCAACAGGCCCATAATTGCACACACCATTTGATATATTATTAGTTCCTTTTCCGTCATAATTGGAACCATTCCCGGTGAAGTGGCATCTGAAACATCGTACCCGATCCCTTTTTGCCACGCGCCATGATTTCCCATGCATATAGCATTAATATCGTAGGCCTTCTCAGTTCTACACCAATCACCGTTTCGGTTTCCTGCATCCATGTCGTTCCAGTTACTTCCGAAGTTGGTTCCACCGCTCACATCGGCGGTGCCCCCGCCGCCACCTTCCTTTCCCCCCAACTCCTCTGTCCATGTTTCTATTATACCCACCATGGATGTTGTATTATCAAATAAGACCTGCACCTCATCGTTTATTATCTTGAAAGCCGAGGTTTCGATCACGGAAAACACTTCGAGGTTTGACGGGGTTACTCTCATGTCAGTTTCTACCTCTATGACTCTGCCAAACTTTTGCAATATTACTTTGACTGACATTTCCGACCACGCCGGTGCGGGCAATCCCCGGATAGCTACATTAGCTATTCTGCTGGTGGGGATCGAGCCATCAGTCCATCCATCAATTGCCCACTTCTCATTAATTTCCTCCTGTGTGGTTCGGGCTCTTGACCGTATTTTGATACTCCTGTCGAGCATAGGTATCAATATTCCAGATGGTGAGAGTTTGATTGGTCCTTCCACCTGCCCTGTCTACGTGCTGTTTGAGATTTCCTCCTTGGTTTCATCTAGATGAGGGGAGATATTCTGATGGGTAGGGGGCTTGAGTGAGGAGGGGGCGACGCCTGTCTGAAGTGATAGTTTGAGTGGGAGGGGGGTGGCATCTGCCTGGAGTGGGTACCTCTAGGTGACGGTCTCTTTTTGGGTCTTGCTTGTTGCACGCTAAGTCTGTTTCCATCCACCCATTTACCATTACCTTCTTGAACTGCTTGTCTCGCTTGCGGTTCAGTTTCATACTCGATGAAAGCTTACCGGGTGTTGGTGGCGACCCGTTTCTTAACTGGCCGGTGAACGCCCAGGATCCTGTCAAACGAGTCGAACGTTCTCCGTAGTGTCCCTAGTGTAGTACCGTCATCCAGATTGTCGATGAAAATAGTGAAAGGAGGCAAACTAAGTGGAGTTTGTTGTTTACGGCCTCCTTCCTCCATAGGTTTATGCGTAGGGGCTAGAGGGGCAGTGTGTTTAGGGGTGGGAATTTGGAGGTGGTTGAAAGGTGGTGTGAAAGCAGTGTGGGGGAAGCGTTTAGTGGTGTTTGGGGGGCGGCGTTTTGTGGTGTTTGGGGGGGGGGGCTGGGTGACCAGCGAGATTGCCTTGTAGGGTGGAGGTTCGCGGTGGTGCTGGAGTTAGACGGTGGTCGCGGAGAAGGAAACATGGTAGACTGGGGGGGTTGCGATGTGGGGGTTAGAGGTGAGAGGAGAGAGGAGGGAGGATGACATTCTCTCTTCCGACCATTACAATATTAAATAACACATCAAATGTTATACGCTTTTTTAACACATAGGTACATATATTATAATCTTTCATGATGGAGAGTAACAAGAAGTGATATTCCAATCTTAATCCTTATCCCCTCAATGACCTCAAGTAAATCTACATATAAAAGTTGTTTTAATATCACCAGTTACAATGTTCAAAGTCGTGATATTATATGGATTATGTAACTTTCTACAAGATTTTGAGAACTTTTTATTCCTTTATATCTTATTATGATATAATTCACACTGATATGAAAAACAAAAACTATAAATAAAGTTGGGATCGATGGGATCGTAGGATCGTACTATGGATCTAGAGTGTAGGATCGTAGGATCGTGCAATGGAATTGTGATCCTTTGACGATTCTACGTGGTTCCGATCCTACCTGCGATCCGGATCGTAACTATGAATTTGGAACGTAAAATCGTAGGATCGTGGGATCGAATCGCGATTCTGTGAAATTTAGTAGTGACAACCTGGCAATAACAAGACCTACAGGCTAGCAGTAACAAACTAACAGGCTGACAAAATAGGGAACATTATAAGTAAAAAACAATAAATAGGGTTCCACCCCAAAGCAATAAACCCGATGATTTCATTACTGTAACACCCCAACCGCTAATCCTATACTTACCGTCTAATCGTCCCGTTAATCTTACGAGTTCGCAGCTGAAATATTACTACTTACTACGGCGGGTGGTACAACGCCGCTAACCGCCCATACGGCTAGCTAGGCTTACCTTACTTACAGTCACGGTCTGATGAACATAATATACCGAGCTACTAAAATTGCTTGCCAAATACCATATACCCAATACTTACATCATTGGATCACCGAGTATTTAAGTATCGAATTACATCCTTCACCAATCTTCCCAAAAGAATGAGTTTACCAACTACTTATCTATACCAATTCCCATTCTATCAAAATCCAAAAAGGTGTACCCCATGGTACACCGACTATTCAAAAACTGTAGACATGTACTACTTAGTACACCCATCATAAATTCATTGTTTACAGACCAAAAGAAAGACAGGAAAATTAAACTTCAACTCTCCTAGTCTTCATCCTTCACGGGTACCTGCGTGTAGTAAAAATGGTGCCCCAAGGGGCTCAGCAAACGCTGCGTATAAACTCCGCATATACCGCGTGCTAGCTAGGGCACGCCAACTATTTGACGTCCACTAAACATGCAGTTCATTATTTTCATACATACATGCTTTGCATTCAACATACATGCTAATACAATTCATTGCACAATTCAAGGCAACAATATAATGGCACACATCTTACTTACCTTCACAAGGTTAGCCAAATTATGCATCCGGGTTAATCGGAATGCTTTTACTCTTTTACTCATTACTTACTTTTTCTTACTTACAATTACTTACTTTCATTTACTTTACTTACTCATTCTTACTTACTTACTTATACTCAAGTTAAGTCGCCGGGACCTCCGGCCCTGGGGACTACACCGTCCCACCTCCGGGATTTACTTGACTCACCAATCCGGGATGCTACCCACTTAAGGGATTTGGGCCGCGGACCAGTTTAAGAGTCAGGAATTGGAGCCAACCTCTCGTGACTCCGCATCCTCACGCGTGGCCGAAACTATATCGGACTTCTACTCATTCCAATTTAAGTTAGATTGGTTAGCTTGTTAGGAATAAGTTAGAAGCCAAACACATTCACGATCGGTCACAGTACATTGCAACATTCATAGAAGCATTCATATTCATCCATACATTTCATGAATTATACAAACTAAAATTTAAGAAAAATATTCACAACATACAACACTACATATTCACAAGTATGCATATTAACTCCGATTCGTGCATTTATCTTATTTGGTGACCAATTAGCACACAACACACAAATCAGAGTAACCAAGATAGCATACGGGGCATGAGGAATCCATACCGTTCACCGTTGTACGTGATTCCAAACGTCCTCCGGTGTCACAAATCAAACCCTATTATATATATACAATTGAATGATCAATATAACTATCATTAGTTTAACTCAACTACTTTTGTGTTTACTAATCCATATTCACTAAGCCTTTACATTCCTTACACTTATATCTCATTTTACTTACTTTCCGTTACTTGTCCATAATTTACATACACATGTATATATATATGTATAGGTGGGTATACATATATATTATATGTATACATACTAGTTATAAGCTTACTGTTTTTTTTTTGTAAGTATAGGGCCGTCCGACCCACCGTCCGACCCAAGCCCTGGGTCGGACCATTCCAGTAAAGTTCGTTCCCAGAAATTTACCCTGTCCGACCCAGCACTATTCCGTCTGACCCATACTCTCTGGGTTGGACCATTCCAGAAGGTTTTGGTCCTGTCGTCCAAGCTCCGTCCGACCCACGTCCGACTCACCGTCTGGGTCGGATGAAGTCAGAAACTTCGACACTATAAAAATTTGCATGTCCGACTCACGGTCCTGGGTCGGACCATTCCAGAAAGTTCATGGTTCATTGTTTAAGCCATGTCCGACCCATGTCCGACTCACGGCTTTGGGTCGGACCATTCCAGAAAGATGGGTTTTCGTTTCTCAAGCCCCGTCCGACCCACGTCCGACTCACCGTCTGGGTCGGACGAAGTCAGAACATTGCTACAGATTTTATTTTTCTTTCCCAATTTCACCCATTGTTTCCCCAATCTTCCTACATACATCCTAACATGTTTTAGCACTAATTAGACACTCTAAATCCTTTTAATTCACTTCTTAATTTATCTCACCAATTCTATACTACTTTTACACCCAATTTTCTAAGTTCCAATTCAACCCTTACATTGTTTTCTTCCTTAATGTCTTTTGCTACAGATTTTAACTCTCATCTTCTACATCTTTAGCTCCCTCTTATAATGTCATTTCTAAAACTTACAATGCACTATAACTACCTTAACTATCTCTCTTAACTTACCCCATATCTATCTCAAACAAAATCTGTTACACACTCACATTAGTCACCTAGTTTAAAATTCACTAAGTGTTCTAATCCTATATAAATTTTGACATAACCTCCCCTATATTTTTATACTCTCACCACATTTTCTAGTTCACAATTCAACACTTATTTCACCTGTTTCAATAGACATCAATATACAAGCTCTCATATACAATTTCCAATCTCTAACACTACTAAAATTTCCTGCACATGAACACTAACTCCCAATCTGTTTTCAACAAGTTTTACACATCTTTTAAAGGCTTAAAACATTCATATTCTCTTACACATTATACTACTAATGCATTACTCTTTTACAATTCACATTTTCATTTCTAAAAATCTGTTACACATACATATACAAGACTACACAAAGGTGAGCACCCTTACCTTGTTTTCTTCTAGATTTTCCTTCTTCCTCTTTCTCCTTCTCTACCAGTTTTGGTGTTCTCAATCCTCTAACACTACAACCCATTTACATATACATTTCAATACACCATTTTAATACTAAACTTACCCTCAGCATTATATAAGCTCTAATGGAATTTCTAGGGTTTAGGAATCTCATTACCTTCCAAGGGTTTATGAAGTACTTGGAGCAGCTCAAGAACAAACTTCCCCACCTTCCAAGAGTGCCAAAATCGGCTATGGAACAAGAGAACCAAACAAGGGTTTTAGCCTAAATTCGTTTTGCCTTTAAGGCTAGAAAAACAATGGAGTTTTAAAGAGATTTTTACCTCAAAAGAACAAGAGAACAAGGTGGCTCTAATGGTGGTCTTGAAGCTCCAAATGGGGTATACCCATAAAAACGAAAATGTGTGTTTTCGCATTTTGGAAAGAGAGAAACGTAGATCTTGGTGAGAGGATTACAATGGTGGTATTTTTATAATTTTTGGAAGGGTTTTGAGGGAGTTACAAAGGAGAGAAGATGGAGTTTGTGAGTGTTTTCTTAAGCCTCCATGGAAATCGCATGAGGTTGAAGAAGAAGAAAAAGAGAGAGTGAGGAGGGGTGTGTTCACGTGAGAGAGGGAGTGAAATGGGGGAGAGAGAGAATAAAGGTGAGGTGAGTGTTTACTTAATTATTTTTGTCTTTTGTAAATAGAGGGGAGTGTGAGGGGAGGGTCCAATCGGACACACACACACATAACATTTTTACTTTTTATTTTCAAAGTGGACACATAACTCTTGGTTATTTATGTTTCTACCCCACAACTTCCCGTTTCTGACAGTTTTTACTAATCTCTCGTTTTATTGATTTCATTGGTCCTAAAGCTTCACTAATATTTATTAATGATTATTTAGTTGACCAAAATTGTTACGAGTCTATTTGACCCGCTTAAAGGCACGTTTTCCCGGTTTCCTCGAAAAACGCGCTTTAAGGTTCGTTAGTGATTTTAATCCATTTTAAGGATCCGTTTTCTTCGGGATTTGTTCCCTGCTAATTATTTATACTTAATTAAGCCTCTAAATTATTCATTAGCCTAATTAATCACTATTTTTAATTACGGGGTATTTCAATCTACCCCCCTTAAGAAACTTTGCCCTCAAAGTTGCTCAAGGTTAATAGTTTTATAATTCTACTCATTATGCAAACCGATTGCCATAATGCATCTTACTACACCTATGAGGTGTTTACTTCATTCACATTGCAAGCATACACACTTCAAGCATCATACACAATCCAACATTTTCCATACATACCATTCCACAATACACCATTACAATCCACAATACACATTGCGCAAACATCATCCATCATACAAATACATTCATACACTACACATTACACATACATACACATACCAATTCACTTACACTACATGTGCCATACAAAATCTGTTACAATACCTACACACTAAGCAATGCTTACCCCGAAGCAATGCAAAAGCAAAAGGGCTATACCCCCCTTAAAAGGGGTACAACCCGTACCCGTATCGCTAAATGCTAGACTCTCTAGTCTATGAACAGTTGTGGGTACTTAGCCTTCATGGCATCTTCCAACTCCCATGTCGCTTCTTCAACATCATGGTTTGACCATAGGACCTTCACCATTTGTATAGACTTATGGCGAGTGTCTCTGGTCTTCCTATCAAGGATTCTCACTGGGGTTTCGACATATCTCATAGTCGGCTCGATGGATAGTCTCTCGGGCTCTAAGACGTGAGAAGGATCAGCAATATACTTCTTGAGTTGTGACACATGAAATACATCATGGACACGCCCCAAGTCCTCAGGTAGTGCTAACCTGTAGGCTACAGATCCAACTCTTTCGGTGATAGTGTACGGCCCTACAAACTTTGGGCTTAGCTTGCCCTTCTGACCAAATCTGAAGACACCCTTCATAGGTGAAACTCGCAAGAACACTTGGTCGCCCACGGCGAACTCAAGGTCGCGTCGTCTCACATCCGCATAGGATTTCTGTCTATCCTGGGCTGCCTTCATGTTAGCTCTAATCTGCTGCACTTCAGCTTGCACTTGCTCAAGATACTCCGGTCCTATTATGACCGTTTCACTTGACTCATCCCAACACAAGGGTGTACGGCAAGGTCTACCGTATAGAGCTTGGAAAGGCGACATCTTAATAGAGGTGTGATAACTATTATTATACGAGAACTCGATAAGATGAAGCTTATCTAACCAACTCCCCTGAAAGTCCAAGGCACATGCCCGAAGCATGTCCTCCAGTGTCTGGATGGTCCTTTCTGTCTGACCGTCGGTCTGAGGATGGAAGGCGGTACTCAACTTCAATTCTGTACCCAACGCTTCCCTTGTAGCTCTCCAGTATCTCGAAAGAAACCTGGTGTCGCGGTCAGATACTATAGTCTTAGGGACTCCGTGGTGTCTGATAATCTCCTTATCGAAAAGCTCAGCTAGCTTTACTACCTTCCAGGTGTCCTTCATCGGTATGAATCTGGCAACCTTGGTAAGGCGATCTACTACAAACCCAGATCATGTTGAGTCCTCCCCTGGCAGGTGGGAGTCCTACAACAAAATCCATGGAGATATCATGAAATTTCCACTCCGGAACTGGCATAGATTGTACCATTCCGCCCGGTCTACGGTGTTCAAATTTTACTTTTTGGCATGTTAAGCATCTCAATACAAATTCTGTCACATCTGATTTCATTCCAGACCACCAAAAGTACCTCTTCATGTCTTTGTACATCTTGGAGGCTCCCGGATGGACTGACAATATGGAACAGTGTGACTCTCGCAGGATGCGATCCCTTAGCTCAGCATTGCTTCGGGGGACGCATAGCCTGCCATTCAACCGAATCAAACCATCTTCATGTAGTTTGAAGTCATACTTCTTCTTCTCAAATGTACCATTCTCGATCTTGTGTCTGATTTCGGTTAGGTAAGGGTCGCTCAACTGAGCGTCTCGCACCTCGTCAACCAAGCTAGAAGAAGCGAGTAGCGAATGGAGCGAGTGTGCTCGACGGCTCAGGGCGTCGGCTACGATGTTTGCCTTCCCTTCCTTATACTGCAAGTTGATGTCATAGTCTGAAAGAAATTCCATCCATCTTCTCTGTCTCAAATTCAGTTCTTTCTGTGTGAATACATACTGTAAGCTCTTATGGTCGGAGTAGATGGTGATGCTTACCCCATAGAGATAGTGTCGCCATATCTTCAAGGCGAAGACAATGGCTCCTAACTCTAAGTCGTGAGTCGGGTAATTCTCCTCATGCTTTTTCAGCTGGCGGGAGGCATAAGCAACACCTTGCCATGCGCATGAGTACGCATCCCATTCCTTTGCCTGATGCATCACAGTACACCTCAAATCCCTCTGTGCCCTCTGGAAGAGTAAGGACGGGCGCTGAGGTCAATGAGTCTTTCAGTTTCTGAAATGATAGTTCGCACTCGTGTGTCCATACAAACGGTGCATCTTTCTTCATCAGTGTTGTCATGGGCTTAGCGACTTTCGAGAAGTCCCTTACAAATCTGGTAGTAACCGGCTAGACCAAGAAAGCTCCTAATGTCGGTAACAGTCTTGGGTCTAGGCCATGATCGTACCGCTTCTATCTTAGAAGGGTCAACCGAGATACCTGCGCTCGAGATGACATGTCCAAGGAATGATACCTGATCAAGCCAAAACTCGCATTTGGAGAACTTCGCATATAGCTGGTTCTCGCGCAGTGTCTCAAGCACTTTCCTCAAATGGGTTTCATGTTCCTCTGGTGATTTGGAATATACCAGTATGTCGTCGATGAAGACAACCACTGAAGTGTCCAACTGCTCACTGAATAGTCGATTCATGAGGTCCATGAATTTAGCTGGTGCATTTGACAACCCGAATGGCATCACTGTGAATTCGTAGTGGCCATATCTGGTACGGAATGCCGTTTTCTCGATGTCTTGCTCTTTGATTGCAATCTGATGATACCCTGAACGGAGGTCGATCTTGGAGAAGACTGAGGCTCCTTTCAACTGGTCGAATAGGTCATCGATACGTGGTAGTGGGTATTTGTTTTTGACTGTGACCGCATTCAGCTCGCGGTAGTCAATGCAAAGTCGGAGGCTACCGTCCTTCTTCTTCACGAAGAGAACCGGTGCTCCCCAGGGTGATACGCTCGGGCGTATAAACCCTTTGTCTAGAAGGTCTCTTAACTGCTCTTTTAATTCGGTCATTTCTGCAGGTGCCATACGGTACGGTGCCCTAGCAATGGGACCGGTACCTGGCAATAGATCAATCTCAAATTCCACTGCTCTCGGTGGTGGCATGCCGGGTAGCTCCTTAGGGAATACATCGGGGAATTCAGATACTATCGGTACATCATCACTGAACTCTGGATCTCTCTCCAGGTCTTGCACATAACACATATATACTTCTTGGCCCTTTTTGAGCTCCCGGTACATAGCCATGGCAGATATGAGTGTGGTCGAAGGCTCTCTCGGTCTCTGGCGGTAAGATACAGTAACCCCAGAAGGACTCTTGAGCAGCAAACGATGCTCGGCGCAGAGGATTCTACCCTTGTGCCGCTCCAACCAATTCATTCCAATGATTACGTCGAATCCCAATCCATTGAATTCGATGAAGGAAATGGGAAACGATTCGCCTTTGATTTGGATTGTGGCTGATTGATAATACTTGGTGCACTTTACTCGCTCCTTCGATGGGAGAGTAACCATGAAGTTCGGTAGCTCATCCGCATCTAGCTTCAACCTCTTCACAAAGGATGGTGATACGAAAGTGTGAGAGGCGCCGGAGTCGAATAGCACATTGGCATCAATGCCATTTACTGGGAATATTCCCGTTAGGATGGTGCCGCTTCTGCCGGCTTGTTCTTCGGTGAGGATGCTCAGGTTACCTTCGGTACCGAGTCCACAACCTATTGGATTCACAATTGGATAAGTATTGATGGTGGACACAAGTGGAATTAAATCAACACTGCTCTTTAATGATAAACCAACCATCATACATGTCGTGTCTCTAATACACGTTACTAATAGATTACATGATACTAGGAATTTAATACTTTCTAAAGGTAAGGTTCAGGCGTCCTGGTTTCATGTGTGTGGCATTGATTATTGCCGGCGGTGCCGTATTCAACTTGATCTTGTTGATCCCGTGATACAGCATCCTAGAGTTTCCACCCATGATGAGGACATCTTCTGATCTCAATACCAGTTTCTGTGCGAGGTCCACACGCTTCTGCTCGCTATACAGGAATACGGCGTCATCACCAATGGACCAAGACACTACGGGCACTCCTTGTTCAAGAGATTTCGTTGTCTCGTCCTTGTCTTGGTGTAACCCAAGTCGTCCTTCTTTCTCGTAGAAGTTGACGATACAAAGATCCGCTTCAAGTGCGGGGATCGGTTCATGTTCACATTGTTGTGCAAGTTCTACTGCTTGTGTGATGAGGGTCTGAAACTCTGGCGGTATTGTCGGTGGCGTCGCTTCATCTTGTGTTCGTGTCTCCTGGTATGTCTTGGTATAAGGATTCCAGTCCTTTCCCAAGCACATCATCTTCAGCTTCATCTTCGCTCCACCGGGGAATTCGGGTGTGTAAAATCCACCTTGACCCGTTCCTAGCTCGTTGCATCGTCGAATGATTGAGATTTGCGCTTCGGGTGTCAGGTATCCCTTTAATAAGATCATACCTGGTCGGATGACCTGACACTGTTTGTTGGTGTAGTCGTGGTTGGCGATGTCGATCTCTTCTTGATTCAAGTTTACCGGTATCGGGTAACAGATACTAAAGCTTCCTATGGTTACAAATTTCGTCTACGGTGAGTACTAGTTCCAACTACTTCTTTTCATGCTTAATATGCTCTTCAATTTATTCAATCATGCATTCACTCATACAGTTACTCTACTACTTGGCATGCTATTTCAAGGATTAAAGCTTGAGATTATTACCTGGGCCGGACTTAGAACCGGACCCATCACGGTCTATGACATGAAGGACAGGCTGCCTCTGAGGTGCACCCCGCGGAGGTCCCCGGGATCCCTGTCCCTGTGGTGCCTGCTGGGTCGGTGCATCGCCAGATGCAACCTCCTCGCCTTCCCTTTGCTTGTAGTTTTGGAAGTTCCCCTTTGGCTTGGTGCTCTCTGGGCATCTGTTGGCCGTGTGTCCTAGCTTCTGGCAGTTATAGCACTTGATGTCCCTCCTATAACAGTCCTTACCAGGATGGTCCTGGTTGCACTTTCTGCACACATAGGTGCGGCCATCGGAGAAGGTTTTGGCGGCACCAGAGCTAGAACCTGAGGTTAGAGGGTTAGCACATGTGTGCGCGGATATACTAGATACATTACTTATACGAATACAAAGTGGATTAGGAATTTACCCTTAGGTGGGTGTGATCTCAGTGGCTTTGCTGCCACCGGTGCAGAATAACCAAGCTGAAGAAGCTCAGCTGGTTTGCCCTGCTCAGTATGGGCACTGCTCTCACCCTGGGATTTCTTTTGGGATTGCTGAAAGAAATTCCCTTTCTTCTTTTTCCAGCTCTTCCCCTGGTTCTGCTCCTCAGTACTGGTGTTTTTGTTGTTGGCTTTGCGCTTCAGCGCGGTTTCTTCATCCCTTAATTGGCAAGTGATTTCAACGCGAGAGGCCGCGTGATAACACTCCTGAAATCTCAGGTATTAGCCGGGATTCTCATTTAAGGAGGAATAAAGAAAGATTCAAAGAATTCAAGGAATTTAAGGAACTGAAATGATACTAAGGGTTAACTGACATTTACCTGAAGGGAGGTAAATCTCGTATAGCCCATACCGTACCGTAGGCGATGGCTCAGACCGCCATAGAAGCGATCGACCAACACCTGGCCGGTGTATCCTAGATCAGGGAGGAGACGGAGGATAGAAGTGAAAGTGCGGTAGTACTCATCAATAGTCATCTTCTCTGTCATTTTCAAGGCGTCTAGCTCTAGTCTTTTCTTGGTCTTTACATGCTCAGGGTAGTATTTTGAACGGAGGAGAGATGCAAAGGAATCCCAGTCGAATGTGGGGTCACTGACGTGCTCGTGCTTCACCAGCTTCCACCAATCTATCGCAGCATCTTTGAGGTAGTAGGCTGCTACTCTGACTCAAACTCCAGCAGGAGCTTCGAGGGTTTCGAAAGCCGTCTCCATCTCGGAGATGTAGGCCTCGAGCTTAGCCGGATCACTCTCGCCCCTAAAGCAGGGAGGGCGGAGCTCCGCTACAGCTTTTACCCAGTTCGCTTCTCTGGGTGGCGGGGGAGGGATTGGCCCCGCTTGAGTTTGTTGGTTTTGCTGAGTTTGTTGCACAGCTTGGATTACTTATGGTAGCATCTACGCTACCGTGGCGGCGACGATCTCAGCTATCGTCTGCGCGCCGGGTCCGTCATTGCCCCCTCCTCTAGGGCGACCTGGACCTCTTCCTGACATCTGAATATTCAACAGTTTCATTAGGCTTTGCAAGATATGACCTAAGGGTCTTGAATTTAAAACAAGGTACCGTTCACAAGAACGTTATGGGTATCCGTTGTTAACAACGGTAGTTCCTAGTTAGGTTTCTAAGTATCCGTCTTAAGACGGTTGAAATCCTAACTCGGTAATCCCCTATGCTCGGTAACTAAGGACATCAGAGCGTTACTACGCTCTGATACCACTTTTTGTAACACCCCAACCGCTAATCCTATACTTACCGTCTAATCGTCCCGTTAATCTTACGAGTTCGCAGCGGAAATATTACTACTTACTACGGCGGGTGGTACAACGCCGCTAACCGCCCATACGGCTAGCTAGGCTTACCTTACTTACAGTCACGATCTGATGAACATAATATACCGAGCTACTAAAATTGCTTGCCAAATACCATATACCCAATACTTACATCATTGGATCACCGAGTATTTAAGTATCGAATTACATCCTTCACCAATCTTCCCAAAAGAATGAGTTTACCAACTACTCATCTATACCAATTCCCATTCTATCAAAATCCAAAAAGGTGTACCCCATGGTACACCGGCTATTCAAAAACTGTAGCCATGTACTACTTAGTACACCCATCATAAATTCATTGTTTACAGACCAAAAGAAAGACAGGAAAATTAAACTTCAACTCTCCTAGTCTTCATCCTTCACGGGTACCTGCGTGTAGTAAAAATGGTGCCCCAAGGGGCTCAGCAAACGCTGCGTATAAACTCCGCATATACCGCGTGCTAGCTAGGGCACGCCAACTATTTGACGTCCACTAAACATGCAGTTCATTATTTTCATACATACATGCTTTGCATTCAACATACATGCTAATACAATTCATTGCACAATTCAAGGCAACAATATAATGGCACACATCTTACTTACCTTCACAAGGTTAGCCAAATTATGCATCCGGGTTAATCGGAATGCTTTTACTCTTTTACTCATTACTTACTTTTTCTTACTTACAATTACTTACTTTCATTTACTTTACTTACTCATTCTTACTTACTTACTTATACTCAAGTTAAGTCATCGGGACCTCCGGCCCTGGGGACTACACCGTCCCACCTCCGGGATTTACTTGACTCACCAATCCGGAATGCTACCCACTTAAGGGATTTGGGCCGCGGACCAGTTTAAGAGTCAGGAATTGGAGCCAACCTCTCGTGACTCCGCATCCTCACGCGTGGCCGAAACTATATCGGACTTCTACTCATTCCAATTTAATTACCAATTTAAGTTAGATTGGTTAGCTTGTTAGGTATAAGTTAGAAGCCCAAACACATTCACGATCGGTCACAGTACATTGCAACATTCATACAAGCATTCATATTCATCCATACATTTCATGAATTATACAAACTAAAATTTAAGAAAAATATTCACAACATACAACACTACATATTCACAAGTATGCATATTAACTCCGATTCGTGCATTTATCTTATTTGGTGACCAATTAGCACACAACACACAAATCAGAGTAACCAAGATAGCATACGGGGCATGAGGAATCCATACCGTTCACCGTTGTACGTGATTCCAAACGTCCTCCGGTGTCACAAATCAAACCCTATTATATATATATACAATTGAATGATCAATATAACTATCATTAGTTTAACTCAACTACTTTTGTGTTTACTAATCCATATTCACTAAGCCTTTACATTCCTTACACTTATATCTCATTTTACTTACTTTCCGTTACTTGTCCATAATTTACATACACATGTATATATATATGTATACATACTAGTTATAAGCTTACTGTTTTTTTTTGTAAGTATAGGGCCGTCCGACCCACCGTCCGACCCAAGCCCTGGGTCGGACCATTCCAGTAAAGTTCGTTCCCAGAAATTTACCCTGTCCGACCCAGCACTATTCCGTCCGACCCATACTCTCTGGGTCGGACCATTCCAGAAGGTTTTGGTCCTGTCGTCCATGCTCCGTCCGACCCACGTCCGACTCACCATCTGGGTCGGACGAAGTCAGAAACTTCGACACTATAAAAATTTGCATGTCCGACCCATGTCCGACTCACGGTCCTGGGTCGGACCATTTCAGAAAGTTCATGGTTCATTGTTTAAGCCATGTCTGACCCACGTCCGACTCACGGCTCTGGGTCGGACCATTCCAGAAAGATGGATTTTCGTTTCTCAAGCCCCATCCGACCCACGTCCGACTCACCGTCTGGGTCGGACGAAGTCAGAACCTTGCTACAGATTTTATTTTTCTTTCCCAATTTCACCCATTGTTTCCCCAATCTTCCTACATACATCCTAACATGTTTTAGCACTAATTAGACACTCTAAATCCTGTTAATTCACTTCTTAATTTATCTCACCAATTCTATACTACTTTTACACCCAATTTTCTAAGTTCCAATTCAACCCTTACATTGTTTTCTTCCTTAATGTCTTTTGCTACAGATTTTAACTCTCATCTTCTACATCTTTAGCTCCCTCTTATAATGTCATTTCTAAAACTTACAATGCACTATAACTACCTTAACTATCTCTCTCAACTTACCCCCTATCTATCTCAAACAAAATCTGTTACACACTCACATTAGTCACCTAGTTTAAAATTCACTTAGTGTTCTAATCCTATATAAATTTTGACATAACCTCCCCTATATTTTTACACTCTCACCACATTTTCTAGTTCACAATTCAACACTTATTTCACCTGTTTCAATAGACATCAATATACAAGCTCTCATATACAATTTCCAATCTCTAAACACTACTAAAATTTCCTGCACATGAACACTAACTCCCAATCTGTTTTCAACAAGTTTTACACATCTTTTAAAGGCTTAAAACATTCATATTCTCTTACACATTATACTACTAATGCATTACTCTTTTACAATTCACATTTTCATTTCTAAAAATCTGTTACACATACATATACAAGACTACACAAAGGTGAGCACCCTTACCTTGTTTTCTTCTAGATTTTCCTTCTTCCTCTTTCTCCTTCTCTACCGGTTTTGGTGTTCTCAATCCTCTAACACTACAACCCATTTACATATACATTTCAATACACCATTTTAATACTAAACTTACCCTCAGCATTATATAAGCTCTAATGGAATTTCTAGGGTTTAGGAATCTCATTACCTTCCAAGGGTTTATGAAGTACTTGGAGCAGCTCAAGAACAAACTTCCCCACCTTCCAAGAGTGCCAAAATCGGCTATGGAACAAGAGAACCAAACAAGGGTTTTAGCCTAAATTCGTTTTGCCTTTAAGGCTAGAAAAACAATGGAGTTTTAAAGAGATTTTTACCTCAAAAGAACAAGGAGAACAAGGTGGCTCTAATGGTGGTCTTGAAGCTCCAAATGGGGTATACCCATAAAAACGAAAATGTGTGTTTTTGAATTTTGGAAAGAGAGAAACGTAGATCTTGGTGAGAGGATTACAATGGTGGTATTTTTATAATTTTTGGAAGGGTTTTGAGGGAGTTACAAAGGAGAGAAGATGGAGTTTGTGAGTGTTTTCTTAAGCCTCCATGGAAATCGCATGAGGTTGAAGAAGAAGAAAAAAAGAGAGTGAGGAGGGGTGTGTTCACGTGAGAGAGGGAGTGAAATGGGGGAGAGAGAGAATAAAAGTGAGGTGAGTGTTTACTTAATTATTTTTGTCTTTTGTAAATAGAGGGGAGTGTGAGGGGAGGGTCCAATCGGACACACACACACACACATAACATTTTTACTTTTTATTTTCAAAGTGGACACATAACTCTTGGTTATTTATGTTTCTACCCCACAACTTCCCGTTTCTGACAGTTTTTACTAATCTCTCATTTTATTGATTTCATTGGTCCTAAAGCTTCACTAATATTTATTAATGATTATTTAGTTGACCAAAATTGTTACGAGTCTATTTGACCCGCTTAAAGGCACGTTTTCCCGGTTTCCTCGAAAAACGCGCTTTAAGGTTCTTTAGTGATTTTAATCCATTTTAAGGATCCGTTTTCTTCGGGATTTGTTCCCTGCTAATTATTTATACTTAATTAAGCCTCTAAATTATTCATTAGCCTAATTAATCACTATTTTTAATTACGGGGTATTTCAATTACTCTAAAACTCTCCCTCCTAACTCTCTTCCCCAAAACTCCCTGTCTCGCTAATGTCTATGGAACAGGTAATTTAGAAGAGATCCATGAAGTAAAATAGGAAACAAGAATATAATGGCTAAGTGATGCATCGAGATTGATGATATTCAACTTTTCAAATGTAAAGCCTTATTAGAAAGCTTATATACAGAGAACAGACAAAGGCACTTAACTAACGTAAACCCTGCGTTTTGAAATTCATCCAACTCAGACAACTATACATTAAACAAAACAAATAGCAACCCACTAAACTAATCATATCTCCTTACAGACGGTATATGGTGCAGGAACGCCATTCTCAACATAGTGCCGCTGTTTATGTGGCAGTCTAGTCAGTTTACTGACTGGACTGCTTATGTGGCATAATAAATGGGGTAATATTTGTATTAACTTTAAATAGTCATAACTTTTAAAATATAAGTCCAAAATAAAAAAAAATTGCATCATTGTTCATCTAAATTCAAGCTCTTTAAAACAAGACCAGTCATGGATATATGTTTTGACAAGTTTAAAAATTTATGTTAGTTATATGTACATATCAACATATATCAACGATACTTACGATTCACCACGTACAGTTTAAAATACATCATATAACATTAATAATACACCATAAAACAATAATGATTCAATATTGGTTCTGAAGTTTGTTATCTAATTCACCACTGATTAGTTAATGACTCATAATACCAATTTCAATGAATCATAATATCAAATGTAATGAATCATAACATCATTTTAGTGTATCATCAATAACATATAAAAATAAAAATTTTAAATAATAATGCAATACAAAACAATATTTAGTACGTAAGAAAAATACATCACTCACCATATAAGGTTTAAAATATATTACGATACAATAATAATACACTAAAAACAATATGATTTTTTATCGGTTCCAAAGCTTGTTATCTAATTCACCACTTATTAGTTAATGAATCATAATACCAATTTAAATGAATCATAACATCATTTAGTGTATCATCAGTCACATATAAAAAGAAAATTTTTAAACAATAACACAACACAAAACAATATTTGATACGTAAGAAAAATACATGATTTATCATATAAAGTTTAAAATACACCATACAACAATAATAATATACTACAAAACAATAATGATTTTTTTTGGTTCGAATTTTGTAATCTAATTCACCACTTTTTAGTTAATGAATGATAATATCAATTTTAATCAATCATAATATAAAAATTAATGAATCATAAAAATAGGTTTTTTTTCAAAGTTGTCAAAACATATCAATGACTGGTCTTGCTTTGAAGAGCTAGAATTAGAGGAATAACTCCCGTGCTCTCTAAAAAATAGCCGTTGCTGCATTCAACGCGCCCACGCGCGGTCCCTGCCAGTTCCATCGCCTGCTTCGCTTCAACTTCTTCCCCTCTGAGAGCGCCGGCGCCGATTCCTTGCTGCTGCTGCGCCGCTAGTTTCCCGGAGCCCTTGGTGGACCCGCCGCCGGATGGGCTAGCGCCTGGCTGTGCTGGCCCCACCTGGGGTGCTTCCCCTCCGTCTAAACCCCCCCCCCCCCCCCCCTCATCCTCCTTCCTTCCCTTATCAGGCGACGCCCCTCCCCTCTACCAGGGCCACCCCAGCCATCGCGCTCCCTTCTCGCTATTTGGAATATTAGGGGTTGTAATGATCCCCCAACTCCTTGAGATCCAAACATTTGTGGCTAACAATCAATTATGTGGGTTGGCCTCTTGAAAACTCATGTTCGTTTAATACATCAACCTTCCTATCTCGCTTCTTCCCCACTGGAGCTTCCTCCATAAACTACGGAGCGGATCACCGATGGGCCGCATCTGGATTCTTTTCAACCCCTCTATCATTACACTCTCCATTATCCACTGCTCTGACCAAATCCTCTCTTGTAGCGCATCCATCATGGGCACTATGGCTTTTACACTTTCAGTCGTCTACGGGAGGAACGACTCCGCTCTTAGAACCCTCCTATGGGAGGATATACCAATCTCAGCCAAAGCAATCGTGGCCCTTGGGGTGATGGCTGAGATTTTAATAATATTTTCTTTGCGCAAGATCGACTTAGCAGTCGCAGTCCTCATCCTAGAGACTATCGAGAATTCGCTGAATGCGTCTCTAAGGCTGAGTTGCAGGACTTACGGTTTTATGGGCGCTTCTTCACGTGGTGGAATAATCAATATGATCATAGCCGTATCCTTGGGAAGATTGACAGAGTGCTTGTCAATAGGAATGGAACTAGCCTTCCCACCAGCTATTCTTCTTTCCTTCCTCCCCTAATTTCAGATCATAGCCCCATGGTTATCTCGCTTCCAGCCCCGGCCCCTCGCAAGAGAAAATTTAAATTCCTCAATCTCTGGACCAAGGACCCATCCTTCCTTCCCCTTGTCCGTGATGCCTGGGATACCCCCCCTATGGGAAGTCGCCTATTCTCGGTTGTCCAAAAGCTGCGGCATCTCAGAACCGGCCTCATTAAGCTTCATAGGACTGAGTTTGGTGCCATAGGGAATAAAGGTCATATCGTTAGAAACGAGCTTAGTGAAGTCCAAAAAAGCTTGGATCTAGACCCCTGGAACCCAACGCTTATCTCCAAGGAGAAATCCCTAAGGAACCAACTTCTTCGTAGGGACTCTCATGAGCTTCTTTTCCTTCGCCAGCTCTCAAAAACTCGCTGGCTTAAGCTAGCCGACTCCAATAACTCCTTCTACCATAAAGCCATTAAAGCTAGAAGGAATAAGAACTTCATTGCTTCCATCACAAATGATTTTGGAGAGGTTCTCAACACCCATACAGATATTGAAAACTGTTTGGTTGCCCACTTCCGCCAAACTCTTGGCACTCAAACTCCCCCCCAATGCTCCCTAGCTGATCTCAACTTGGACAGTGGCAGAACACTTGACCAATCATCGTGGGATCAGCTTACTCGGCCCGTAGACAATAATGATATCAAGTTGGCCCTGTTCTCCATTGGAGATGATAAAGCCCCTGGCCCGGATGGTTACACTGCCAAATTTTTCAAAGCGGCCTGGGATGTTATTGGCGAGGACATCTGTGGCGCAATTAAAAGCTTTTTTCACAGTGGGCGGCTGCTCAAGGAGATTAACGCTACGCTTATCACCCTTATTCCCAAATTGGACAACGCCTCCTCCCCGGGTGACTTTAGACCTATCTCCTGCTGCAATACTCTTTATAAGATCATTAGCAAAATCCTCACCGATAGGCTCAAGAGGGTCCTTCCCTCTCTTGTGAGTCCTAGCCAAGGAGCCTTCATCAAAGGCCGCCTTATATCGGATAACATTCAATTGTGCTCGTGCCTTATGAAAAATTACCAGAGAGCCAACATTTCCCCAAGGTGCACTATGAAAATGGATATCAGGAAGGCTTTTGACACCGTTAACTGGGATTTCCTCCAAGCCACTCTCTCGTTCCTAAACTTCCCCCCGGAGTTTAGTAATTGGATTTTACAATGTGTCACCACCACCTCATATTCGGTTAACATTAATGGCTCCCCCTCTGCTCCCTTCAAAGGGGAAAGAGGGCTTCGTCAAGGGGATCCTCTCTCTCCTTACCTGTTTGCCCTTACTATGGATATGCTCTCCAGGCTTCTCGACCAACTCTCGACCGCTCCTGGCTTTCGCTACCACCCATCCTGCAAACCCCTCCATATCACCCACCTTTTCTTCGCTGATGATGCTCTCTTATTCTGCAGAGGTGACCAGAACTCCATTTCCCTCATGCTCAACAAGGTCAACCTCTTCTCTAAAGCTTCTGGCCTTTCGCTCAACCATTCCAAATCTGACTTATTCCTGGGAGGCGTAAATCCCCTTAATGCCGAATCAATCATTCGCCTCACGGGGTTTAATCAGGGGTCTTTTCCTTTCCGCTACCTCGGAATCCCTATCACAGCCAGGAAGCCGAAAGTTGCAGACTTTAACCCCCTGCTAGACAGTATCCGTAAAGCTATCTCGGCCTGGGGTAGCAAATCTCTCTCCTTTGCGGGTAGACTCTCCCTCATCCAGAGCACCCTTTTTGGTATAGTGGGCTTCTGGGCCTCCTGTATCACCATACCAAAGAATGTTATCAAAAGAGTAAATAAGTGCCTCCGTTCGTTTCTTTGGTCGGGTGATGCTGACAGTAATACTACCCCTGCAGTGGCCTGGAGCATTCTCACGAACACCAAGAAAAATGGTGGTCTGGGACTTAAAGACATCCACAATTGGAATATGTGCTTCATGCTCAAAACCATCTCAGCCGTCACTCATAATGCGGAGCGCCTTTGGATCCAATGGATCCATAAGCTATTCTTACCCAACAGTAGTAACATTTGGACAATTACCGCTAAAGGTAATGACCCTTGGACCTGGAAATCTATTCTCCATGCGAGGGACTGGTGGTTGGAGCAATGTGGGTCCCCCAGTGATGCCCTTTCTCTTTTCAATTCCTACCATACCCACCCCAGGGTCAGTTCCTTCTATAAGGATATCTCCACCCCAACCCAGAACTTTAACTGGTACAATATTTGCTGGAAAACATGGGCTACCCCCAAAGCCAAATTTATTATGTGGATTACTCTGAAAGGTAGACTTAAAACATGTGATAAGCTCCAAACTTGGGGCATTTGTCTAGCTAACAGATGCTGGCTCTGTGAGCGTGCTCAGGAGACAAGCAACCATCTTTTTTTCCATTGCAGGTACTCAATTAGGGTCTGGTGGACTATCTGTGACTGGCTGGGTATTCCTACCAACCGGAAAAGTCTGCGCAGCTGCTCAACTTGGATCACCCGATACTGCAAGAGACTCTGCCCGATTGACTTAGTGAAAAGAGCAGCAGTCGCTAGTGTTGTCTACCACCTCTGGATAGAAAGATGCAAGCGCGCCATGGCCAACCAAGCTAGGGACCCCGCTCTCATTGTTTTTGACATCAAAGCTGCTATCAAAGCCATCATATGGACGAAGATGAAAAATTCTAGCACTGACTTCGATTGGCTTGATAGAGTTCTCTGCTCCTAGGAGTAGTTGTTTCTTTTGCATACTTGGAAGAATTCGTTATTGTAATCGTAGTGCTGGGGTATTAAAAGCCAGCCCGAGGTTATTTTTTGTCCACGGTGTGGGAGGATTTGTATATCCACCCTTAGCAGTATTGTCATGCTTAGTTATCAGATATATAGGACTCCTATGTATCTAATGCCACATTCCTCTTTTCATTTATATATACACATCTATTTATTCCAAAAAAAAGAGCTAGAATTAGATAAACAATGATATAATTTTTTTTATTTTTAACTTATATATGAAAAATTACAATCATTTAAATTTAATATAATAAAAATCTAGTCCGGTGAGTAAAACATATACATGACTGGAACGGTCATATTACCGGTTGGCACCATACTGTGCACAGAACTGCGGTATGCTCGAATTTGCCATCTCCTTAACATAATAGACAGTCGCACGGGGACGCATTGTATTGATTGGGGTTTGGTAAATGTCGGCCGACCATTTCTTTCGTTATAGAATACTATTGCTCTTCTTAAGAAAATACTACATTAGTAGCAATAATAGTAGTAGAACTAGAAACTACCTTCGATCGGTTTGACTATTGGTGTACTAATTTTTGGAATAAAAAAGGTAGTGTAGTCAAACCAATCTGAAAATCGTTGAAAGTATACGTGCGCACGTTATAAGACGTGGGATGATGAAGAAGAGAACAAACTTAACCCACTCACTCCGGCCGTTGGTGAGCTAGGACGTGAAGACCACCAATACTAACTAACAATTTAACCATGACCAAGAAAAGATGTAACCTAAACAGCCGGCAATTGAGTTTGATTTCCACGAATTTCCATTTTTTCTTCTCTGCAGCAGGCCGGCCGGCCGGCCAGCCGTCCGGATATTCATCTTTGTCAACAACGTGTTACAGCGGGCCGCCGGGTTGGTGGGTTTGTATATAAGTGTACGTAGTTTGACAAGTTAATTAAGTTCAATATTAATTCATCATCGCCTAGCTTCGATTTAGAGAGAGGTATAGCATATAGAAAACCGTGGATATACATACATACATACATGGTGATGGGGGTGTTTAGAAGAACCCTGTGGATGTTCCTCCTTCTGTTATGCGATGTCAGTTTTCTTGGTTTTGCGGATCAAGATTATGGAGTGGCACTGGAGAAGACTTTACTGTTCTTCGAGGCTCAAAGGTCAGGAAAGCTTCCAAATAACCAGAGAGTGAAGTGGCGTGGTGATTCTGGGTTAAGCGATGGGAAACTTCAAGGGGTACGTAATTTAATTTTTTTAGTATCAACTTGGGTTTTTGATCAATATATAGTAATGTTTGTATTAATTGATGATGTTGTACGTAGGTGGATTTGGTAGGAGGTTACTACGACGCAGGAGATCACATGAAATTCGGTCTACCAATGGCATTCACCGTGACAATGTTATCTTGGGCAGCTGTAGATTTCAGTAAAGACATTAAAGACGCATATCAAATGAGTAATGCTCTCTACTCAATCAAATGGGGTACTGATTACTTCCTGAAAGCACACACTCAACCTACTGTTCTCTGGGGTCAAGTCGGTGAAGGAGATTCAGATCATTACTGTTGGTTAAGACCAGAAGACATGACAAAATCAAGACCCGCTTTTAAAATTGATTCACGTAATCCTGGATCAGATTTAGCCGCTGAAACTGCAGCTGCTTTAGCTGCTGCTTCTTTAGCTTTTAAACCGTATAATTCCACTTATTCATTTAAGCTAAAACGACACGCGGAGCAGCTTTTCGAATTCGCGGATAGTCATAGAGGAGTGTATGATGACTCGATTAAGGATGCTGCGGATTTCTACAGTTCATCTGGGTATCAAGATGAGCTTCTATGGAGTGCTGCGTGGTTATATAGAGCAACTGAAAAAGAGTATTACCTTAAATACTTGGTTGATAATGCGGAATCAATGGGTGGGATTGGATGGGGTGTTAAGGAATTTTCTTGGGATAATAAGTATGCTGGTTTACAAATCCTTATCACCAAGATAGCATCGGATGTTGTTGCTAAACACAAAGGCGGTGGTTACATCTCCACTTTGAACAAGTACAAAGCTAAAGCAGATTTCTTCGCTTGCGCTTGTTTACAAAAGAACAACGGCGGTGCTAATAACAATGTTAGACTCACACCTGCTGGTTTAATCTACGTTCGTCAATGGAATAATCTCCAATACGTCGCTTCAGCTTCATTCCTACTAGCAATCTACTCCCAATATCTTACACAAACAAACTCAAATCTCAATTGCCCAGCAGATTCCAATCTCACTCCAACCCATCTCCTTAAATTTGCTAAAACACAAACTGATTACATCCTCGGCAAAAATCCAAAATCCATCAGCTACTTAATCGGTTATAGTTCAAAATACCCAACACAAGTACACCATAGAGGAGCTTCAATCCCTTCTAAATCAATCCTTCATTCACCAGTCGGATGTGTTCAGGGTTTTGATCAATGGTACAATCGTCGTCAACCTAACCCTAATGTTCTACACGGTGGTCTCGTCGGTGGACCTGATCAAAACGATAACTTTGATGATGATCGATCTGAGTATGAGCAGACTGAACCCACTATTACTGGAACCGCTCCACTCCTTGGTCTATTTGCTAAACTTAGATCATCTTACGGTGATAGTACTACTACTTCTACGTATAAGAAACCTCCATCCCCCACCCACCTATAAACCCTATAAGTATAACAAACCGCCACCACCGCATTCTTACACATATCATGCTGGAGCTCCGTTGAAATTCGCACACTCCATAACCGCTCAGTGGATGTTCAAAGGGGAGAAGTATTACCGTCACGCTGTGGTGGTGAAAAACATTTCATCAAAAGGAGCAAGAATCCGAAATGTTAAACTCAAAATCCGGAATCTTACTGGACCAATTTACGGGGTTGTTAAAGTCAATGGTGCCGTGTACGCTGTTCCGGGATATCTTAAACCAGGGTCAGAGTTTGTCTTTGTTTACATACAAGGTGGGCCTCGTGCTAAGGTCTCCGTTTACAGCTTCCAGAAGTAGTAATAATATTCCCTTATAAGTAGTAGTAAGGTCTCCGGATCGATAATCCAGAGTTTACTTGAGTGAGATGGCCGAAGATGGTCATCCTCGATCGTCAGACTACGTTTTTCCTTTTCTTTTCGTCTACTATTTTGTTTTCTTTTTTTTTATATAGTGGAATGGATATGTACCGCGGCTAGCTATATTATGAAATGTAATCCTGGAGTTCTACAATCATAATTTTTGCGCGCAGACTAGTGATTTGGGTGATTAATTAATTGCAAATTCCACCCGCAAAATCCTTGAACCAAAAAA
Organism: Limonium bicolor; assembly: GCA_023374045.1. Classification (NCBI taxonomy): domain Eukaryota; kingdom Viridiplantae; phylum Streptophyta; class Magnoliopsida; order Caryophyllales; family Plumbaginaceae; genus Limonium; species Limonium bicolor. Next base: position 274,252,712 of record CM041781.1, read on the forward strand.
AAAAGGGCTTGAACTATATCTCCCACCGACAAAACTGTCTTTTGCTTCTCATCATAATTAAAAACTTCTATGTTCAAGACTTGACGATCCTCTTCTTCACTCTAATATATGACGTCTCTACATTTGAACCAAGCTCTTTAATTGTTTAAGGTTTACAACACTCAAACAGTACTTGGAGTGGCATGGCTTCTTCTACAGTTATTCTAACACTTATCTCTTTGTTCATTGCACTGGTTCTTCGTATTGCTACATTTGGTGTATTAGAACATATGCAGTTGTTCAATATTAGTTAGTTCGCATTATATACCGTTATAAGACTCTTTCATGAAAGTTTTAGCTATTATTCTACTTTTTCTTGCGTTTCTACTTCCTTCCTAGTGGGGTGTCTTTGTTCGTTAGCAATGACTATCCTGGTTGTTCCCACAGACCAAGTTGGGCTTCCCTTGGCGGTGGGCGACACATATTTCTCAAGCCCTTGGGAGTTTCCCCTTGTGTGGATGAGTAACGACCTCCTTAAGCGGGTGACTTTGGGTTTTGATGAAGGAAGAAGTTTCTTTCCCCAGAACCCCCTTAAAATTATATCGTGAGACAACAAATAGTCAATGGTGGATCGAGGTCGTATGACAACCAGATGACTGAGAAGAAAGACTCTTTCCTCACCACGCTTTGGAGTCCCCTCCTCTACCGCTACATACTTCACCGGATTGAAATTAAATGGTGGTGCTACTCGAGACTACTAGTGTAAGTTCTTCCATGGTGAAGATGGGCAGGAGCGGATATGCTTCATGCCCCTCCATGTAGAAATTTTCTTTCCTATTCTAATTGGTGAGGTAATGTGTAAGGACCCCAAACACGACCTAGTTCTAAGGTCTTTACACGCTGCATATACCTTACCTGGTAACGCAAGGCTCTAAGCAAATAACTCAAATCCAAAACGTGAACATTTTCATTAATGAAACCATACGTTTACATCAGAATCCAAACATCCAAATAGATATTAAATATAATACATGGGCCCGCAGGCTATATAGTGACAAAAGCGTCTAGCACAAAATACTAGTGGTCATCCTTCACCTGCTGACAGGTGTGGCAACGAGATACAAAGTCTGAAATCTCACGCTTCATGTTCGACCACCAGAAAGACTCTCTAAGGTCCCGGTACATTTTCACACCTCCTGGGTGTACCGAGTAAGGGGCTCCATGAGCCTCCTACATGATCTCACGTCGCAGAACAACATCACTGGACACACAGAATCTGCCTCTGAAATGTAAACAACCATCGTCGGACACTGAGAAGTTTGAATCCTAATCATCTGACAATCTCTGTCGGATCCTACACAACTCTACATTTGTCTCCTGACCAGCCCTTATCCAATCGATCAAGGTAGACTGCACCTGAATAGCGGCTATTATACCAGCACTGTGGTATTGAATTGGTAAGAAGATGGGTCAAAGTTATACAGTGGTAAGACCTTAATTTTGGACTTGTTTTAAAGGTACTTTAAAGGTGTTTTATCTGGATTATTGTTTATTTAATGGTGGTTAGATGCTTTGATCTTCTTGGTATGTTATGTGAATGTTTTAATCAAGCTAAGGTCGTGGATGGGTGACCTAAACACTTTTTATTAACCATGGATGTAACATCCCATCTCATAAATCCATTCTCAACCCATAAACCTCCAACCAATTTTATTAACAACACAGTGGAATTATTACAACAATTAGTGTTACCGCCGTCAGTCACCCACGTGACTAACTAGGCATACTAAATACTCCAAGATCTAGCTACGGTCTGATGGACCCGAATATACCGAACATTAGTATACTAGAATCTTAACCAAATACATGTTCTTAATCCAAGTATCTCATATCCTAATACATCATACTAACATATCATCCATTTACTAAATGAGTGTACATGCACAACTCGTGTAACAAAAGTAAAACAACCCGAAGTACTTCTACCCGATCCTACTCTCAGGACGGTTGTCTTCTGTCATTCACCTGTAAAATTTAAACAGTTGCCCCGAGGGGGTCAGCACCTTTGCTGGTACGATTCTCTTATAGCCCCCAAGCTAACGGGACTACGACGACTAATTGTCGATAGCATGAAGTTGATTAGATACACAACATAAGTAAGAAGTGCAGTAAACAACAAGCCACATACGAACAAATGTAGTTCACACACAATGAACGACTTAAAAGTGTTCCCTTAATTAGTGAGTTAATCATTTAACTCCTTAAATTATTATTCCTCTGAATCTCAGACCATTCTTATCTTACCTCAGTCTTAATCCTTATCTCAGTCTCAATATACCAACCGTTCTTTAATCACTACTAGAAAATACGTAATTAGCGACGGACAATTCCGTCGCTAAATCAAAGTCGCGTCGGAAGCCGTCATCCGTCGCCAAATAGCGACGGATTAGAGACGGAATCGTCCGTCGCTAAATCCATATTTGCTACGGATTAGAGACGGAACTGTCCGTCGCTACATTGGCGACGGAAATTTATATTTTTCTGATTAATTTTTAGCGACGGACATTCTGTCGCTATTCTGTCGCTAAACTGTTTTCATTTAAAAAAAATTTAATATTTTAATTTGTAGAAATATTTTCACCTGTAAATGTGGACATATAACACATTTTATTCATATCTCCCTTTAATATGCAATACCATAAACAGTTGTACTCATTAATCCCACTAGCAGACCAAAAAAAATGTTCAGTCAACACAATCACACCAAATAACCAATACCATGAAGTAGTGCAGTCGAATTTGATACAGACATAGTTCAAGCTAATAAAGTCAAATGTCATATCTATCTAATACCCCCCCCCCAACCATGTCCATCCCCTGGACGATATCCCATATGATCACCCAGACCACCTGAGCCATCATGTGGACCTCTAGGCCACTGACCCCATCCACCCGTACTAGAGCCAGCACCAGGATCACCGTACGGTCGACTCTGTTGAGAGGGAAACATTTGGGAGATCTGCGCTCGTATCATACTCTGCATCTCCTCGCTGAACATCTCCTGGCGCACCGCTTCCCTCTCCTCAATACGAACCTGCCGCCTGTAATTTTCATCGAACTTCTGACTCAGCTCCTGCTCAATCTCCATCTTCATGGAATCGTATGTGCTATGGTCTTTACCGGAAGCACGTGAGCTAGTGCCGGTGGAGTGAAATGAATCAGGGAAGTACGCCGGTGCTAGCTCGCCCACACCGTAGACTCTCTGCTTTCTGGATTTCCCTTCAACAGCCTTATAAAAAATTTCATTAGGGTCTACTGGTGTGGCTTTCAGAGATGGATCATCAGGAGTGGTTGACTCCTGAGTGGCAGCATCTAACAGCTCTTCGTATTTATGCTTCATAATCATAAATTTCAATAATGTAATCAACTTAAATAAGTTAAATTAAAACACTTACAGCAGTGTCCTCGACCTTGGAGCATATAGGCACACTGTTTCCATGCTCATCCTTGCTCGAATGAGTGTGTATGAACAATGTGTAAGCATCTGGTTCTATACCGTATTTCTTAGTCTACAAAAAAAACTTGATTAAATTAGAAGCAAGCCTTTAAAAAATTTGACAGAACCTCCCCTGTTTTTTTACATTTCCCACACATAAAAACCAGGATTGTTCAGTCAGAATCAGATAATGAATAATCAATCAAGGCTTAAAAAAATCTGACATAACCTCCCCTGTTTTTATGCATTTGCCCACACATATACAATCCAATATTGCACATATCAGAATCTGATAACAATCACAACTCACATAATGCATTCAATGTTGCATTCACATGTACTTGCATCTAGTTTCATATACACTTACAAAACAAAAAAACTCACCAGAACCCTCTGATGCTCCTTTATCGAGCGAGAACCACATGTATGAGTAGATAGACCACCGCCAGGTGTATGCTCAGTCCTCCGGTTGCGAGAGTTAATCTCGCTGATCTTCTTACACTTCTCATTCGCCCATCCGTGTTCCCAAGCCTGCCAGATTTCATCGCTGACTTTTCTCCTCATTCTCTTAGCCTTCATCTTGTAGAGTGTGTCTGAATATCGTTTTCTGCCCAAGGCGCAGAATATCTCATAGACAACACTCTCAAGGTCAGGATCCCAACGGAAGCGCTTCTGCATAAATTAGTAAGTGTAAGCATAACATATACAAAAAAAGAAGTTAAATATCAAGAATGGTTAAATACCTTGAATTCATTGAAATAGAATCTATGCCCGTCCTGGCCCAAACCCTCCCAATTATAACCCTCTGGAAACCACCTGGTCTCAAAGCAAGGAAGAAAAGAACGAGCAACCTTGTTTGCAGGTAGTAGCTCCCTATAATTATATAATGCGTCACAAATTGACAATTAGCATATATATATTTAAAACAAAGTTTATTGAGATTTGTTTTTTTTGTCTTTTACTTACATAGTACTTACCTGTTAGAGATAGTAATGACCACGCGGGGATCAACACCACCACCGTGTGAAGCGTGTGAAGCCTCTGAGCTATGCGGTGCTTCGTCAGATGGTGGTGAATCATCATGTAGTGGAGGAGTAGACTGATGTGAAGGAGTAGACTGATATGGATGAGTAGGCTGACGTGGAGGAGTAGGCTACCGTGGAGGTGGAGGAGTAGACTGTCGGCGTAGAGGTAGAGATATAGATCTACGTCTCTCAACAGACAGGTGTGAATCTGGGACAATCGAAGAATGGTATGGGTGAGAGTCGAAATAAGGGGTCCCCATGGGTGCTCATCCTGATAAGGAGTGCGAAGGGGGCGGATGTGTAGAACCCAACGGGGATTCATGACCGGAACCATCCACATGATCAGCTGCTGCCTGTTGAGAATCACCTGGGGGAGTAGAAGTGCTGGCCCTGCTTCTGCTTCGACCAAATGACCACCCAGATTTAAAAAAACTTCTACCACCTGCCATCACTATGAAAACCCATGCATGACAAACATCACATTAAACACTTAGTAGAATAAATATTTTTATACACTAATTAAAAAACAAATGAAATCAATAATATATTGTTGTTGCATAGTAGTTGTATGTAAGTTTACTTTTTAAATTTATGTATATGTTATGTCTACTAAATCAAATGTTTCTTCATCATCGACCAAAGGTGATAAAACCACATGATCTACGGTTTCATCTTGCAGTGGCTGAACCTCCTCATCAACTGCTGATGGTTCGGGCATGTTCAAAGTGCTTCTCGCTTTCACTTTAGAGACAGCCCACCAATCTTTCCTATCCCTCTTCTTTGATGGTTATGAGCAATAATACACCTGAACGGCTTGATCAGCTAGCGCAAACGGCTCGTACTTGTCAGATTTTCTTGTGTGATTAATGTCAACCAGCTTATATTGAGGATGTACTTGTACTCCTCTCTTTTCTGGGTCAAACCAATGACAATTAAACATTACAATCTTCTTCACAGGTAATGCGGGATACTCTAATTCGATGATCTCTTTCAGTACCCCGTAATAATCATACTCTGAGTCACCACGTTGGTCCCAGATATGCAAACACCACAGTTGTACGTTGTACGGTCTTCTGAGTAAGACTCTGAGTGGAATTTGTACCCATTCACATAGAAACCAGAGTAGGAGGTTGCCACGTTCAACGGGCCTTGGGCCAAGCTACGAACGAATTCGTTTGGCGTGGTAACATCGTTTGACTGTAATTTACAAAAAATAATATCTTAATACCATATTTTGTATTGACTTTTATGTATATATATAATTATTTGTGTATATAGTCACTCACATATGATCGGAACCATAAGGGAAAATCTGTTTCCAACTTAAGGTTGATTGTCTCATCCATTAATGTTGGTTCTACTTGTCGTAGTTGTCGCTCGTACATTCTACAACAAAAGATTTAAACTGAATTGTGAACACACTATTGAATTATACATATGAACGATGAATATAACTAATATTTGTATATATCTTACTCAAAATAAGGCTCCATTTCTGCACAATTTCGTAGAATGTACGATTGAGCGGCATCTAACTCACGAGCTGTCAACATTCTTCTTGTTCCTTTGCCAATCGGTTTACCCATTGTTTTAAAAACAGATAATCTTTTTGGGTTATCATCAACATCCTCTACAATTGTCTCGTTTCTACCAAGCTTGTATGGGTACGATGGTCCATCGTCAACGAAGTAAAACTTTATGAATTTGGTGATCTCTTCCAGAAGGAATCCATTGCGAATGGATCCCTCAACTTTGTTGTTGTTTCTGATGAACCTTTTCAGTTTCCCCAAGTACCTATATATATATATATATACAAACCAGTTACACCAATGACTTACATATCACAAAAGTACAACATGTAGTACGTGCATTATTGAAACTTGTATAGAATGTACCTCTCAAACGGATACATCCACCTGTACTGCACAGGTCCACATAAACTTGCTTCAAAGGCGAGATGAAGAGGGAGATGTTCCATTGAGTCAAAAAAGCTTGGTGGGAAATTTTTTTCCAATTTGCACATTATTTCTGGAATTTGACAGTTCAACCTTTGCTGTAACACCCCTACTATTAATACAACCATTAACGTCCAATCTCCTTACTCATCAGATACACGCAGCGGATATATATTTACATACAATGGGTGATACAATGCCGTTAGTCACCCACGTGACTAACAAGGCTACTGATTCTACATACAGCATCAGTCTGATGGACCGGAATCCCGAGTACTACAAATCTACAATGCATTCTCCATTTACCAAATGCTACTACAATCTCCATTCAATACAATACTCCAAGTACAATACAATATCATCTACATACCGAGTTTACTAAGATCCTTATACAATGTACTATCTCTTCAAAGTTCATACTTACTCGCTAAGAGACTACTTGCTACCCGTTCCTCACACGCTACTTACTTCCAAATACCAGGATGTGCCTCCGGTCTCTTCCTTGACCATATTCGTTTCGGGTACCTGCACACTAAAAAATGTCCCCCGAAGGGGTCAGCTTTCGCTGAGCATGATAACCGCATACCCCGCGTACTAGTGAGGGTACGCCGACCACTTGGTCGAATACATGCGGTTGATTTCATTCAAACATACATGCATACATGCTCTTATACACAATACAACAATACTTACGCAAGGCATACATACATACACTACAATACATACAAGGAATACAATAAACCATCCAATACATACTTACCTTCTTCCGAAATACACATACTCATTACATACACAATATACAATTCTTGTTAGCTTCATTGGTCCACCCGGGTTAATCGGGTGGAGATTACTCTTTTACTCGTTACTTCATACACATACATACTCATACATACTTACGGATCCATACTTACTTACTCTTACTCTTACTCAAGTTAAGTCGTCGGGACCTCCGGCCCTGGGGACTACACCGTCCCACCTCCGGGATTTACTTGACTCACTAATCCGGGATGCTACCCATTTAAGGGATTTGGGCCGCGGACCAGTTTAAGAGTCAGGAATTGCAGCCAACCTCTTGTGACTCCGCATCCTCACGCGTGGCCGAAGCTATATCGGACTTGTACTCATTCCAATTTACTCACTTAAGTTAGGAGTTAGATAGTTAGGAATTAGCACAAGTCAATATCCAAGCCACAATAATACAATACACATATACTCATACATACGAGGTACAATACATTACACAAGTACAATACGAGGTTCGAATACCATTCATCATCATTCATATATTTCATGAATTATACAAACTATTGTTCAAGGCAAATATCAAGAACAATGTAAACAAGCACAAGTAAGTGCAATAGTCCGATTCGTGCTTTTATCTTATTAGGTGATCAAATAGGCACACAAATCGGGGTAACCAGATTAGGATACAGGGCATGAAGAAATCATACCTTTCACCGTTGTACTTGTACCCCAACGTTCCTCCGGTACTCACAATTCAAATCCTATGATATACATACAACCGAATAATTAATCTACCATTATTAATCCTAACTCAACTACTTTTGTGTTTACTAATCCTTATTCACTAAGCCTTTACATTCCTTACACTTATATTTCATTTTACTTACTTTCCATTACTTGTCCATAATTTACACACACATGTATATACATATGTATAGGTGGGTATACATATATATATGTATATATATACTAGTCATAAGCTTACTGTTTTTTTTTTGTAAGTATAGGGCCGTCCGACCCCCTCCGACCCAAGCCCTGGGTCGGACCATTCCAGTAGAATTCGTCCTCTGAAATTCACCCTGTCCAACCCAGCACTATTACGTCCGACCCATACCCTCTGGGTCGGACCATTCCAGAAGGTTTGGTCCTGTCGTCCAAGCTCCGTCCGACCCACGTCCGACTCACGTCTGGGTCGGACGAAGTCAGAAACTTCAACATTGTAAATTTTCGTCTGTCCGACCCATGTCCGATCCACGGCTCTGGGTCGGACCATTACAGAAAGTTTTATTTCGTTATTTAAGCCATGTCCGACCCACGTCCGACTCACGGCTCTGGGTCGACCATTCCAGAAAGATTGGTTTTCGTTTCTTAAGCCCCGTCCGACCCACGTCCGACTCACCGTCTGGGTCGGACGGAATCAGAACATGGCTACAGATTTTATTTTCCTTTCCCAATTTCACCCATTGCTTCCCCAATCTTCCTACATGTAGTCCCACATGTTTTAACACTACTTAGGCCCTCAAAATTGCCTTAGTTCACCCCCCAACCTACTACTCAATTCCTACATTCATTACTTACATTTTTCCTTACTCCTTCTCAACACTTATACTAGTTTTTACTCTCCTAATGCTACAGATTTTTTGTTGCCACTTCTACCACTCAATACTTCCTCTATCAATGTCACTCCTAGCATCCCAAATACATCTCCAACAACTATAATATCTATACCCAGTCCAACACTCCTTTTACCAATCCTTACACACTAATTTTTCCTAACTCTCCATACATCCTTATACCCTCCTGCGACAGATTTTCACTCAACTTCTAACCTCCATTACTTCCTTCAACTAATGCTACTCCTAGCATCCAAAATACGTTACTCACAACCAATTCCATCCCATTTACAATCTCATACCCCAAATCTGTTACAAGCTACTAAACCACTCATGTTAACTTTCCAAAATCTGTTCCAAATGTACCTTAGTCCCAAATTCCTAGATAAATTCGACATAGTCTCCCCTATAATTCTTACTTGCTCACACATCATTTCAGCTCACCATTTCCCATTCTCACAACCTGTTTATACAATACCCCATATTCACACCTCAACATCACTACAACAATAAAATTCCTGCATATACTCAATCAATACCCAATGTTTTGCCAAGCTTTTGAAACTCATTTAAAAACTTCAAAACTGTTACAATTTCATTACTTCATACTACAATATGCTTACTACTCATTCCTCAATTCGTTACTCATTTTACTACTCCAAAACTGTTACACTACTACATACCAAACAAGCTCAAGGTAGGGTGGTTACCTTGTGTTTCTAGTTTTCTTTCCTTTCCTTTCCTTCTCTTCTTTCTTTCTTGCCCAAATCGGCCATATGGGGAATGGAGTTGCCAAACTCCATTCCCATCACCCAATGAACACAAAACAACTATAATTAATATACCAACCCCTTAATTAATGTTAGTTCATATAATGCTTAAAACAAGATTTCTAGGGTTTACCTTTGGAGGGTTCTAGAAGGGGTTTTTGCCCTTGGTTCAAGAAGGTGAATCCACCACCATTGCTAGGTTGATATTTTGCTCAAAAGAAAGAGAGAAAACAAGGTATTACATATGGGTAAAAATCGGTTATGAAAGAAGATGGGGGAAACATGAGTTTTTCATGTGGATTTTTACCTTGTTGAAAAGAGAAGACTCCAAGCTCCACAATGGTGTGCTTTTCTCTTTGAATGGGTAAAACCCATGGGGATGAACTTCCTCATTTTTGGATTTTGAAAAGAGGGAATGATAGAGGATGATGAGGGGAGTTCAAATATGTAATTTGTTTTTGATTTGGAGCTTGCATGAGGAAGGAGCATGAGGTAGAAGATGGAGTTGCCATGGGAGCTTCTTGAAGCTCTACAAAATCGCCCAACCAGAGGGAGAGAGGAGGGAGAAATCGGTGAAGGGGGAGAGGAAAGAGAGAGATGATGAGTTGTGAGAGTGAGGTGAGAGGAAGGCATAAAGTAATTCTTTTACTTTTATTGCTTTTTGCTTTTGGCTCTCTTATTTAATTAGCTAGTTACATGTGTGTGTGAGGGAGTTATTTGACTCTTTAAAACCGGCCCCCTTTCAGTAATACTAGCTGGAGCGTTTTTCGTCTTTTACAGAGAACGCTCATTATTTACCCGGTTTTGGTACTGTTCACAACCGGGCCCGTTTTCCGGAATTTTCTTGTTTAATTATTTTCATTAGTCATTAAGCTTCCACAAATGCTTAATAATTATTATTTAATGATCTATAATTTTTACGGGTCCGTTTGACCACTTAAAGTCACGTTTTCGGGTTTTCTCGAAAAACGTGCTCTAAAGCTCTATTAGCGTTTTAATTCATTATTTGGATCCGTTTTCTTTGGGAGTTGTTCCCATATATTATTTAGGTCTTATTAAACCTTTAGAATTCCTATAATACACTAACCAGGGTCTCATACCTCCTATGGTCACTTAACGCTTATTTAGCGTTTTCCGCTTTTTAAGCGTTTATTTATTTCTTTTGGATTTATTTTTCCTTACTAGTATTAGTTGGGTACCATTAGGCCCTTAAATACATATGAGATTAATTTTAATCCCTATATTTAAGTTCGGGGTATTTCATTTGCATATTCGACTCTGAAAGCGACGTGCATGTCAACTCCTTGAAAAATAGGCACAGTTCGGTAATTGGCTCCCACACCTTTTGATCAGGATTTGGAGTATCCTATTGATCCTCTTCAACCTCCTCCATAAAATTAAATGTATCCCCGAATTCTTCTGGAACCTCACCAACAGCATGTGCAATCATTTGCTCTAACATTTCAACATGTGGAACCTCATTAGACGTAGTGCTGCTCGAGGTAGCTTGTACGGGTGTGTTATCTTCTCCATGGGATATCCAATCAAAGTAACCGTACATAAAACCTTTTTGTGCTAAATGAACCTTAACGGCATCAGGCTTAAGATATTGTCTGTTTCTACACCTTGTCATGTCGCAAGGGCACTTAATTTTACCATTTTCCATACATTCAGGGTGTTGTAGTGCAAAAGCGACAAACTCTTCCATCTTCCTCAACCATTCGACAGAGATTCTACCTCTCTCAAAGGTTCTCTCATCGTACATCCACAATCTATCGGGTCTCATACCTATACTAATCAAACAATACTTTAGTTAAAACTAATAAATTTTTAAAAAAAATTCGGCATAGTCTCCCCTATTTTTTGACTTTTCCGCTTATTTCTAAGCATCCCACAAAGACAATTCACAAATACCTACAACAGTTATCAACAGAACTCAACAACGGGAGAAACATTCAAAGATATCATACTTGTTAATCAGCAAGTTGGTTCAAATACAGATTAAATAATGTACATAAAAAGAGTGCTAAACATCTACTGCTAAGTCTCATGGCTGTTTTGTTTTGAAGCGGTAGTGCTTTTCTAGCTAGCTATTTACTCCTCTAGCTAGCAGGTTGCAACAGTTGATGTTGGGTTCTATGCTTCCTGAATTCAAGACCAAAAGTTTAGAAACACGATAAGATAGATCTTGCTGCTAAGAAACCATGTGACCAGCAGGGGGGATATCTAGCTAACTCTACGTACGTACTGGAGAGGATAACTGAAAGTGATGTATGAGAGAACAAAACAGAGGGCCCTGTTTGGTTTGTGTAATCTAAGCTGAAAGCTGAAGTGAAGAGATTGATTGATTGGTTTGTTAATAAACGACAGAAAGACAGACATACATACAGACATTCATTATTAGCATATTTGAAGAATCCTTGAACACACACACATACACTTAAAAAGAGAATAATATGGAGACAGTGACGAGATAGTTCAGTCGTTTCATCAGTCATCTCTTGTTGGGTCTCAAATTCTAATCTTCTTCAACTACCATTCTACACAAGATCCGAAAGGTTGATTGATTTTCTGCCTAGCTTTTACTCACAGTATTGTATCCATGTTTTTTTTAACAAAAAAAAAGTGAGACTTGACGTTCGTCCTAATATTTATATGGACAGAAAAGTGTAGTAAAAAAAACAAAGCTTCGGTCCTTTGAATCATGAGCGAATAAACTGGTGAACTTTATTAGGAACGTACATAAATAGTTACTATTGGTTTGTGTAATAACAAAAGTCACATGCATAGAAAAAAAAAGATAGCTAGCTAATTAATAGTAGTAATAGTACTCGAGAAAGGTGATTCAAGTCACACTCACCGTTAAAAGGAAAATGTTAATAACACGCACAAAAAGGTGAACCAAATTCATTGCTTTCTACTACTATATATCTTTTCTTTAAAAAAATAATACTATCATAGTCCACCAGTATAAGAAAAGGAAGCAGCTATTTTAGTTTTATATTTTCCTTTTCTATTGGAGTTTTATACTTTCTTTCTTGTATATTTCATAAGGTTACAATTGAGTGGTAGTAGTAGTAGTGGGTGGTGGTGGTGTCATACAAGAAATATTAATTTTTTTTTTCAATACAGAAATATTATTGTTATATATAATCAACAACTTTTGGAGTGTGGTGTCATTCAAGAAATGTTATTTGGTTGTCCATTGTTTGTGATAGCTGGTAGCTATTTTTTTTCTTTTTTGAAAATAATGATAGCTGGTAGCTATTACATTATACCAGAAGTGATTAAAAGCTAGTTTTTGCATTATATTCTTCATTTCATAACAGACATCAGCAAAGTCCAAAGTATGCATAAGCAGCAGCAGCAAAACGGGACTATAAACTTAAAAAACGACAACAAAATAGTCAAGGAAATGGCTTAAAACTTTTTCATAAATATTATGTTTAGAGAAGTTGAGATCAGACTGCCCTTTGTGAACAAAAATAATCAAGGAAGTGATTTAAAGAAACAGACCATGGTGAGGAAGTATGCAGATTGATAAGCTAATTCTTATAGCTATCTAATCGTGTAAATAACATAAGGAAGATGATAAGCTAATTTTTCCTTGCTCCAACTAGCATTTTAATCTTCTAGTAGCCACAATTAGAGATGAAATGTTGCCACTAATTGAGACTCAAAGGAGCTAAACAGACTCAACTACAAGTTTAATCCAGACGATAGATAAATGCTGTTAGACGACACATGATTATTTATTATTCGTAGCTAGAAGAGGTAACTTAGATTTGTTTCTTTTTTGTGCCGCCAAAGCTGTAATTATTAGTAATAAGTGTATTTTGACAGCAGCTTATACAGATTGATGGTATAATTCTCTACAGATTTTGGATAAAAGAAAGCTAACCTCAATTGATAATAGTGGGAGAGAAGTCTAGTAGGAATTCGCTCAACAGAGACATAATAATGTAGGTAAAGGTACAGTGATTTATATCCAAATGAGATATGAGTTTGTTGAGGCATACAAACTATGATTGGTGTAAGAGCTTCGTTTATCTCATTTATTATTTACTACCAACCAGTTGAAAGCAACTATTCAACGCAAGCAAAATCTTCCAATCCTAACTAGCAATTTTAACTCTCAGAAATTTAGGGTTTCAGAGATGTACCTGCGGGTTCTTTCATCGCCGGTGGTGTAGGGCTGTCGCAGGTGGTCGCTGATGGTCACAGTGGTCGCCGGTGGTGTCGGAAATAGCTGGTGGTCGCCGGTGGTGTCGCCTCAAATCGCCTCTGTGGAGTTAAGTTAGGGAAAGAATGTGAAAGTGAGCAGAGGAAGAAGAAGGTCACGCGGCGCGACTGAATTTTCTTATTATTTTAGCGACGGACATGGCCGTCGCTAATCCGTCGCTACATATAAACAAACGACGTCGTTTTGTTAAGTAAAAATAACCACGGGCGGTAACAGAATCAATCAAAACGACGTCGTTTCGTTAGCGACGGACTCCTTCCGTCACTAAGTTATTCTTTATTCTTTTTTTTATTTTTATAAGTATAGCGACGGAATATTTATCCGTCTCTAATTAGCGATGGAATACCCGTCGCGCAACCGTCACTAAAAGAGGCGCCCAGACCCGGAGATTTGGCGCCACCGGACCCGCTGAAATTCTGTCGCCATTCCGTCGCAATTATAGTCGTCGCTAGTCCGTCGCCAATCCGTCGCTGATTAGCGACGGAATTACGTCCGTCGCTAAATCCGTCTCTAATTAGCAATTTTCTAGTAGTGAATTAGAAATGGTTGTATCTTATCTGAAACCAGACAACCATTCTTTAATTAGAATGGTTGCCCTTAATTCATTGTTTATCTTGTCGGGTCAAAAGTAACCCTAACCAATGAGTTATCAACTCCATTGGTTTACATAAACAATACTTGTTAGAATTAGTTGGGATTTAGGTAGATCCCACCACACCATCTTAGTAATGCCTCCCACCTTGAACCGAAATCGAGGTGACCGAGTCTATATGTTGACTCTAGGCGACGAGTCCGAAGATAAGTCATATTTGGAAGTCGGGATCTGATAATGATACCGACCTCCCCCAATACACATGCGCCGGTACCATTCTGGATTCTCACTCCCCCCAAGTTCTAATTAGTAGAAGTCTCAAGTTAATGTTTGTTAGTTAACCTCTTTCGGTTACTAAGAAAACAATATTTGGGAGAGTTCCTTATTCTCACACAAGTCTTTACTAAACATTGTTAGTAAGTTGTGTTAGTGCATCACAATCACACAACAATCATAATATTCTGGTTGCATGCTTATCTTATTTAGTCGGCACACATAAACAAACAGCACACAAGCCGAGTGACACCTCGTTAGCAAACAGGCTACAAGAAAACCATACCTTTCACCATGGTTTTACTTTTACCAGGTCATTTCTTGTTCCTCGGTTCACACTTGTTCCTCTGATAATGTTTCAAACATTGATATTAATATCAAGCTTATACGGTACGTAACTTACAACTCCCGTACTTACCCCGCCGTCCCGTTATCCTTAGTTTTACTTAAGCGTTAATTTAAGCTCTTACTTCTCACTCACTTCTAGCACATGTTTATACTTCTTAGGACCTTTACAAGTCACCAAACAACTCCTAAGCATCAACCAAAACCAATACTAATCAATCCCCCACCTTTAGGACACTTTAAAACACTCACGGTGCATTTTTAGGGGTGGTCCGGGACTTGGTCCGTACCCTAAGTCCCGGACCAATTGGAGACTAAAATTTTGGTTGAAAATCATGGGTTGTCCAGGACCTTACATGGGGACTAAGTCCCGGACCAAATGCAGTGTGTAGTCTCAGCCTTATTTTGAGGGTGGTCCGGGACTTTGTCCAAGGACCAAGTCCCGGACCCTGCTAAAACCTGCTACTAAGGTAAATTTTTAACTCCTAATTAACCCTTAATCCACACTTAATCTTTCCCTAATCATTCCACAAGTTTTCAACATAATTAAACACCTTAAAACATGCTCTAAACCTCCCCAAACTATTGGTCAAATCCTTACTCCAATTCTTGCTCAACTTCACAAATTCTAATCCTCACATTCTTGCATTTTGCACACTTGTGCATTTCTACTTCTTCTCATCATTCCTAACTTGAACATATATATATATATGCATTACTAATCATACTCTTAACACCTTAACCTTGTTCCTCATCCAACTACATAAACACTTAGACTTACCCACACCCAGCTTACTCCTTCAACCTAACCATTCTAAATTCCTTTTAAGCATTTCCATCTCCTTTACTCAATTTTCCATCCATTAACATGGTTATACACTCTTATCCATTCCTAAACATTCCCTTGACAAGTTATTACATTATCTTATAGTTTTCACCTCCATCCCCCAAGTCCACTCATTACCATCAAGGTTATACTCACTAGTTCACACCTAAACTTCTCAAAACATTTTTACAACATTCTCCTACAAAATTTTTCTCCATCCAATACATATCTTATATCTCAACCATGGTGTGTTTAATCCACTCATTCAACCTCAAACTCTTCCTAATAAACACTAGGTCATCCTAATCCTCGAGAACACTTTAATTTAGTCATTTCTACCAAAACCTCCTTTAGTGCTTCCTAGCACAACCTAGGTCATAACACTCACAACTACTACTTAAAACACTTAGTTTCCACTAAAATTTTGCCATAGCTTCGCTAGTATATTATCATGCCCAAACACATAGTGTTTCATCCCTTAACAACTCAAGACAATCCAATCCTCAATGGATGTTCTCAAAACACCAATTACACTCATATACATTAATTCACATTACAATGCATAAACCTTAAATTGCATAGCACTAAGGCTCTTAAATGACATGGCTCTTAGGCCCTTAAATGACATGGATCTTAGGCCCTTAAATGACAAGAATTTAAACACTGAATTTCCCACATATATTAGCCTTCAACCTGCACTTACACCCCCATCAATCTCATAGTAGTCATAATGCTCTTAAAATCCACCTTAAGCTTATCTTACTTACTCATTTCCATTGGCTCCTTAGTCACAAGTTCACAAGCTTTTTTAAATTCTTTCTTCCTAGGTTATATCACCCATTACATAATGTAAGCTTTAAGCTACATTTAGTACTTATCTAAATACCACCACTTAAACAATAAACCACCTTGAGGTAAGACATTTATCTTGTTTTTCAAGCTTTCCTCTCTATTTCCTCGTTTGGTTTTCTTGATGAAAAATCAGCCAAGGGCTTTAATTCTCTTGCCAATGTTCTAATCCACATTCAAATAATGTAATAAGTGCTAAATATTGCACCTTAACTTAAGGAATCATTTCCTAGGTTTACAAGAATTGCTTAATGCACTAAATAGATGTTTACCTTTGAAATTTAGAATGGGCTTGGATAATGAAGCAAGGCAAGACTTCTTCTAGTCTTTGGAGATTGAAACAAATCTAGATTAAGGAGTAAAACAAGACTCCATGAGAGGCAATTTTCGGACATTACGAAAAATGGAAGGAAAGATGACTTTTCTCACTTTCCTTACCTTGAATGAATGAAGAAGCAAGGGAGCCCTTCAAACTTGATTTTCCCCCTTCAATGGAGTTTTCCCATGGCACCAAAATTGAGCTTTTAAATTTTTGAAAATATAGAACTAAAGGGCTTGCTCCAACTAAGAGAAATTTATGCTTAGTTTTTGATTTGGAGCAAAAATGAGCATTTGGTGAGCAAGACAAGGTGGAGCAAGAATGATGGCTGCACTCACGGTTTTGGAGCAGGAGGAAGAAGGAGAATACGGTGGGGAAAGGAAGGAATGAAGAAGAGAGGAGAGAGGTAAGGCTTTAAGGAGATATTTACTTAATAAAGGTAAATAGTCATTTTTTTTTCTTTTCCTTCTTATTTTCTAGCATGGCTGGCATGTAATGGTGACTAACCCTCTCAAAACTGGCCCCCTCTTATTCCCTTAGATATTTAGGTGTTATTTGACCATTGACCACTTAAGAAAGTCATTTGACTTATTTTGGGCACTATTTGGGTACTATCATAATTAGTGCACAAATTTGTGCAATTTTTGGTTTCTCATTGATTTAGGCTTCCTAATGTGATACTAATTAGTACACATGTTTATTAAGGTGTAATCATGGGCATTTGGCAACTCAAAACCTTCTTCTAAGACAATTTTTCAAAAATGTGCAGAGTCCTTAAAGCACAATTTGTGTTTAAACTTGTTTTTGAGCTTGGTTTTCTTTGGTAATTGACTTATCATGTCTATTAGCATGTTAATAAGGTCTTAGAATGATATTTGGGGTGCTAATCCAAGTTACTCCAAGCTTAAAGCATGTTTTTGCTTAAATTGCTCTTATGGCATTTCCTTGTATTTTCTTTGGTTTAGATTGTCTACCAATGGTTCTAAGGCATGTTTTAGCCTTACTACATCATAACTTGATGTTTAATTAACATACTTAGATTTTGGGTATTTCAATGGAATCTGACGATACAAGTTGATGAGCCAAGATTGGTTGAACACTAATTTTTCCCACTACTAATGAATTGTGGACAAGCCATCACGATCTACTCTATGGGTTGATGACCTATAGGGGGTGTGCACACTTAAGGACATGAGGTGAGGTAGAATAATTGTCCAAGGGGCTGAGAGTCTTAGTGCCCTTTGTCGAAAGACCTGTGTGCCCGAGGATTAGTGGAATAATAATGAAACAGATTAAAATTATGGTGGTAACATCTTGATTGATATCTGTGCTATGTTTTGGTAAGGTTTCTGGTGGTGTGACATGCTATGGTTACTTGTGTGTTATTATGTTGTCTTAAAGTGTTTTCATAAAGATAAAATGTATTTTACATGTTGTGGCAAGAATTACTCAACTTTGCTGATTTTGGCTTTATGCCCTGTGGTCCTTTCTCTGTGATTGTATGACTGACTACAGGAACAGGTTAAGATGGTTGCATGAGAGAGTGGAGCTAAAGGGGACTAGTGGCTGAAGTTAGAAGGTGATGTTGTATTTCAATAAAATTCAGTTGTAATAGGTTTAAACTCCTTGTGTACGCTAGTGATAAGTCTTGAAAGAAGATGATAGTCTACAGATCTACAAGTTGTTAAAGGTTATGGTTGGCTTTTGAACATATATATATATATATATAAAGTTTAAGAGTTTAACTTAATTTGGTGTAGTCAGTGGTAGTAAGCCTTAGCATCCACAGTGAGTGTGGGTGTGGCGGTAACACCGAGTAATGTAGTCAGTCTTCCGCTGTGTAAGATAAGAAATAGAAATAAAAAAAATTAGAGCTGAAAAGTGGGGTGTTACAATTCGGTTAACCATACTACAAGAACCGGTACGCTAAACCTAAAAACAGGTACGGTTCAATTAGGTTTCGGTCAGATACCATGGTTTCGGTTTTTTGTGCAGCCCTACTGGACGTAGCGTCTGTGGGTGTGGACCGCCCTCGGACGACGGCATTTGGGTTGTTCCCGGTGGTGTTTTTGACTTAAATTTTATGGGTGTGTAGCCTACAAGATTATGAACATGTTAGTACTTGAAAGAATTCAATTTGATTACAAATTAAGGGCAAAATTTAATGAACAAGTAATAAAACCGAAATGAAAACGAATAACGATTCGGAATCCAGGAAAGGTCAGCTTACAGTCAAAATTTAATAGGAGACGAGTGAAGTTGAGGAGAGTTAGAAAAGTGAAATTCTAACCTGTTTTACCTTCGGGACTGACAAGGTTCTTCACGTCGGGAATCCTTCAAAGCTTCATAGGAGTCGGTTTTGGATGAGCTCCAACTCGACTTCTGACCCTTACAAATTATGTTGTTCTTCGCGTTTTATGGTGATTTGGTGGGGTTTTGACTATGATGATTATTGAGGTTGTGGGAGTTGAAAAATGTGTTTTGTTATGATTTCAGAAGGTTTTTGATGAGATTTCGGTGCTAAGGTATTGAGAAACTTGAGGGAGTTGAGACAGCTTTGTGATCTGACTGCTTAGGGTTCATGATGTTTGAATTTTTCCAAGGGATAAGGTCCCTTATTGATAAGTGTCTAAATGAGCATGTTTTATAGGTGTATTTCATATATTATATCAGCACTTTTCTTGCTCATTTCTCACTTATCGTATGTTTTCCTCTAGTTTATGTTTTATTGATTATCTCACAAATTTATTGGTTAAACATGAGGAAAACCAAGCTAGGAACAAAGTAGACAAAGAGACGAACGCATAGGCGCAAACGGCTCAAAAAACAGAGTCCAAACGAAGAAGCTAGAGCCGGTCAAAGTTTACAAGTCAACGCAACAACACGTCCGGGTCTTGTCCGCCCAAACAGGGCCGGACAAGGACAAATGCGTCCGGGTTATGTCCGCCCAACTAGGGCCGGACAAGTGCAATTGTGTCCGGGGATTGTGGCACGGACAAGGGACGGACAAGGACAAATGCGTCCGGGTATCTAAGGCCGGACAAAGGGCCGGACGGACTTAGTCTGTGTGCTGTCCGAGGACAAATGGCAGGACAAGGGGCGGACAAGCATAAGCGTCCGCGGAAAAATGGACGGACACAAACAAGGACGCGTGTAAATGCAACGCAGATCTAGAAATTAATGCGACTAGTTTCGTTCGCCGACCGTCTTCCCCAATTGCCCAATTGCTTCTTCCTTTGCGGCGCCTACAGACATGTCGAACTGCTCCATTAACAATATCAGGCACCTCCCTTATCCTGTAAATCCTTTCACGCGTGATCCAGCTCTTTCTCCACTCAGTTCTGTCTCCTCTCCAGCTCTATCTTCAACGTTCCCCTGCCTCTATATAAACCCAGTCCTTCTACCTTAAATCAACGTGCGGGAGACTGAAAGAAATCACACAACAGCACCACGACGGGAGATTAACCAGAAACAGACCATCGCTCACCACACTCATCCATTCTCTTCCATTCATTTTCTCCCGTAACACCACAACATTCCATACTCACGCAGAAACAAAAGAAATAGAAGAGCAGCAGTGAGAGCGAGAGCAGACCCGTTCTTTCTCTGAAATAATGGCAAATTCTATCTGTGCAATCTTCTTATTTCTGTTAATGTCTGAGTAATTTTCTTTTGTATCCTAGGACGGGGTTTTGATTCTAATATTATGTAAATCAGTATTTATTACCTGTCTCTCTCATTTAACTTGTTTTAATTCCTTTCAGCAAATATTGTTAAATGCTTTGCGTGACAAACAACTGCATTTTCATGGTAACTATCAACATATGATTTTGAGATAGTCTAAGTACCACAAAGGAATTAACCTTGGTATTTACACTCCGGATTGAGCAGGAAAATACTGAGGCTATAACTAAGAGTTCGTAACTGACAATTATTAACTCTAATAGACAATAAATAATTGAGACATGGTTATAAATCTGTTTAAGTAATTTAGGTAATTCCCCCGCTATCCTAGGATACCTTTTCCATCCACATCAATCAATTCACCTTATTTTACTGTTTTTATTATTTCTGTACTAATCCAACAACAAATCAAGCTTGCCTCCGGCTAAACCCCTTTTTTACAGTTTTTATTAACTACCAAGACTAGGATAATTGAACAATTTCCCTATGGATACGACACTTGTTATACTACTCCGAATAGGTGCACTTGCCTATTAGTTTGCTATAAATCTATATATATTAATGTATAGTTTTATCACAACAAGTTTTTGGAGTGTGCCCTTTTCGGTGACATTTTATGCTTAAATGCTTAATCTCTCTGCTTATCTTGCGTTTGTCCAAAATTTAAATCATGGACCCTTTATATGTGGGTTGTTCTCTTTAAGAATAAATACTGTTATGAATTGTGGGATAAATGGTAATAAATGGTACAAATTTTAAAATTTTGATTACTTTTGAGGAGCATTTTTATGCGGTGTGACCAAATGATCTGCAATGGTTGGATTTTTATCGCTCAGGGGTTCCTTCTGTCTTCTCTCTTAGGGATTGCTAAAGGGTGCTTCTCTGTCAAAAAAATAACAAATAAGGGACTTGCGAGACACCATTGGTAACCAACAAAGAGAGTTGAGTGTTCTTAAAAACAAAGGCTTGATGCCTACATATAATCTTCTCATCTCTTATGCAAAAATGAAACAAATGCATAAATCTATTTTTCCTTTTGCTTTCTCCTCAATGCCCATTCTTGAGAGAAGTTGGCCATGGTAAAAGTTCTCAAAGTCACCTTAACTAAGAAGCATTGAAGTACTCCGGATCATACCCGAAACTCTAATTTTTATTTTTACCCTGAGTACACCTGTGACCACCAGCAGTTGATGGATCACACTCCTCGAAAAGTTTAAAGATCATGTACTGTTCACCTCCTTATCCTACCCTTCATAATAATATTTGTTAATATTGAGCATTCCCTACTTGCTTGGGTACATGGATTTGCTTGAGGACAAGCAAAAGGTAAGTGTGGGGGTGTGATAAGTGTCTAAATGAGCATGTTTTATAGGTGTATTTCATATTATATCAGCACTTTTCTTGCTCATTTCTCACTTATCGTATGTTTTTCCTCTAGTTTATGTTTTATTGATTATCTCACAAATGTATTGGTTAAACATGAGGAAAACCAAGCTAGGAACAAAGTTGACAAAGAGACGAACGCATAGGCACAAACGGCTCGAATAACGGAGTCCAAACGAAGAAGCTAGAGCCGGTCAAAGTTCACAAGTCAACGTAACAACACGTCCAGGTCTTGTCTGCCCAAACAGGGCCGGACAAGGACAAATGCGTCCGGGTTATCTCCGCCCAACTAGGGCCAGACAAGTGCAATTGTGTCCGGGGATTGTGGCACGGACAAGGGACGGACAAGGACAAATGCGTCCGGGTATCTAAGGCCGGACAAAGGGCCGGACGGACTTAGTCCGTGTGCTGTCCGAGGACAAATGGCAGGACAAGGGGCGGACAAGCATAAGCGTCCACGGAAAAATGGACGGACACAAACAAGGACGCGTGTAAATGCAACGCAGATCTAGAAATTAACGCGACTAGTTTCGTTCGCCGACCGTCTTCCCCAATTGCTTCTTCCTTTGCGGCGCCTACAGACATGTCGAACTGCTCCATTAACAATATCAGGCACCTCCCTTATCCTGTAAATCCTTTCACGCGTGATCCAGCTCTTTCTCCACTCACTCTGTCTCCTCTCCAGCTCTATCTTCAACGTTCCCCTGCCTCTATATAAACCCAGTCCTTCTACCTTAAATCAACGTGCGGGAGACTGAAAGAAATCACACAACAGCACCACGACGGGAGATTAACCAGAAACAGACCATCGCTCACCACACTCATCCATTCTCTTCCATTCATTTTCTCCAGTAACACCACAACATTCCATACTCACGCAGAAACAAAAGAAATAGAAGAGCAGCAGTGAGAGCGAGAGCAGACCCGTTCTTTCTTTGAAATAATGGCAAATTCTATCTGTGCAATCTTCTTATTTCTGTTAATGTCTGAGTAATTTTCTTTTGTATCCCAGGACGGGGTTTTGATTCTAATATTACGTAAATCAGTATTTATTACCTGTCTCTCTCAGTTAACTTGTTTTAATTCCTTTCAGCAAATATTGTTAAATGCTTTGCGTGACAAACAACTGCATTTTCATGGTAACTATCAACATATGATTTTGAGATAGTCTAAGTACCACAAAGGAATTAACCTTGGTATTTACACTCCGGATTGAGCAGGAAAATACTGAGGCTATAACTAAGAGTTCATAACTGACAATTATTAACTCTAATAGACAATAAATAATTGAGACATGGTTATAAATCTGTTTAAGTAATTTAGGTAATTCCCCCGCTATCCTAGGATACCTTTTCCATCCACATCAATCAATTCACCTTATTTTACTGTTTTTATTATTTCTGTACTAATCCAACAAATCAAGCTTGCATCGGCTAAACCCCTTTTTTACAGTTTTTATTAACTACTAAGACTAGGATAATTGAACAATTTCCCTATGGATACGACACTTGTTATACTACTCCGAATAGGTGCACTTGCCTATTAGTTTGCTATAAATCTATATATATTAATGTATAGTTTTATCACAACAAGTTTTTGGAGTGTGCCCTTTTCGGTGACATTTTATGCTTAAATGCTTAATCTCTCTGCTTATCTTGCGTTTGTCCAAAATTTAAATCATGGACCCTTTATATGTGGGTTGTTCTCTTTAAGAATAAATATTGTTATGAATTATGGGATAAATGGTAATAAATGGTACAAATTTTAAAATTTTGATTACTTTTGAGGAGCATTTTTATGCGGTGTGACCAAATGATCTGCAATGGTTGGATTTTTATCGCTCAGGGGTTCCTTCTGTCTTCTCTCTTAGGGATTGCTAAAGGGTGCTTCTCTTTCAAAAAAAAACAAATAAGGGACTTGCGAGACACCATTGGTAACCAACAAAGAGAGTTGAGTGTTCTTAAAAACAAAGGCTAGATGCCTACATATTATCTTCTCATCTCTTATGCAAAAGTGAAACAAATGCATAAATCTATTTTTCCTTTTGGTTTTCTCCTCAATGCCCATTCTTGAGAGAAGTTGGCCATGGTAAAGTTCTCAAAGTCACCTTAACTAAGAAGCATTGAAGTACTCCGGATCATACCCAAACTCTAATTTTTATTTTTACCCTGAGTACACCTGTGCCACCAGCAGTTGATGGATCACACTCCTCGAAAAGTTTAAAGATCATGTACTGTTCACCTCCTTATCCTACCCTTCATAATAATATTTGTTAATATTGAGCATTCCCTACTTGCTTGGGTACATGGATTTGCTTGAGGACAAGCAAAAGGTAAGTGTGGGGGTGTGATAAGTGTCTAAATGAGCATGTTTATAGGTGTATTTCATATATTATATCAGCACTTTTCTTGCTCATTTCTCACTTATCGTATGTTTTTCCTCTAGTTTATGTTTTATTGATTATCTCACAAATTTATTGGTTAAACATGAGGAAAACCAAGCTAGGAACAAAGTAGACAAAGAGACGAACGCATAGGCGCAAACGGCTCGAAAAACGGAGTCCAAATGAAGAAGCTAGAGCCGGTCAAAGTTCACAAGTCAACGCAACAACACGTCCGGGTCTTGTCCGCCCAAACAGGGCCGGACAAGGACAAATGCGCCCGGGTTATGTTCGCACAACTAGGGCCGGACAAGTGCAGGTGTGTCCGGGGATTGTGGCACGGACAAGGGACGGACAAGGACAAATGCGTCCGGGTATCTAAGGTCTGACAAAGGGCTGGACGGACTTAGTCCGTGTGCTGTCCGAGGACAAATGGCAGGACAAGAGGCGGACAAGCATAAGCGTCCGCGGAAAAATGGACGGACACAAACAAGGACGCATGTAAATGCAACGCAGATCTAGAAATTAACGCGACTAGTTTCGTTCGCCGACCGTCTTCCCCAATTGCCCAATTGCTTCTTCCTTTGCGGCGCCTACAGACATGTCGAACTGCTCCATTAACAATATCAGGCACCTCCCTTATCCTGTAAATCCTTTCACGCGTGATCCAGCTCTTTCTCCACTCAGTTCTGTCTCCTCTCCAGCTCTATCTTCAACGTTCCCCTGCCTCTATATAAACCCAGTCCTTCTACCTTAAATCAACGTGCGGGACACTGAAAGAAATCACACACAAGCACCACGACGGGAGATTAACCAGAAACAGACCATCGCTCACCACACTCATCCATTCTCTTCATTTTCTCCCGTAACACCACAACATTCCATACTCACGCAGAAACAAAAGAAATAGAAGAGCAGCAGTGAGTGCGAGAGCAGACCCGTTCTTTCTCTGAAATAATGGCAAATTCTATCTGTGCAATCTTCTTATTTCTGTTAATGTCTGAGTAATTTTCTTTTGTATCCTAGGACGGGGTTTTGATTCTAATATTACGTAAATCAGTATTTATTACCTGTCTCTCATTTAACTTGTTTTAATTCCTTTCAGCAAATATTGTTAAATGCTTTGCGTGACAAACAACTGCATTTTCATGGTAACTATCAACATATGATTTTGAGATAGTCTAAGTACCACAAAGGAATTAACCTTGGTATTTACACTCCGGATTGAGCAGGAAAATACTGAGGCTATAACTAAGAGTTCGTAACTGACAATTATTTACTCTAATAGACAATAAATAATTGAGACATGGTAATAAATCTGTTTATGTAATTTAGGTAATTCCCCCGCTATCCTAGGATACCTTTTCCATCCACATCAATCAATTCACCTTATTTTACTATTTTTATTATTTATGTACTAATCCAACAACAAATCAAGCTTGCCTCCGGCTAAACCCCTTTTTTACAGTTTTTTTTACTACCAAGACTAGGATAATTGAACAATTTCCCTGTGGATACGACACTTGTTATACTACTCCGAATAGGTGCACTTGCCTATTAGTTTGCTATAAATCTATATATATTAATGTATAGCTTTATCACAACAAGTTTTTGAAATGGCGTCGTTGCCGGGGAGAGCCCCAGGCGGTCTTCGAGCAAGATGTTCTGCAATTTGATTAAATTTACCTTCGATTTTTTGGTTGAAGGCTTCTTGCGCAGAAAGCTGGTTCTGAGTCTGAAATACCCCGTAATTAAAAATAGTGATTAATTAGGCTAATAAGTAATTTAGAGGCTTAATTAAGTATAAATAATCATGAGGGAACAAATCCCGAAGAAAACGGATCCTTAAAACGGATTAAAATCACTAACGAACCTTAAAGCGCGTTCTTCGAGGTAACCGGGAAAACGTGACTTTAAGCGGGTCAAACAGACTCGTAACAATTTTGGTCAACTAAATAATCATTAATAAATATTAATGAAGCTTTAGAACCAATAAAATCAATAAAACGAGTTTAGTAAAAACTGTCAAAAACGGGAAGTTGTGGGGTAGAAACATAAATAACCAAAACTTATGTGTCCAATATTGCAAATAGAATTTTAAAACCCTCATGGGCTTTGGGCATGTCCGATTGGACCCCCTCTCACACCCCCACCTATCTTCTCTTATTAATAAAAGACAAAAACAATAAAGAAAAACACTCACCTCACTTTATTCACTCACACTCTCTCTCTCTATCTCTATCTCCCTCTCTCACGTAAATCCCCCACCCTCACTCTCTCTTTTCTCTTCTTCTTCCTCCTCCAGCGATTTCCATGGAGAAATGAAAACACCCACACAAAACTCTACTTCTCTCCTCTTGTTACTCCCTTAAACTTCCTCCAAAAATTATAAAAAGTATACCATTGGAATCCTCTCATCAAGAGCTACATTTCCATCTTTTCAAAAATCGAAAACAACAACTTTCATCTCCATGGGTATGGAGCATTTGGAGCTTCAAGACCACCACTAGAACCACCTCATTCTCCTTGTTCTTTTAAGGTAAAAATATTCTCAAAACTCCATCTTTTTCTAACCCTTGTGGGCAAAACGAATTTGCAAACTAAACCTTTGCTTGCTCCTCTTGTGCCCAGCCGATTTTGGCATTTTTGAAAGAGTGGAAAGATCATTCTTGAGCTGCTCCAAGTATTTCATAAGCCCTTGGAAGGTAATGAGATTCCTAAACCCTAGAATTTACATTAAAGCTTAAACAATGTATAGGGTTAGTTTTAGTATTGAAATGGTGTGTATGTATGGGTTATAATGTTAGATTGGTTGAGAGACTAAAACCGGTAGAGAGAAGGAAGGAGGAAGAAGCAGGAAGAACAAAGAAAATCTAGAAGAAAAACAAGGTAAGGATGCTCACCTTTGTGTAGTCTTGTATATGTATGTGTAACAGATTTTAGAGGTTTGGATTTAGTGATGAAAATGGTATGGTGTAGTAGAGTAGTGTATAAGAGGATATAAATATTTTAAACCCTTAAAAGACATTTTAAAAACTGTTACAAAACAGATTGGGGTTGGGATGTTTGAGTGCAGGAATTTAATGTTGTTTAGAGTGGTAATTGTGTATGAGAGTTGGTATATTGATATGGTGTAACACCCCATCCAACAACAACACACTTAATAACAAACTGCAGCGGAAAACAACTTCAACACATTACTTAACTTCTTGGTGTTACACGCCGTTAACCACCCACGTGGCTAACAAGGCTAATACATATACATTGTACCGGTCTGATGGGCTAAATTCCCGAGCGACTACACATCACTATCCCTTTCCCTTAACAATCAACAACAACATACACCTTTCAACTATACCGAGTATTTATAAACTGATGCCGATAACAATTTCGGTCTTACTACACCTACTGTATATACACTTAATGATTACCCTTGTACAACGACTACCCATCCTACTCTCGAACAGCTTCCAGCACTTCGTACCTGAAATAGGATAAGAAGAGAAAGGGTGGCCCCCAAGGGGCTCAGCACCTTTGCTGGTATGGTAATCCCGCAGCCCACATGCTACCGGGCCACGCACAACTAATTGTCGTCTTAGCATGCGGTTGATTATTTCTAAATCATGCATGCAACTGTAAACATACAACACATAATCATTTCGCCTCAACGGCTCAACAAGCGGATAATATATCCTTACTTAAATAGTCACTCAAGGTATTCAATGTCCCTAGAGTGTTCCTCCTCTAATGGAGCTACTTCCTTAACAGACGACACTTACCCTTAAATCGGGTTATCCTTATTCGCCTCTTTTCTCAAACTGGGACTCATATCCATGATCCCCATACTCCACATTTACAACATAAAACATACACTACATAACAACACTTAACAACACCTTGCACGTTTCCACGTGCACAACACATCACCGCAACAGATATTGCATCACAACAAAGATACATAACATAACGGGAGTGGTCCTCTTAGGAACCGACCCAAACATTGCCAATACACTGGTGAGCCTAGAGAATGTTGCCAGTCTCATGATAAGCTCGTTACATAACTCGTTACCGTCTCGTTAAATGAACGGTTAACTTAACACAAGGTGTCTCGGATATAGTGATCCAAGCACACCGAAACAAACATAACAATAGTATGCCCTGTGGCCGACGTGAGTCAGTAATAGCCTTGGTTAAGCTAAAGGGAAGGTTGGGAACCAAATTGGAAAACAACCATACATACAGAGAGGATCGAACCTGCTATGACAACGACCCCCATACACACGCGTGGCCGGAACAGACCGGACTCCTCACTCCCCCGTTAGCACTTGTTAGAAGTTCAACTTTGAACGTTATAAACAATCACAAACATTGGGTTAGTCTTGTTAGCATACACAGGGAAGAGAGAGTATACCTTCACATACAAACATCACACACAAACATCACATAACCAACTCACGCATAGCCGTGGTTAGAACGTTCCTTAAGTCGGAACGTTGTTACCGGATACCGTTCTCCTACGTTTACCTAATGTGGTTAACTAGCCCTTCAAGCGCATTCGAGGTTACCGGTATCGGCAGAACATACAATAACAATAACAACGGTAAACTCGTTTCATGATTATCTCATAACGTGGCAACATACAGAAAACACATTGGCATACAGCCGGTGTAATCCGTAGGACACCGGTTGCAAAGGAAAACCATACCTGTCACCGGAGTCCATTTTTCCACTCCACTTATTCCTCGAACAATTCTCGAAAAAACTTAACATCACATGGTTTTTAACATCGGGGTTTGCTTGATTATTTAATGCCTAATGTCTAACTTTCCCCGTTAACTTAGTTACATAACTTTACATTTTTAACTTGTTTTACTTTACATCTTGATCAACTTTTCACCCACTTAATTGCCATTTAAACTCACCTAACATGTCCTTAACAACCTTATAACATCATTACCTCAATCCCCATCATTACATATCATTTCAAACCTTTAACAACATTTTTGGTCCGACCGGATTGCCGACCGAACTTGTCCAAGTTCGGTCCATTCCAGAACACATTCCGTCAAAAATTTTCTTACTCCGACCGACCTGTAAGTTCGGTCGCATGTCGGTCTATTCCCGAGACTTTCTTCCCCTTGAAAATTTAGCCCGACCGAACTTGCCAAGTCCGGTCCTATGTTCGGTCGGTTCCAGAAACTTAATCCGTACACAAAATACAAGCCCGACCGACCTTGCAAGTCCGGTCCCCAAGGTCGGTCCATTCCAGAAACTCCTTCCGGTAGTGGTAAACTGAGCTCGACCGACTTGACAAGTTCGGTCGCAAGGTCGGTCGGCTCCAGGCTTTGTTTTCCATTGCCCATTTAACTCCAAACTTCACCTCATATATCCTAATATGTCCTAACTCATTTGGGGCACTTCAAACACATCTTTAGCCATGTACTAAACTCTTTAAATCACACACCAAAACCATTTATCATTCACAAATTTCTTACAAAATTCCTAGCACTTGGGATGTTTTCTCCTTAAGATTTATAAGTGGTATTTCACCAATAATGACCACTATACCAAGGTGTTTCCTCTACACCTTAACATCATCTCTCAAACTTCTTTTCTTACTAACTAATCTCCTTTTTCACATCTTACCTAAACATCACTTATTCTTGGATATCAACATTACCTAAACCTTAAAAAACTTCTCCAAGACTTTAATACATTCACAAAAACACTCATTGAATCCTTAGAACTTCCAAGATAACACCTAAATTCTTGTATCACTCTAAATCACCTTAATACATGTTTTCTTCCCAAGTAAAACATTTGTTCACCTTTAACACTTCCTAGTTCACAAAAACTACTTAAAACACTTAGAACTTCTTACACATTTTCCAAATTTGCCATAGTTTCTCTTGTATATACTCACATCCAAACACTTAGGTTTTTACCTTATTTCATTCAAGAACACTAAAATCCATCAAACACATTTTATACACAAAACTTCACACATTAGCACTACATCACAATATAGTGCATAACTTAAATTGCTTGGCACTTAGGCCCTTAAATAACATGGCTCTTAGGCCTTAAATAACATAAACCATAAACACTGAATTTCCCACATAAGTATGCCTTTGACCTGCAAATACATACACGTACATATGTTCTTTTACTAGTCTCCTTGAGAGCATTTACTAGCTCATTTGCCATTGGCTCCTTAGGTATTTTATTAAGCAAATCAAGCTCATTTTCCTAAGGCATTTAAACTACATTGAGATAGTTTGTTTACCTCTTTTCCTCACAAATTTCTTTCTTGTTTCCTTGTAAAACCGGTAGGGCATTTGGTCCTTGTCAACTTCTAAACAATGTACAAATAATAGAATGAGTATTCAAGCATTATGCTTCATCTCATTGTAAACCCTAGTTACACATATTGTTTAACACATTAAGGTAATTGTTTTACCTTGGAATTGGAAGAGAACTTGAACAAGTATCAAGAGAGGACTCCTCCTAGCCCTTGGAAGATTCAAATGAAGCTAAAACAAGCAAGGTAAATACACCATGGTGAGGTGAATTTTCGGTCAACATGAAAACATGGAGGAAACATGGATTTTCTTTGAGTTTCTTACCTAGGAGCAAAGGAGAGTAATAATGGGTAGAAACACAAGCTCAAGCTCTCCATCAATGGTGATTCTCCATGGCACCAAAATGAGCTCTTGAAGATTTGAAAAGGTAGAAGTGTAGAGCTTGACCTAACTAAGACAAATATGGTCTTAGAATTTGATTTGGAGCATGAGTTGGATTTGGCAAGGAAATGAAGATGGAGAAAGAGAGGCTGTTGCAAATCGTAAATGGAGGAAAGAGAAGGTGAAGAGAACCGTGTGAAATGAAAGAAGAGAAGGAAATGAGAAGATGAGTTTGCTTTTGAGATATTTATGTTATAAAGCAAAATAGTACTTTACTTTAAGTTTTTCTTTACTTATTTGATTTCTTTTACAACTTGGTGACTCACTACTACAAAAACCGGCCACCATTTAGTTAGAAGGGTATATAGTCTTTATTGACCAATTTAATTACTTATAACATTATATGTTACAAACTAGCTTATAAAGTTACTATTCACAAACTAAGGCACATAGAAGTGAAATTTTTGATTTCCCATTAATATAGCCACCCAAATGTGATACTATATAGTACACATGTTAATTAAAGAGTAATGATGGACATTTAGCCATTCAAAACTCATTTACAAGACAATTTTTCAAAAACGTGCTTTAAGACTCCTTAAAGCACATTTTGTGTTTTAACTTGTTTTCAAGCTTGGTTTTCTTTGGTAATTGATTTAATATGTTCATTAACATATTTATAAAGTATAGGTATGACCATTAGGTCTTATACACATTTATCCCAAGCTTAGAGCACATTTTTGCTCTTATTGACTTTAAGGTATTTTCTTGTGTTTATTTGGTTTAACTGTCCACCAAGTTCCTAAGGACTTATTTAGCCTTATTAAATCATAATTAAATGTTATCAAGTCTTGGTAGGCTCTTTGGGTCCTAACCAAGTTCACTCATAGCTTAGAGCATGTTTTGCTCAAACTGTATCTTAGCGTTTATTGCATTTTACTATGGTTTTAATTGTTTACTGATGTTTCTAAGGCACTTTTTAGCCTTTACATACCATATTTTGATATTTAAACCACATATCAAGGTTTGGGGTATTTCAATCTACCCCCCTTAAAAGAACTTCGTCCTCGAAGTTCACACTTTCACACATCTATAGATTAGAACACAGGAATCACTTGGAAATAAACTTCCATAACCAAACACACTCTACATCACAACCTCGGACTTAATGGTCCGGGCAACACATTCACATCCACACATAACATAACATATCTACACTGATAACCTCGGACTCTATGGTCTGGGTATCTTAACAACACTTACACATACATAACAACCCCTTGGACTCACCGGTCTTGGGTAACATCACAACATTTGGACACATAGGTCCCCATAACATAACAGTCTTCAGACACTTAGGTCTATGTAACACAACACATTTAGACTCATAGGTCTTGATAGTATACACTTTAGGAAATCCAAGTCAAAAAACATTCATTACACATACCACACAACATGTCAGAGCATGTATAGCAAAAAAAAAATATCCTTGATATTCACTATGATCCCGTAGAACCCGGTCGCGATGGACACCTTCCGTCCCCGTGCCTTTGGGAGGTCAAAACAATCACTTAAATTAAAATTTCCTTGTGAGGTTAAGTAAGAGAACTTTAATTATATAGAGTATCTATCAACGTTTTATAAATACCAATTGAAAATCCTTTTGAAAACACACACAACTCCAAGTCCAACTTAAGCTCTTTGCTTCTTTTCTTAGCGTGGTTGTTGTGACCACTTATAGGGAGCTTCAAGAATCATCCAACCCTGATGTGATCAGCATCAGTGTGAACTATCCTTCCACTCCAATTTTGTGTTCGGCTTCCCTTGATCACATGCAAATCAAGTTCCACCTCCCACTTCATTTTCAAGCATCAATAAATCACTCATTTCCAATTTTCTATCTTTTTAATCATTCTAATCATGATCATACATCTCCAAAGATAGAACTTCGTCTATCAGTTATTCCCATACACTTTAATCCTGTTGCCTATGGAATCTTATTCTCACTAGGTTCTATGTCGGTTCATACCCTTTCATGCATCACTATAAAGTATATATATATATACACATATATTTTATCAAAATACAACACCTGGTTTTACATTTATACACTGTCGGGGCTTTTGTTTCCCCGGGAGTTTCTCTACTCCCCACACTTGTACTATCACACACAACTGTTAACAAAACACACACTTATCACAATGGTATTCGCATCTTCTGTGCGCAATTACCACAATTAAACCATGAATGAATGTGTATGTTTACGTAACACACACACCAATCATCAAAACAATAATAATTTTGTGCTATGCACAATATAATCACATACACTACGTACACTTGTACGGTAATATACACTAAGTGGTTTTGCGCTCTACCCCCCTTAAAAGGGATTACGCCCACGTAATCAATCACTAAACATTGGCTTAAATGTTCTGCCGTCGTGAAGTGTTTTAACTTCCACGCGGTCTATTACACAATGGATTCTGATTAGAGGATCTTAACCATATTGGCGGTTTAGTCCCTAACCAAGAATTCGCATTGGAGTTGTAACTCATAACGGTTTCGGTCCTGGCCTGTGAGGCTTTAGGCGTTAATAATTAGCCATTCACTCATGTTCACCATGTACATTCAACACTTGATCACTGGCTCACTAGTTTCTGCTGCGAAACTCTGATAACTGTAGAGCTTAATTGCTCCTTTTGTTATTCTTACCGTATTGTATATCCCCAATTGTCACCTTCATCTTGGTAACAATGGTTTCTCAACCGACGCGTGGTATCTCTTACCGTTAGCGAATTCGGTGAGTTATAAACTTTCTATCCACTTCCATAACAATTTACTGTGTATACAGCTATGTATTTCACAATGATTGACTTGTTCCCTTTCGACTTACTGTCGGTTGAGATTGAGCTACTACCTAGTGTGTAGTGCTCTCTCATCTATTTACAACATTTGGGGTATATTCCATACCAATATTTGGCAGTTAGTGCTACTGTAGTCACTTACTGTTAATCATGTCTCCACATTTGGTTTTGTACAAGTACTTTTTATTGGTGTGGTCTTGCATTTCCTATGCATCGGCCATTATAACATTATTCTCCACAATTAACATGTTTCCAATTCCTAGCTATCCCACTCGATCATTACTGCGCAAGTGCAATACCAAAACACTCAGTCATACAGAGTGCAGAGGCGTAAACTCTTGACAGTAAATCCCTTATGTGATTCGCCATGGAATTCACACTGAGTTCCTCATCACATAGTACCTACCACTGGCTTATTGCCCAGTCTGTGTATCATCACTTGCTTGCATGTCCACTGAGTTTAACTCATAACTGGTCTTATCTGTTACATTATCGTTTAACAACATTTATACAACGGTCGCTTGTTGCGCACCGTGCTCTTACTCCTTGTATAACATCAGCTTACATCGTATCTGCTGTCACCTCAACTTCCACACATAACTTACATCATTCACATATGGTTCATCCCTCCTTGGATGACACAAATGCTCCTTGAGCATCGATCATTCGAGTCACAAGCCGGCATTATTCAGCTCGGTGTTTCACTTTACACACATGTACTAAGCTAACTGCTTTCTTTCAATAACAATATGGTCAATCCTTAACATATTACTTGGGCTTGATACACATAACCACCGCTCCTGCGGTTTCAGAATATCGAGAGGTATCCCCACTCTTAATGCAGTGGTTCGTCTACCACTCTATTACTTATACAACATAAACTTCTACCATCAATCGAATTTATATAACATATCTTGCTTATGGCTTATAAGCCTTATTTGCCTTGCGCTGGGCTCATTGTAGGCTGTCCACCCACATGTACTCCTCTGTACAACATTACATGGTTTGGATATTATATTGGGCTCCATGACAAGTCGTTGCATCACGTTCCTTTCATGGGATTCCCTTAGGTTTGTCAGTCGTCTCCTGACAACTCAGGTCTAAACTGGGTGTTAGTTCAACCCTTGTGTTTCTGTCATGCATTTCGTTCAACAAGTGTTGATGCGAACACCCCTCAAGGATTGCTCCTGGGTGTTGCTACGTTATGCTTTACATTTGTTTCACACTTATTGGTATATTCCATTAGCCACGCCTTTTGCGTTCTTAACTGGCTTATTATCTCCTTCTATGAAGATCAACATTTCCTGGTAGTGTAGGTACTCATTCTGGGAGTTTCATCCCGTTCTTTGCACATTAATGTGTCCACATTAGGCATCTACTTGCCATGTACAGGCTGGGTCACCGTTCCAGCTATCATGTTTATCCCTGAGGATCCTTAAGACGTATACGATGTCTTTACATTACAGTTAGTGCACTTCGCACCTCCTGACTCTAAAATATTTCCTTGAAAATGCATTCACTGATCCTTTAGTCTAGTTATCTCAACTGAGTTCCTTAACTTCAACCATTCCTTGTAATCTTTAGCTCTTGTTTGATTTACACTGCTGACCGTAGACGGAGTCGACTACTTCCCGTGTTTCGGACTCTTCTCGTATACATATATGGGGTATCATACTGATACATTACTACTTACCCAACTAACCCATAAATAGGTCTGTCAGGCCCACAAGCTCCTATCGGAGTGCGGTCGTCCCACAATTCAGTTGGTACACTCGTAGTGTCCGTCACACGCCTAGGTGAAGTATTCTGTTGTCAACTCCCTTATATTGTCCCGTGACAATATTCATTCCTTACTTCCCGAACTTAATCGAGGGAAAGTTTATCCATTGTTGTATCCTTGTCAACTGTCCTTGGTTTTACTGGTTTGGTTTAAAAGAAGGTTGGAAAGAAGTGTTGGTTTGAAAGAAAATCTGGTTTTGAAAAGAAAAGGGTTTGAATAAATCTGGGTTTGAAAGAAAATTTTCATGGTTTCACAACATCTTCTTACCTTAACCAAGTCTAGCTTCTTGCTGACTGGTGTATTTACAATTACAGAGGTTAGGCTACCAAGCCCTTCCACGGTTACAATGCTCACACTTAACTTCATGGTACTTTACTAAGTACTTGTAGTGGTTATAAATTTCCCGAACAGCCCTGTTATAGCAGCACTTGCTATGGCAAGTGCGCCATGCTAACTGGCTATCGGTTTACACATACCAGTTGTGGTATTGTTTTTACCCATACTGTCATCAGTGGCCTTGTTGGCCCTCACTGATCTTACTGCCTTGATAATGACTCTTCTAGGTGAGTTCTCACTGTCTTCACATGACGATCATCAACTAGGGTGTTTCCCATTCTGGGAGCCCTTTGTCTTAGTATTGTATTCTCTTTGTAGCCCGTTCCACGTATTTATCGCGGTTACTGAGACTTGTCTCTTGTTTGGGCACTACGTTGTAGTTCCCTTGTCGGTTGGTATGCCGTTGGTGTATTATTTATCAATTGTGGTCCCGTAGACACTCGTCTCGGGTTTCACTAATCCACTTCTTGCCTGTTGCACGGTCGGTGCGTTGCAAGCTGGTCATCCTCGACTGCTCGGCATGTCGACCCAGGTTGCCAGAAATTCTATTCTCTTATACACAAAATCCTTCATTCTTCGCTATAAATGCGGTTAACATTCTGATGGAGACCGTCTCCGGGATTCCCAGTTTTCGGGATCTACCGTATGACAGGTTCTCCGTACCTTTGGAGGTACTTATAACAGCCAGATCGGGTATTCCCGAGTATGAGAGGACTTCATCTCTCTGGCGTTGTTGCCCAAGTTATAAAACAGGGATTGTGGAGGGTGGGATGGATATTGTAGGTTTCCAGTAGTCACTGGTAGTTCCTAACTAGCGTATCTCTCACGCTATCACTCAACCCTTAACCCAAAGTACTTAAATCCTAACTCGGTACTTCCTAAGCTCGGTAATTCAGTCATCAGAGCGATACTTCGCTCTGATACCACTTTTTGTAACACCCCATCCAACAATAACACACTTAAACAAACTGCAGCGGAAAACAACCTCATCACATTACTTAACTCTTGGTGTTACACGCCGTTAACACCCACGTGGCTAACAAGGCTAATACATATACATTGTACCGGTCTGATGGGCTAAATTCCCGAGCGACTACACATTACTATCCCTTTCCATTAACAACAACAACAACATACACCTTTCAACTATACCGAGTATTTATAAACTGATGCCGATAACAATTTCGGTCTTACTACACCTACTGTATATATACACTTAATGATTACCATGTACAACGACTACCCGTCCTACTCTCGAACGGCTTCCAGCACTTCGTACCTGAAATAGGAAAAGAAGAGAAAGGGTGGCCCCCAAGGGGCTCAGCACCTTTGCTGGTATGGTAATCCCGCAGCCCACATGCTACCGGGCCACGCACAACTAATTGTCGTCTTAGCATGCGGTTGATTATTTTTAAATCATGCATGCAACTGTAAACACAACACATAATCATTTCGCCTCAACGGGCTCAACAAACGGATAATATATCCTTACTTAATAAGTCACTCAAGGTATTCAATGTCCCTAGAGTGTTCCTCCTCTAATGGAGCTACTTCCTTAACAGACGACACTTACCCTTAAATCGGGTTATCCTTAAACGCCTCTTTTTCAAACTGGGAATCATATCCATGATCCACATACTCCACATTTACAACATAAAACATACACTACATAACAACACTTAACAACACTTTGCACGTTTCCACGTGCACAACACAAACACCGCAATAGATATTGCATCACAACAAAGATACATAACATAACGGGAGTGGTCCTCTTAGGAACCGACCCAAACATTGCCAATACACTGGTGAGCCTAGAGAATGTTGCCAGTCTCATGATAAGCTCGTTACATAACTCGTTACCGTCTCGTTAAATGAACGGTTAACTTAACACAAGGTGTCTCGGATATAGTGATCCAAGCACACCGAACAAATAACAATAGTATGCCCCTGTGGCCCGACGTGAGTCAGTAATAGCCTTGGTAAGCTAAAGGGAAGGTTGGGAACCAAATTGGAAAACAACCATAACATACAGAGAGGATCGAACCTGCTATGACAACGACCCCCATACTCACACGCGTGGCCGGAACAGACCGGACTCCTCACTCCCCCGTTAGCACTTGTTAGAAGTTCAACTTTGAACTTTATTAAACAATCACAAACATTGGGTTAAGTCTTGTTAGCATACACAAGGGAGAGAGAGTCATACCTTCACATACAAACATCACACCAAACATCACATAACCAACTCACGCATAGCCGTGGTTAGAACGTTCCTTAAGTCGGAACGTTGTTACCGGATACCGTTCTCCTACGTTTACCTAATAGTGGTTAACTAGCCCTTCAAGCGCATTCGAGGTTACCGGTATCGGCACGTAAACATACAATAACAATAACGACTGTAAACTCGTTTCATGATTTATCTCATAACGTGGCAAACATACAGAAAAACACATTGGCATACAAGCCGGTGTAATCCGGTAGGACACAGGTTGCAAG
Source organism: Limonium bicolor (assembly GCA_023374045.1). Classification (NCBI taxonomy): domain Eukaryota; kingdom Viridiplantae; phylum Streptophyta; class Magnoliopsida; order Caryophyllales; family Plumbaginaceae; genus Limonium; species Limonium bicolor. The sequence continues at coordinate 274,291,353 of CM041781.1, forward strand.
AAAACCATACCTGTCACCGGAGTCCATTTTTCCACGTCCACTTATGTTCCTCGAGCAATTCTCGAACAACTGTTAACATCACATGTGTTTTATAACATCGGGGTTTGCTTGATTATTTAATGTCTAATGTCTAACTTTCCCCGTTAACTTAGTTACATAACTTACATTTTTAACTTGTTTACTTTTACATTTGATACAACTTTTCACCCACTTAATTGCCATTTAAACTCACCTAACATGTCCTTAACAACCTTATAACATCATTACCTATCAATCCCCATCATTACATATCATTTCATAATCTTTAACAACATTTTTGGTCCGACCGGACTTACCGACCGAACTTGTCCAAGTTCGGTCCATTCCAGAAACATTTCCGTCAAAATTTTCTACTCCGACCGACCTTGTAAGTTCGGTCGCATGTTCGGTCTATTCCCGAGACTTTCTTCCCTTTGAAAATTTAGCCCGACCGAACTTGCCAAGTCCGGTCCTATGTTCGGTCGGTTCCAGAAACTTAATCCGTACACAAAATACAAGCCCGACCGACCTTGCAAGTCCGGTCCCCAAGGTCGGTCCATTCCAGAAACTCCTTCCGGTAGTGTAAACTGAGCTCGACCGACCTTGACAAGTTCGGTCGCAAGGTCGGTCGGCTCCCAGCCTTTGTTTTCCATTGCCCATTTAACTCCAAACTTCACCTCATATATCCTAATATGTCCTAACCTCATTTGGGCACTTCAAACACACATCTTTAGCTGTGTACTAAACTCTTTAAATCACACACCAAAACCATTTTATCATTCACAAATTTCTTACAAATTCCTAGCACTTGGGATGTTTTCTCCTTAAGATTTATAGTGGTATTTCACCAATAATGACCACTACCAAGGTGTTTCCTCTACACCTTAACATCATCTCTCAAACTTCTTTTCTTACTAACTAAATCTCCTTTTTCACATCTTACCTAAACATCACTTATTCCTTGGATATCAACATTACCTAAACCTTAAACAAACTTCTCCAAGACTTTAATACATTCACAAAAACACTCATTGAATCCTTAGAACTTCCAAGATAACACTAAATTCTTGTATCACTCTAAATCACCTTAATACATGTTTTCTTCCCAAGTAAAACATTTGTTCACCTTTAACACTTCCTAGTTCACCAAAACTTACTTAAAACACTTAGAACTTCTTACACATTTTCCAAATTTTGCCATAGTTTCTCTTGTATATACTCACATCCAAACACTTAGGTTTTTACCTTATTTCATTCAAGAACACCTAAAATCCATCAAACACATTTTTATACACAACTTCACACATTTAGCACTACATCACAATATAGTGCATAACTTAAATTGCTTGGCACTTAGGCCCTTAAATAACATGGCTCTTAGGCCCTTAAATAACATAAACCATAAACACTGAATTTCCCACATAAGTATGCCTTTGACCTGCAAATACATACACCGATACATATGTTCTTTACTAGTCTCCTTGAGAGCATTTTACTAGCTCATTTGCCATTGGCTCCTTAGGTATTTTATTAAGCAAATCAAGCTCATTTTCCTAAGGCATTTAAACTACATTGAGATAGTTTGTTTACCTCTTTTCCTCACAAATTTCTTTCTTGTTTCCTTGTAAAACCGGTAGGGCATTTGGTTCCTTGTCAACTTCTAAACAATGTACAAATAATAGAATGAGTATTCAAGCATTATGCTTCATCTCATTGTAAACCCTAGTTACACATATTGTTTAACACATTAAGGTAATTGTTTTACCTTGGAATTGGAAGAGAACTTGAACAAGTATCAAGAGAGGACTCCTCCTAGCCCTTGGAAGATTCAAATGAAGCTAAAACAAGCAAGGTAAATACACCATGGTGAGGTGAATTTTCGGTCAACATGAAAACATGGAGGAAACATGGATTTTCTTTGAGTTTCCTTACCTAGGAGCAAAGGAGAGTAATAATGGGTAGAACACAAGCTCAAGCTCAAGCTCCATCAATGGTGATTCTCCATGGCACCAAAATTGAGCTCTTGAAGATTTGAAAAGGTAGAAGTGTAGAGCTTGACCTAACTAAGACAAATATGGTCTTAGAATTTGATTTGGAGCATGGAGTTGGATTTGGCAAGGAAATGAAGATGGAGAAGAGAGGGCTGTTGCAAATCGTAAATGGAGGAAAGGAGAAGGTGAAGAACCGTGTGAAATGAAAGAAGAGAAGGAAATGAGAAGATGAGTTTGCTTTTGGAGATATTTATGTTATAAAGCAAAATAGTACTTTACTTTAAGTTTTCTTTACTTATTTGATTTCTTTTACAACTTGGTGACTCACTACTACAAAAACCGGCCACCATTTAGTTAGAAGGGTAATATAGTCTTTATTGACCAATTTAATTACTTATAACATTATATGTTACAAACTAGCTTATAAAAGTTACTATTCACAAACTAAGGCACATAGAAGTGAAATTTTTGATTTCCCATTAATATAGCCACCCAAATGTGATACTATATAGTACACATATTAATTAAAGAGTAATGATGGACATTTAGCCATTCAAAACTCATTTACAAGACAATTTTTCAAAAACGTGCTTTAAGACTCCTTAAAGCACATTTTGTGTTTTAACTTGTTTTCAAGCTTGGTTTTCTTTGGTAATTGATTTACTATGTTCATTAACATATTTATAAGTATAGGTATGACCATTAGGTCTTATACACATTTATCCCAAGCTTAGAGCACATTTTTGCTCTTATTGACTTTAAGGTATTTTCTTGTGTTTTATTTGGTTTAACTGTCCACCAAGGTTTCCTAAGGACTTATTTAGCCTTATTAAATCATAATTAAATGTTATCAAGTCTTGGTAGGCTCTTTGGGTCCTAACCAAGTTCACTCATAGCTTAGAGCATGTTTTGCTCAAACTGTATCTTAGCGTTTTATTGCATTTTACTATGGTTTAATTGTTTACTGATGTTTCTAAGGCACTTTTTAGCCTTTACATACCATATTTTGATATTTAAACCACATATCAAGGTTTGGGGTATTTCATATGGTGTATAAACAGGTGGTATAGATCATAATGTGAGTGTAAACAATGTGGTGAGAGTATAAAATTATAGGGAGACTATGGGGAAATTTAATAGGAATAGAACACTTAGTGAATGAGAAACTAGGTGAATAGGTGGTTTGTAACAGATTTGTTAGAGAAAGATAGAGGGTATATTAGGAGAGATAGTTAATGTAGTTGTAAGGTATTAGAGGGGTAAAAATGACATTAAGAGGGAGATATTGTGGGAGAGAGTTAGAATAAAATCTGAGCATAATATGGTAAGGGGAGAGAACTGTGTAAGTGTTGAATGAAAACTTGGAAAATTGTGTGTATGAAGTTAGTATAGAATTGTGTAATGAGTTAGGAAATGAATTAGCATGATTAGAGTGTTTAAATTGTACAAAAAAATGTTAGGATGTATGTAGGAAGATTGGGGAAGCAATGGGTGAAATTGGGAAAGAAAAATAAAATCTGTAGCAAGGTTCTGACTCCGTCCGACCCAGACGGTGAGTCGGACGTGGGTCGGACGGGGCTTAAGCAGCGGTAATAATCTTTGGAAGGGTCCGACCCAGGACCGTGGATCGGACGGGGGTCGGACAGGCAAAAATTTTCAAGTGTCGAAGTTTTGACTTCGTCCGACCCAGAGCCTGGGTCGGACAGTGTCGGACGGAGCAGGGATTCGGGACTGAAACCTTCTGGAACGGTCCGACCCAGAGGGTATGGGTCGGACGGAATAGTGCTGGGTCGGACAGGGTGAATTTCAGAGGACGAACTCTACTGGAATGGTCCGACCCAGGGCTTGGGTCGGACGGTGGGTCGGACGGCCCAATACTTACAAAAAAAAAAACTGTAAGCTTGTAATTGTATATATATATATATATATATATATATATATATATATATATATATATATATATATATATATATATATACCCACCTATACATATGTATGTATATATGTATGTAAACCATGGACAAGTAATGAAAAGTAAGTAAAATGAAATATAAGTGTAAAGGAGGTAAAGACTTAGTAAGTACGAGTTAGGAAACGTACGAGCAATCGAATTAAGTTAATAATAGTAGATTAATCATTCAATTGTATGTATATCATAGGATTTGATTTGTGACACCGGAGGAACGTTTGGAAACACGTACGACGGTGAACGGTATGAATGCATGCCCCGTATGCTATCTTGGTTACTCTGATTTGTGTGTTGAGTGCTAATTGATCCAAATAAGATAAATGCACGAATTGGAGTTAATATGCAAACTTGTGAATATGTAGTGTTGAATGTTGTGAATATTTTTCTTAAACCTCAGTTTGTATAATTCATGAAATGTATGGATGATAATGAATGTGTGTATGTATGATGTATTGCATTGTGACCGATTATTTGTGTGAATGGACTTCTAACTTATTCCTAACAAGCTAACCATCCTAACTTAAATTGGTAATTAAATTGGAATGAGTAGAAGTCCGATATAGTTTCGGCCACGCGTGAGGATGAGTTGACACAAGAGGTTGGATCCGATTCCTGACTCTTAAACTGGTCCGCAGCCCCAAATCCCTTAAGTGGGTAGCATCCGGATTGGTGAGTCAAGTAAATCCTGGAGGTGGGACAGAGTAGTCCCCAGGGCCGGAGGTCCTGACGACTTAACTTGAGTAAAGTAAGTAAGTAAGAATGAGTAAGTAAAGTAAATGAAAGTAAGTAAGTGTAAGTAAGAAAAAGTAAGTAATGAGTAAAAGAGTAAAAGCATTCCGATTAACCCGGATGCATAATTTGGCTAACCTTGTGAAGGTAAGTAAGATGCGTGCTATTGTATGTTGCCTTGGAATGTGTAATGTATTGAGCATGATTGTATGATGTATGTAAAGCATGTATGTATGAAATTAATGAATCGCATGTTTAGTGGACGTCAAATAGTCGGCGTGCCCTAGCTAGCACGCGGTATATGCGGAGTTTATACGCAGCGTTTGCTGAGCCCCTTGGGGCACCATTTTTACTACACGCAGGTACTCGAGAAGGATGAAGGCCATGAAGAGATGTAGCTAGTCCTTGATTTCTTTTTGTCTATAAACAATGAATTTGAGAATGGTGTACTAAGTAGTACACGGCTGTGAGTTTTTGTTAGCCGGTGTACCATGGGGTAAACCCTTTTGGACATGGATAGAATGGAGCATTGGTAGAGATGAGTAGGTGATTAAACTCATTCTTTTGGTAGGTTGGAAATGGGAATGTAATTGAATATACTTTAAATACTCGGTGATCCCAGAATGTAAGAATGTTATTTTGTATTCGGTATGCATTAAGGTAGTGGCTCGGTATACTATGTTCATCAGACCGTCACTGTAAGTAGTAATAGCCTTGCTAGCCGTATGGGCGGTTAGCGGCGTTGTATCACCCACCGTAGTAGGTAGTTTCCGCTGCAAGTAACTCTGAATTATGGGATGATTGGACGGTAAGCATAGGATTAACGGTAGGGGTGTTACAGAGTCATAGACATGTAACCCTTCATCATCTCTTTGAGTTCTACGTTTGGATCAACAGAGGATGAAGATGGTTGTTGTTGGTTCAGGAAACCTGGAGGGGCACCTTGTGCTCTATAACCCATATTAGAGTTTGGTTGGGGTCTGTTTCCCTGACAGGTATTGGAACTGTTGTTCTGCCCTCCTTGGTTCTGATCATTGTTTTTCCATGAGAAATTCGGGTGATTTCTCCATGGGTATTTGTTGTTGAAGTTATTGTTGTAGGAATTACCGGGGCAATTTCCTATGAAATTCACATCTTCGTACTGGTTTTACCTTCGCATTGATGAGTTTCATGAGGACCGGCGCATATGGCACATCCTTCTGGTGATGAATTTGTAGGTGGGGAAGCTATTGTCTTTACAATTTTGTTCTGTGATGTTGTTAGCTTTTCCACCATCTTTGCAAGGGACGAGATCTGAGCAGATAAATGATCCGTAGGCTCAACATGGAGTAGGCCTGCTGCTCGTGGTGTTCTTCCTTTGGATCTCGTCCACTGTCTTGTATTGCTCGTCATGGTTTCGAGGAGGTTCATCCTTTCTTGAGGAGATTCATCATGAAACTTCCTCCTGTAGAGGAATTTACGAGTAGTCAGTTTCCATCATCCAGGCCATTGAAGAATGACAGGCAGAGGGATTGATCGTCTAGACCATGGAGGGAACACTTCATCAGCATATCTTTAAATCTATCCCATGCGTCGTATAACGTTTCTCCCGGTTCTTGACAGAATGTGTTGATTTCTCCGATCAATTGCCTTGTTCTACTGGTTGGGTAGTATTTGGCAAGGAACTTCTGGGCCATTTGCAACCATGTAGTGATTGATCGGGAGGGAAGACTTTGGTACCACCTGTTTGCTGAATCCGACAACGAGTGAGGAAATAGTTGTAGACGGATTCTTTCTTTGACGTTGCCGGTTGGACCAAAGGAATTACAGAAGTCTAGGAAGAGACTTAGATGATTTGGGGCTTCATCAGGATTTGCTCCACTAAACTTGCTAAATCCCGGACGGCGATGATGTAGTGGGTTTTGAAAGTCCATCGTCCGGCTTCTAGCGGTGTTAGTTCGGGGAGAACTATGGCTGATGCCCTTCCTTCGGTATCCGGTTGGTGGTAATCAGAGAGGGCACGGTGTTCTGGTTGATTTGGTTGATTTTCATGGCCCATTTCTTCTATAACTTGGTTATTAGCCATGTCTTGATTTCTCAGGTTTCTTCGTGCGTTAAATAAAGTGCGCTCGGGTTCGGGTCTCGGACTGATAGGTGGAGAACCTCGGGTTCGAGTGTTTGGCATGCACAGAAGATGCTTTGTGGTTCGTCAGAAACTGCGAAATTAATTAGTAAATAGATAAAGAAAGGCAGAGATATTGGTTAGGCTGATAAACGTTAATTAAGACAACACTGATATTTTTTTTTTAATTTTTTTGTTCTATATTTTTTTTAACAAGAGTAAAATGACAGAAAATAAGTGACAAGGGAATTTAAAGAACTGAATTTAAATGTTAGTAGTTAGAGTACTGGAATTTAAATGACAGAAATTTAATGTTAGTAATTAGTGTACAGAAAATTAAAGGACAGAAATTTAAATGACAGAAATTTAAGGTTAGTATTTAGAGACTGAAAATTAAAATGTTAGAAGTTAATTACTGAAATTTAAAGGACAATGGAAATTAAATGACTGAAAAATAAATGACAATAAAATAAAGAGCTGAAATAAATGTCAGAAGTTAGATGTCCGAAGTTAGATGTCCGAAGTTAGATGTTAGAAATTAAACAAACAACAAAATAATATAAACAAAATATTATAGTATAGCAAGTGAACTACCGGAAACTAGAGAAATTGATGGAATCAATTTCCCCGGTAACGGCGCCAAAAACTTGTTGGGCAAGATAGTTTAACTACTATTTTGCCCAACACTTATATAGGCAGCACTAAAGATAGAGTTACCTCGGTAAAAGTCCGAAGTTTATCAGGATTTGGTTAAGTGACTTGTAAAGAAATCTGACTATGAAATTTTAACCACACGTAGAGGAAGATATTTCAACTTTTCTAAAGAGAAATTAGAATTTTTCGAATAATGGAATATTTTTAGATTCAATTTCTCGTCAAATTCGTTTAGAAATTATTAGGAATTATTGGAAATTCAAAAATTCATAATTCCAAGTCAGTATGCTCTAAATGTCATCTTTTATCATGTGTTAGAATTTCAAAGCATTCTGGGTTGATTTGAGTTGTTTTCTGAGGAGAGAGAAATCTTACGAGATGGCTTAAGAACGTTGTAAATTACAACAAAAATCCTTCATGATGACCAAGCTATCACCTATGCCTTGAAACACGCTGAACAACCTGGGATTTTGTACCCTTTGACCAAACTACCATTGTGCTTTGATATATCCTTTCCCATGGGTCAAAATTTTGGGTATAACATAATGGTACTCTAATTGATGATATGATTCATTAATTTTAATACTATGATTCATTAAATTGATAATATGATTCATTAATTAAATTGATATTATGATTCATTAAATTGATAATATGATTCATTAAATTAATATTATGGTTCATTAAATTGATATTATGATTCATTAACTAATAAGTGTTGAATTAGATAACAAACGTCGGAACAGATAAAAATCATTATTTTTTGTCGTGTATTATTATTATTTGTATGGTGTATGTTATGCCTTATATGGTGAATCATATATTATGATTCATTAACTAATAACTGGTGAATTAGATATCAAACTTCAGAACCGCTAAAAAACTATTATTATGTTTGTGGTGTATTATTATTATTTGTATGATGTGTGTTAAGCCTTATATAGTGAATCATATTTCTCTCGCCTACCAATTTCAGACTAATAATGGATTATTATTGTTTATTATTATTACATGTTGTATTTCAAATTGTATATGGTGAATGGTAAGTCTCGTTGATATGAACAAATATATACATGTAAATAATATAATTTTAAAGTTATCAAAACTTATCCATGCCTAGTCTTGTTTTGAAGAACTTGAATTTAGATCAATAATTGTTTTTTTTTCATTTGGGACTTATATTTTAAAAATTACAACCTATCGAAGTTAATATAATAAAAAGCAGTCTAGTCAGCAGTTGATTAGACTACCAACTCATACGTGCCACATCAAGTTTTCTGCGGGCAAGCCACATCATCGGCGCACTGGTCCCTTTATACATTATAATTGTTTTATTGAAAGTATTGTTTTTTTGTACTCAAAATATAGTTTTTGTATGCATTATATCTACAAATTGGTATATTTATACAGTTTTATGTATTAGTTATACTACATTTAGGGTGTAGCCAGGACTTGATATTTTTGTATTGGAACCAAACTGATTCATTTTTTTAAAACACTAGATGGATATGTATTAGTGTATGCACATTTGATGAAGTGCCCAGTCGTTTGAGGGGATTAGAGCGGCCACCTATTTGGCACTCCTAGTCAATATGTTGACAAGTCTGCTTATGTGATATATTTGAAAGGATAAACTTTTATATTAAACTTAAAATAGTTGTAACTTAAAAAATATAAGTCCAAAATTGCACTATCATTAATATAATTCAAGCTTTTAAAAAGTAGACCGGTCATGCACATGTTTGGACCAAATTTTTTTTAATTTTTTTATATGTTTACGATGATACACTAAAATAATGACATAATTCATTAAAATTAGTATTATGATTCATTGACAAAGAAGTGATGAGCGAAATATTTTTCTGACGTATAAATTTGAAACTAATGATGGATACTATATTATTGTTTTGTGGTGTATTATTATTGTTACATGGTGTATATTCAACCTTAAATGATGAATCAAAAAAGTCGTAGACATACAAATTTGGAAATAATATAGATTATCATTGTTTTGCGTTATAGTCTTACTCGTATATACAAATATATACATGTAACTAATATAGTATTATAAATTTGTTAAAACATATCAATGACTGGCTTATTTTAAAAAACTTAAATCCAGATAAACAGTGATATAAAAATTTGTTTAATAACATGTAACTATTAAAAGTATATAATAGGGAAAATTCAATCCCTCACTCATGACGTTTGGTGAAATCACACATCCCACCCACGAGGTTTCAAAAATTATTTTCCCTACCCATGTGGTTTCCCCGTTTTACTTCTAGCAACTTTTTCTAGTTTTTGTTCAGCTTAAAATATGCTAAAATGTTGTCCAAAATTGATGAAACTTTACAATAACGATGCTAAAGTATTTATATTTTGGTGCAACATGAATTCCAAAGTTTTTTAAGCTCATAAGTGATCCATGGGGTCTAATGAAATGTGTAACATGTGAGCGTGTTTTCATTAGGTCCCACGTGTAACATGTGAAATTAAAAACTTTGGATTTGACATTGAACTAGAATATAACATTTTAACATCGTTCATGTAAAGTTTCATCAATTTTGAACAACATTTAAGATCTCCTTAAAGTTGCCGGATGTAAAACAAGAAAAACTACTTGGATGAGGAAAATAATTTTTGAGACCTTATAGATGACGTGTGTAATTTCACTAACCCAAATTCTTAGCTACATGTGAATGTATCCATCTTGGCTACATCCAAGGAGATTTTAGTCAAATTAAAATAAAAAATATCTTTATAGTAGGGTAATTTTGTAATTAATGAAATATAGTGGGACAAAATTGAAAATAGAAGAAACAAAAGAGTACTGTGCGGCAAGGTGTGTACACTTTTTTTTAAAAAAAAATTTTCTTTATCACAACATTTTTAAATTGTTGTAACTTTTAATATATAAGTCCAAAATGAAAAAAATTATCTCATTGTTCATCTAAATTCGAGCTCTTCAAAATAAGACCAGTCATGGATATGTTTTGACAACTTTTTTAAAAAAATATTTTTACATGTATACCATGATATTTTAATGTGAGGATGTATGTACATATTTTAATGTGAGAATGTACATGTTTTAATGTGACGATGTACATGTTCAAATGTGAGAATGTACATGTTCTTTAATGAACATCTGTACATGTTTGTATGACTGTCTGTACAAGTGTTCTTCCTTATATGTACAGGTTTTAATCTAAGAATGTACATATTTAATGATTCGTACATGTTTATATGACTATCTGTATGTTTTTAATGTACATGTTTTTACATGAGGATGTACATGTTTTAGTGAACATTTGTACAGGTTTGTATGACCATCTGTACAAGTTTTCTTTTTACGTTCTGTGCTCCATACATGTAAAAAATAATTTTTTTAAAGTTGTCAAAATGTATCTATGACTGGTCTTGTTTTGAAGAGCTTGAATTTAGATGAACAATGATATAAATTTTTTCATTTTGGACTTATATATTAAAAGTTACAATAATTTAAAGTTTTATGATAAAGAAAATATAAAAAAATATCTTTAAAAAACAAAATATGCGCCAAAGGCGCGCTTGCACAAAAAAAACAAAATCGCGGTCACGCCCGGACCCGGATATAGCCAACTAGCTACAGTTGGTTGTAGGCAAGACAGCCTATTTCACTAAATATGTGGGGATGTCATTCCTATATAATAAATTTGCCAATCTCGTGGCATATAGTCCACATATAGACTGCCACATAGTGTCACACGCGCGTGTGTAAAGCGTGTCCTCGCTGATTATAGGGAAATTTATACGGTTATGAATTAGGCAGGATTTGAGATCTTTAAAATAAGACCAAACATGAGTATGTTTTGAAATTTTTTTTATTTTTTGTATGTACATATTTTTTAAATTCATTGTGAATCTTGAGTTTACGAAAAGTGAATCAAAGTTATTAAAAAGTGAATCAAAAGTTGTTAAAAAGTGAATCAGAGAGTTGCGTAAAGTGAATAAGAGGTTTTAAAAAGTGAATCTCATAAACAGAGATTGTTTAACTAATAAAGTGATTCTGATTGTTTGACTAGTGTGAATCAGAGATTTAGAAAAGTGAATCAAAGGTTAATAAAAAGTGAATCACAGTTATTACAAAGTGAATCAGAGTAATAATAAAACTGAATCTCGTAAGCATAGATTGAAATACCCGGAATTTTCAAGTTAAGAATAGTATAGTATATAATATGAATGGTAGGTCCGGGATTAGTATTGAGGTGGCCCAGGGAATTGAACGTCATCCATTTCTAAACTTACCTTCTCCTTAAAATGTTTACAAGTAGATGTGGCGTTTTGCCTTGATTAACTGTAGCTACATTTTAAATATTAAATCATCTTTCTACCTAACTTCGTTAAGTGATTTAAATTCCAGAATGCCATTCTGGAATCTTCCTCCTAACTGATTAATTTGAAATAATTAGAGTCCGAATTCAATTTGACTTTCTTCTGGTGGTTAGTTGATTTCGAGAGTTCAGATCCTATTTGGCTGCTAAATATATTGTTTTATTAACTCTCCTTATTCTTCTCCCATAATTATATTATTATCTTTGTGACTTATCTCTTTAACGTAATTTTTTTCCTTCCGTTGAATCTTTAGACTATTTACAGTATATTGATTTATTTCTAGTTTACTTCCTATCAATAAGTGTTTACTGATTAACTTCCTAGATATTTTACTCCTCGTCCTTATCTTTTACAACAACAAAATAAATCCCTTCTATTTTATTTCAAATTGAAGGATTGTTTCTTATTTCCTAATGGATTGTTTTACTAGATTTTAATTTCTTCCCCTGATGTTTCTCAACGTTTACACATTTTCTAAAGTAGTTACAATATTAATTATTTTGAATCTCCTTTTAAACTATTTGTATTATTTAATTAATTCCTATACTCCTTTAGAGAAAACGTAATTCACTTAAATTATTTTACTAATCTTTTATTCCACATTACTTATTTAAACCACGATCCTTTTGATCGTTCTTCATCTTCTTCATGCCGCCACTACATTCTCCTTTCCAACTCTCAATTCACGTTCCTTCTTGCGTTTTGGTCAAACCCTTCCCTGCGCCAACTAAGTTGCAGTGGGTAAAGTATTGTATAGTTCGTGTTTGATTTATTCAATTTGTGTTCGATGACTTCTGATTGTGAGTTACTCTAACCTAGACGTTGGTGTCGACGACGAACGTTGTTGGTGAATCTGTTGGTTGTCTTCCTGAGTCGGGGAATCGATCAGGTAAATCCTATGCTCATTGTTTGGGATTTGTTGTGGATTGTTTTCTGTCACAAAAGGTTTTGAGAAACTCTGTTGGAGATTTGGTTATCTCTTCACTTTTGTTGAATTGGTATTCTTCTGGATTTTGGAAACGGTTTGGTTTGGGAGTTCTTCACTGGATTGGTTTGTTTGGGGTTCTTAGTGCTCCTTGATTCACCATGTTGGTTCTCTGCACCCTGAGCATGAATTTAATTACACTGAGATATATATTTTGCACTTCATACAATGACTGCAGTTAAGCTCTATGATCTACTCTATGGACTGCTGATTCATAGGGGGTGTGCACACTTAAGGACTTAGAGTGAGGGTATTTGGTAATTTAGTCCATTTGTGACTGTTTGGTTGTGTTGTGATTATTCCGGTTGAAGGCTCCCCAAATGGTTTACTGGTTGTTGGTCATTGAGGTGTGGAAATGGATTAGTGATTTACAAAGTCTGAATGTTTTGTTTATTCAATTTCAAAGGGGTTTCTAAAATGTATTTTACGTGATGAGATGGAATTTACTCAGTTTCACTGATTTGCGTGATCCCTTCGTGCTTTTATTGTTGTTTTCTAATCGCAGGTACAAATTGCTGACTTGGGAAATGGGGAACGCGCTGTCACATAGTTTAGTAGGATTGAGAATGTTTTGAGGCATTAGTTGAGCTTTGGATTTTTGGAACATGGTGTTTTAGTCATTCTGACAATGTTTTATTGTGGATTACAGTTTGAGCTTCCGCATATTTTGGATTTACAATGTTAAGTTGATATTTTGGAATGTTTTGTGGTTTAATAGCCTGAGCATCCAAGGGTTTGGATGTGGCAGTAGCACCTTGGATTTCAAGAAAGTCTTCCGCTGTGATTCATGGTACAAGTGTTGTTTCAATTCGTGTTTACTCTTTGTTGTTCTTCTTATGGTCTTGTATAAATTTTTGGCTTGCTTTTGGTCTCTGTTTTTACTTTAAAATGCATACAGGGACATGTCCGAATGTCCGTCCGGACATCCATGTTCGGACAGGCCCCGAGAGTTCTTTTATTTTCGCAGTTTAGCCGTGTCGGACTTCTGTCCGAACATCATAATTTGGACAGCATGCGAGGACGGGTCCGAGATGAAAGTCTCGACTTAGGTCTGAAATTGCAAGTTTGGACTAACGTTCGGACACGCGCGTAAGGATTTCCGTGATTTTAAACCCGTCTTGTGTCCGAACTTCAATGTCCGGAGACAAGTTCGGACGTCGTTGTATTTCGTTTCCCCAACTCTCGACTTGTGTCCGAACATCAATGTCCGGACACAAGTTCGGACATTTGGTATTTTCCAGTTTAATCATTCTTGGCTTGTGTCCGAACGTCCAATGTCCGGACACAAGTTCGGACCAACACTGATTTTCACCTCCAGTACTCGTTTGAAGTCCGTTTTTAACTTGGTTTGCGTCGTTAGATTTGTATTTCCTTAAGCTATCTTTTGAGGTAAAATCCAGGGTGTTACAAGGTGGTATCAGAGCTTGGTTTTGATATAAGATAAAAATATGGTTTAACTAGATTAAAAATGTGAGGATAAGCCGATTGGGGAATCTATATATATTGTACTGTATGTTGGAATTGTGGAGTTACCTTGGTTGATCTGTGTGATATTTGGAAGGTTATACTAACCAATGGAAATTCCTTTATAGTCATGTATATCTGTGTAAATGTGTGTACACTGAGCACACGAAATGTTTATTTGGATGTTACTGTGTATGTATATGATAGTTGAACCGTATACTTGATAGTGTATATGGTATAGATGGGTAAAACTTGTAGTATGAAGGTTATAGAAATAGAGATCTTTATTCCTCTACGCCGTAATCAGGAGACCACCTGAACTCAAGCTCGTAGGACTGGCAGACCAACTTAATTTCTCCTATAACACTAGAAGCCGAAGCCGAAGGACTACGATGGCCGCCAACGACCCAATGAGACAACTCCAAGAGCTTGCTTTGAACTTGGGGCAGATTGTGCAACGACAGGCATAGCGAGACAACGCGCCTGAAGACTATACCAAGAGGATCGCACACCTAAAGCCGACCGCTTTTGCTGGAGAAGAGGACCCGGTCCTACTTGAAGACTGGATCCGGGAGTTTGACAAGATTTTTGATGCGGTCAACTGCTCAAAGGACAGGAAGGTCAATGGGGCAGTGTACTACTTCAAGGGGAGGCCGATATCTGGTGGATGGTCAACCGAGATGTGCTGCGAGCTGAGCCCAATTTTGGATGGGAGGCACTGAAGCAAGCTATGAGGAGACGTTTCTACCCCCGAGCATGTACGCATGCAGAAGTATCTAGAGTTTTCTGAGCTGAAGCAATTGTCCAAGAGCGTGAAAGACTACCATACCAAATTCCTAGAGTTAGCAAGATTCGCACCTACCATGGTTCCTAATGAGGCCTCGAAGGTGCAACGATTTGTGGGGGGGCTCAACTGGAGTCTCCAAGAGGCCTTGAGCATCCTGACCATCCCGACCCTTCAGGATGCATATGGGAAGGCTGCTAATCTCTACAGAGTGCAGCAAAAAGAAGGGAGGTCCAAGCGGGTCAGAAGCGGAAGGCAGAGGATGGGGAGGACTCTCGGGGACGTGATGATAGACCCTAGAGGCCGAACCAGGAGAAGAGATGGAGGCCCCATTCTGATGAAAGGCAAAGGTCTGAGGGGAACCAAAGACAAACCCAGAGGTGGGGCGACCGACTCTAGAATCAGACCCAGAAGACGGAGCATGGGCAGGAGAGACACTACCATTTTAGTAGATGCCGTAAGGACCACCCGGGGAAAGACTGTGAGGGGAATTTTGTCACGTGCTTCCGGTGTGGCAAGAAGGGACATAGGGTATTTGAGTGTTTCAAGAACCCTCTCGGGATAATCAGAGGAGAGGAGGTGGCGGATATCGGACCTACAGGCAGGAAGACTCCCAGACGAGAGGCAGAGAGAAGTACCAGGGTCAGAACCAGTGCGGGGAAGCTCCCCAGCGTGGTAGTGGCGGGGTGGAAATGGAGGCAACCGGGGCCAATGAGAGAACTGGGACAACCACAGAACTCCTGGAAAGATTAATGTCATGAGCCGAGCTGAGGCTAAGGCTGAAGTTGACGTGCTAGCAGGTACCTTTTTTGTTCGTGGTACCCCTGCTCGTATTTTGTTTGACACTGGAGCTTCGTATTCCTTTGTTGCTGAGAATTTTGTTAAGGAATTGGGACTAGTAGCTAGTAAAACTTCTACCATAGCAGTATCTATACCCTCAGGGCGAATTATCTCTTGTAATAATGTACTGAAAGATGTGGGGGTAGACATAGGAGGAGAAACCTTTGTAATTGATCTCATCCAGTTCGTCCTCCCCGACTTCGACATCATTTTGGGGATGGACTGGCTGAGTAAATATAAAGGGAAAATTGACTATGGTGAGCAGAAGATTATCCTGAAGGGACCGTCAGGGCAGAGAGTGTCCTACCAGAATGTGGAGAAGAGGCCCGGGGTGAAGATCGTCTCAGCTTTGTCGATCCTCTCTCAGGTGAGGAAGGGACAACAAGTGTACCTTTGCTACGTCCAGGACCTGAGCCGGGAGCTAAGCAAATTAGAAGAGATCAGGGTGGTGAATGAATTTTCGGACGTCTTTCCTGAGGAGATCCCAGGCATGTCGCCAGACAGGGAAGTTGAGTTCAGTGTTGATCTAGTGCCAGGAGCAGCGCCAATCTCCAAAGCTCCATACCGTATGGCGCCGTCAGAGTTGAAGGAATTGAAGGTTCAGTTGGAGGACCTCTTGGAGAAAGGGTATATCCGGCCGAGCGTATCGCTGTGGGGAGCTCCTATTTTGTTTGTCAAGAAAACGGATGGGAGCATGAGACTGTGCATAGATTATCGGGAATTAAACCAAATCACGGTGAAGAACCGGTACCCATTATCCAGAATCGACGACCTCTTTGACCAACTCCAGGGCACCGGAGTTTTCTCCAAGATAATTTGAGATCGGGATACCATCAGCTTCGAGTTGCAGAGAAGGACATCCTGAAGACTGCTTTCCGGACCCGATACGGGCATTTTAAATTCCTGGTCATGCCTTTCGGATTGACTAACGCACTAGCCATTTTCATGGACCTCATGAACCGAATCTTTAATCCTTATCTAGACCGGTTTGTAGTGGTGTTTATAGATGATATCCTCATCTACTCCAAGGATGAGGAAGAGCACGGGGAACACTTGAGATTAGTTCTGCAGATTCTGAGAGAGCAGCAGTTGTATGCAAAATTGTCCAAGTGTGACTTTTGGTTGGACCGGGTGGCGTTTCTTGGTCACATAGTTACCAGGGAAGGATTTCAGTAGACCCAGCCAAAGTCCAAACGGTGAAAGAGTGGCCGAGACCGAGTAACCTGACAGAGGTTTGTAGTTTCCTGGGCTTGGCAGGATACTACAGAAGATTCGTGAAGGATTTCTCGAAGATCGCCAGGCCTCTCACGAATCTCATGAAGAAGGTGGTCAAATTCCAGTGGAGCGACGAGTGTGAGGCAGCATTCCAGGAACTGAAGGGAAGGTTAACCACAGCCCCAGTGTTAACCCTACCTTCAGGGACTGAGGGCTTTGAGGTGTTCAGTGATGCTTCCAAGTTTGGCCTGGGATGTGTACTGATGCAGAAGGGGAAGGTGATTGCTTATGCATCGAGGCAGCTGAAGGAGTATGAGACTCGATATCCGACGCACGATCTGGAACTGGCAGCAGTGGTGTTCGCCCTTAAGATTTGGAGGCACTACCTGTACGGTGTTTCCTGCAAAATTTACACCGACCACAAGAGCCTCAAGTATATCTTCACGCAGAAGGAGCTCAACATGAGACAAAGGAGGTGGTTGGAGCTGATCAAAGACTATGACCTAGAAATCCTGTATCACGAGGGAAAGTCCAATCTAGTAGCAGACGCCCTGAGCAGAAAGAGGAGCCACTCAGTCAATTCAATGTGGGTTCTTCCTGAGGAGCTAGCTCGTGAGTTTCAGAGGTTGAATTTGGAAGTGATAGAATCTGGAGGAGTTGAGCACGAGGTGAAGTTGTACCACATGAGTGTCTCTTCCGACATCTATGGGGAGATCCTCAAAGAACAGCCTGGTGACGTGAAGCTAGAGCGTGTCAAGGAGAAGCGAAGGAAGGGAAAGCTAAGGGGTTCAAGATCCACAGTGACGGTAGCCTGAGATTTAGAGGCCGATGGTGTGTGCCTCAAGGGTGTGCCGAGGTAAAGGAGAGACTAATGAGGGAGGCCCATACTACTCCCTATTCGGTTCATCCTGGTGGTGACAAATTGTATAAGGACTTGAAGAAGATGTTCTGGTGGCCTAAGATGAAGCGGGAAGTGGCAAGTTTGTATCGAAGTGCCTTACTTGTCAGAAGGTCAAATTCGAACACAAGAGGATGGGAGGTTTGTTACAGCCGCTGGAGGTCCCAAAGTGGAAGTGGGACTCCATTTCCATGGACTTCGTGATGGGTTTACCACCGGAAGAGGAGGAGTCGATCAGATTTGGGTGATAGTGGACCGCCTCACTAAGTCTGCACGATTCATACCCATGAAGAAGACGTGGTCCATGAGTCAGTTAGTAGATGCCTACATCAAGAACGTGGTGAGATATCACGGGGTGCCTGAGACTATCATATCAGACAGAGACTCGAGATTTTTGGCCCATTTCTGGCAGCAATTTAATTCAAAAGGCGATGGGCACCAAGCTGAAGTTGAGCACTGCTTTTCATCCAGCCACTGATGGCCAGACCGAGAGAACCATCCAAACCTTGGAGGACATGCTTAGAGCGTGTGTAATGGACTTCCAGGGTTCATAGGCTGATATGCTGCACTTAGTGGAATTTTCGTACAACAATAGTTACCACACCAGTATCAAGATGGCTCCTTATGAGGCTTTGTATGGGAGGAAGTGCAGAACACCGTTATGCTGGAGCGACATCAGTGAGACTATTGTTTTGGGGCCACAATTGATTGAGGAGACTATGGAGCAGGTCCGGGTGATCCAGAGTCGGATGAAGGCAGCTCAGGACAGGCAGAAGTCCTATGCCGATCTCAAGCGCAGACCAGTTGAGTTCGGGGTGGGAGATAGAGTCTTCCTGAAGGTATCTCCTGTCAGAGGGGTAACCGGTTCGGGAGGAAGGGGAAGCTCAGCCCCAAATTCGTTGGACCTTACGAGATCCTGGAAAGAATTGGAGAGGTGGCGTACCGTCTAGCACTCCCTAGTGAGCTGGAGGAAGTTCACAACGTGTTCCATGTGTCCCAGTTGAAGAGGTACATTTATGACCCTTCGCATGTGCTACCTGGAGCAGAATCTATCTTTCGAGGAGTATCCCATTAGAGTGATGGACACCAAGACTAGGGAGACCCGATCGAAGTCGATCTGAATGGTCAAGGTTCAATGGTCCAATCATGGGGCGAAAGAGGCTACGTGGGAAGTGGAAGAGGAGATGAGGAAAAGTACCCACAGCTCTTCGATCAGGTAACCACTCAGGTCAGTATCTAGTTAGCAGTCTTCGTCATATGGATGAGTTTTAGCTTCGAGGGCGAAGCTTTCTTCTAAGGGGGATGAGATGAAATACCCGGGATTTTCAAGTTAAGAATAGTATAGTATATAATATGAATGGTAGGTCCGGGATTAGTATTGAGGTGGCCCAGGGAATTGAACGTCATCAATTTCTAAACTTACCTTCTCCTTAAAATGTTTACAAGTAGATGCGGCGTTTTGCCTTGATTAACTGTAGCTACATTTTAAAATTTAAATCATCTTTCTACCTAACTTCGTTAAGTGATTTAAATTCTAGAATGCCATTCTGGAATCTTCCTCCTAACTGATTAATTTTAAATAATTAGAGTCCAAATTCAATTTGACTTTCTTCTGGTGGTTAGTTGATTTCGAGAGTTCGGATCCTATTTGGTTGCTAAATATATTGTATATTAACTCTCCTTATTCTTCTCCCAATAATTATATTATTATCTTTGTGACTTATCTCTTTAACGTAATTGTTTTTCCTTCCGTTGAATCTTTAGACTATTTACAGTATATTGATTTATTTCTAGTTTACTTCCTTATCAATAAGTGTTTACTGATTAACTTCCTAGATATTTTACTCCTCGTCCTTATCTTTTACAACAATAAAATAAATCCCTTCTATTTTATTTCAAATTGAAGGATTGTTTCTTATTTCCTAATGGATTGTTTTACTAGAGTTTAATTTCTTCTCCTGATGTTTCTCAACGTTTACATATTTTCTAAAGTAGTTACAATATTAATTATTTGAATTCTCCTTTTAAACTATTTGCATTATTTAATTAATTCCTATACTCCTTTAGAGAAAACGTAATTCACTTAAATTATTTTACTAATCTTTTATTCCACATTTACTTATTTAAACCACGATCCTTTTGATCGTTCTTCATCTTCTCACACGCCGCCACCACATTCTCCTTTCCAACTCTCAATTCACGTTCCTTCTTGCGTTTTGGTCAAAACCCTTCCCTGGCGGCAACTAGAGTTGCAGCGGGTAAAGTAATTGTATAGTTCGCGTGTTGATTTATTCAATTGTGTTCGATGACTTCTGATTGTGAGTTACTCTAACCTAGACGTTGGTGTCGACGACGAACGTTGTTGGTGAATCTGTTGGTTGTCTTCCTGAGTCGGGGAATCGATCAGGTAAATTCTGTGCTCATTGTTTGGGATTTGTTGTGGATTATTTCTGTCACAAATGGTTTTGAGAAACTCTGTTGGAAATTTGGTTATCTCTTCACTTTTGTTGAATTGTGGTATTCTGGATTTTGGAAACGGTTTGGTTTGGGAGTTCTTCACTGGATTGGTTTGTTTGGGGTTCTTGGTGCTTCTTGATTCACCATGTTGGTTCTTTGCACCCTGAGCATGAATTTAATTACACTAATATATATTTTTTGCGCTGCATACAATGACTGCAGTTAAGCTCTATGATCTACTCTATGGACTGCTGATTCATAGGGGGTGTGCACACTTAAGGACTTAGAGTGAGGGTATTTGGTAATTTAGTCCATTTGTGACTGTTTGGTTGTGTTGTGATTATTCCGGTTGAAGGCTCCCCAAATGGTTTACTGGTTGTTGGTCCTTGAGGTGTGGAAATGGATTAGTGATTTACAAAGTCTGAATGTTTTGTTTATTCAATTTCAAAGGGGTTTCTAAAATGTATTTTACGTGATGAGATGGAATTTACTCAGTTTCACTGATTTGCGTGATCCCTTCGTGCTTTTATTGTTGTTTTCTGATCGCAGGTACAAATTGCTGACTTGGGAAATGGGGAACGCGCTGTCACATAGTTTAGTAGGATTGAGAATGTTTTGAGGCATTAGTTGAGCTTTGGATTTTTGGAACATGGTGTTTTAGTCATTCTGACAATGTTTTATTGTGGATTACAGTTTGAGCTTCCGCATATTTTGGATTTACAATGTTAAGTTGATATTTTGGAATGTTTTGTGGTTTAATAGCCTGAGCATCCAAGGGTTTGGATGTGGCGGTAGCACCTTGGATTTCAAGAAAGTCTTCCGCTGTGATTCATGGTATAAGTGTTGTTTCAATTCGTGTTTACTCTGTGTTGTTCTTCTTATGGTCTTGTATAAATTTTTGGCTTGCTTTTGGTCTCTGTTTTTACTTTAAAATGCGTACAGGGACCTGTCCGAACGTCCGTTCGGACAGGCCCCGAGAGTTCCTTTTATTTTCGCAGTTTAGCCGTGTCCGGACTTCTGTCCGAACATCAAAATTCGGATAGCATGCGAGGACGGGTCCGAGATGAAAGTCTCGACTTAGGTCCGAAATTGCAAGTTCGAACTAACGTCCGGACACACGCGTAAGGATTTCCGTGATTTTAAACCCGTCTTGTGTCCGAACTTCAATGTCCGGACACAAGTTCGGACGTTGTTGTATTTCGTTTTCCCAACTCTCGACTTGTGTCCGAACATCAAAGTCCGGACACAAGTTCGGGTATTTTCCAGTTTAATCATTCCCGGCTTGTGTCCGAACGTCCAATGTCCGGACACAAGTTCAGACCAACACTGATTTTCACCTCCAGTACTCGTTTGAAGTCCGTTTTTAACTTGGTTTGCGCCGTTAGATTTGTATTTCCTTAAGCTATCTTTTGAGGTAAAATCTAGGGTGTTACATAGATAGTTTAACTAAAGTGATTAAGAGGTTTAAGAAATGTGAATCAAAGGTTTTTATAAAGTGAATCATGTGTTTAAGAAAAGTGAATCCGAGGTTTAAGAAAAGTGATTCTTGTAAATAGAGATTATTTAACTAAAGTGAATAAGTGGTTTAAGAAAAGTGAATTAGAGGTTTAAGAAAAGTGAATCAAAGGTTTTTTAAAGGTGAATCAAAGGTTTAAAAAATTGAATATTTTGTTTAATACTAGTAAAAGTTAATCCTACTACAAACTTATACGAGTGTGGATTTTAAGGTGTTTGGGGGTAGGGTAATCTTTTGGTATTAGTCTGCACTTTATATTGTCATTACCAACTTGATAGGTTTTTAGGGGTTGTGGTTAAGGGTTAGACCCTAAACCCTGCACTACAAATCATAAAAATACCTTTGACGTTTTTAACTTTCCTAAGGTGGTTGTTAGAGTGTTTGGGATTTTGATTCATTTTGTTAATGAATAAGATTCATTTTATTATTAAAGAAGATTCATATTGCTAATGAATAAGATTCACTTAAAAATAGCTAAATATACTCATTCAAAAAATATAAAATTTTAAGTTTACCAAAACATATCCATGATGCATCTTGTTTTGAAGAGCACGAAAAATGATGAACAATGATATAATTTTTTTTATTTTTACACTTTTATTTTATAAGTTATAACATTTTGAAAAAAAAACGTTTCTCTCTCTCTACTAATAAAAACTACACTCAATTCCCAAAAAAAACTCGTGTGTGTATGTGGGCGCTCTATTGTTCTTTTTTTTTATTTCTCAACCACATATCTCCCGTGCAGTTTTTTCTCTTATAATTTTTTCTGATTTTCTTTTCTTAATTTTTTTCGTCCAATCCCTTGATGACACATGACACTCTCCATATTAGAATATGGCTTGGACGCCAGTTTCTCCGTTCTGTTTTCAAGAAGGTTTTAAAGTTGGAACTAAACAAGTTCAAGGTCCCGTTCGTTCCTTGTCGGTCCATTTCTAGGTACATTAATGTGGGTGGAAAAATGAAGATTAATGACGTCTGGGTATACGGGCCGTTCTATGAGCAGCTGCAAGTGGGATAAAGAAAAAGTTGTCAAAATACCAATTTGCCCTCGTTCTTCAACCTTTCAACCTTCAGCCATCTTCCATCATCTGGATAGTTCTTCTTCTTCCTTGGTAAGTTCGCTAGCTTCTCTTTCCTGTAGGTGAGCTCCATTTTTTCTATTTTTGTTGTGTTGTTCATCTTCAAACACAGTCCGTAGTCCCTGAAATCACAACCGAGTGAAGATGGGGTATTCAATGCCATCTCCACCTTCTCTTACATCCTTCCTTTCAATTTTTATTCTTTCTTTCGCCTCAATGTATTTCACCAAATGAACCACCCCTGGTGAATGTGAGTAAATTCCTGACTAAAAAATTCACTAGAAAGAGTCGGTCTCCTCTTTCAAAGTCTCCAGCGAGTTCACCCCTGCACTCTTCTCTGTCACCCACTTCACATCCTGGCGTTTCTTCTTGTCCCCCACTTCCCTTACACGCAGACAACGCTCTCTGGAAGAACCAACAGGAAGAATGCATTCCCACCGTGCAAGATTGGCCATCAGTGTATGCTTAGCAGATTCCAACGGCGTTGAAAAAATGACGGGGCAAAGATGTAACTACAAAAAAAATAAAGAAGAAACAACGAGCTTATTTTCCAAACGCAGGAAAACGAAACTCTATGATAAAGTTGGGGCTCTCGCGTATCGTAGCTGCAAATCGCAGAAAAATCCCATCAATAATACACATTAATGCGTTTTTTACGCGTTAATCTTATTAACGAACGGACCCTAAAGTCTAATTGGCTAACTACATCCAAGAATCCGACTGCACCAGCCTTTGACTTGCTTAACAATCATTTTCCCTCTCCTTTCTCCCGCACAAATATATATACCCTCACCCAATAAGACGACAAACAGCTGAGAGAGAGCAATAAAAAGAGACGTAGTACAGTTGAAGACTCGAACTAAACTTTGACTTCAGCGAAGCGAAAGGGGGGAACTGAAGGAAGAATCGAAAACAGATCCATTGACACCGGAGATCGAGAACTCTGGTTTCTTCCACTCCCCTGGAGCATAGAAATTAATCGATCTGAACCGAGGCCCGGTTTTTGTTGAGAAATATGCCTCCCATGGACATTGAAGGGCAGTTGATTTCACCAGCTACCAGTGCGAGCCCAGGGAACGAGCAGCAAGCTGCGGGGGTAGGAATCCTTCTCCAGATCATGATGCTCGTCCTCGCTTTCGTCCTCGGTCACCTCCTCCGTCGCCACAAGTTCTATTATCTTCCTGAGGCCAGTGCTTCTCTCTTGATAGGTTTTCTTCTTCTTCTGTCTCTGTTCTTCTACTGATATGTTCGTTTGATTTTGTCAATAGACTTGGCTTATATTTTTAAGAATGCTTTGAGATTTCAATTACTTTTGTATAATTAGTATGTTCCCGAGGATTTTCACATGTTTAGTGTCGTCGTGAGTCATTCTCCTTTGAAATTTTTGGGGTGGTATGATGAAATTTCATCGGGAAGCTAGGTTGGAATTGCTGCGAACCGCTTGATTCTGATTCAGATGTATCTGGAACTACCATTTCCACGGCTATTTCTTTCTTTTGGGTATAGCGTGGGGACTGGGGCTGCTGTTGGTCGTTTGTATGCTGATGGTTTTATAGAAGCTGTCAGCTGCTAGTTTTGGTGTTTGGTGGAACGTCTACTGATGGTTTTAAAAAGCAGAGACAATTATTAGGTCCTGCTGCTGAAAATTGAGAAGCTGTCAGCTGATGATTTTGTAGAAGCTGTCAGCTAGTGGTTTTGGGTGTTTGGTGGAATCCTGCTGATTTTAGAATTGAGAAGCTCTCTGCTGCTGGAAGCTATTCCCCAACGAGCTCAATCTTGTTTGATTAGCGTCCCGGAAACTGGGACTGGAAGTTGTGTTTGCTGACAATATTGATCTGAGTTTTATCTGAAACTGAAAGCACCAGAACTTAGGTTTAAAATAATTTTTTGTTGTCACTTGTCAGCAGAGGTTTGGTGAAAAAAAGGATGACATAGGATAGCGACAATTTACAAATAAAGATATGCTATATATTAATCCTTACTCAGAAACTAACAACCAGATACCGAGTGACACCAGACGGCCCCACTTTTTCAGTAGCAAGAAGCCACATTGGGCATGAGGCCGGTCTGTGTTAAAACCGGCTTAGGTATTGGTGAAAAGAAAACATATGGCGGCTCGGTTCCTAAACTTACGTGATCGCACGGTTTTACACAAGGCCCAATCACTCAAGAAGAATGAAAATAGAATGAATGAGCACGGGTAAACCCACGGGCTCACATGCACGCTTGTAATGCAGGGTTGGTTGGTAAATATATAAGACAAACCTATACGACAAGTTCAGTGGCAACTCATACATTTTTAGTACAAAATTAATTTGTTTTTAGTGGTGATCCCCTCAAACCTTCCTGAAAATATGTGAAGTTAGTTTTTGTTTTGATACTTTTACGAGAAGAAAGGTTATACCTAAACATAAAAATAACTTGTTAATAAAGAAGTTAGATACAGTATAAAACCTTTTTCATATTTTTATAGGGTCCTCCAAAAGTAATTCCTATCGACCTGCGCTTCTAGTAAAAACGATTCAAGTCGCGAGTGGTCTGAGAGCAAAATATCCCTAACTTTATAAATTATACAGTGTAATTTTTTAAAATTTTTTTAATAATAAACCCTTTTAAGTTTTTACAATTCTATCTTTGTCTCCCGCCCCTACTCTCAATATGTTTTAGTTAGTAGTTTTGAATTTTATAAAACCACTATTGCGTCTTTGCTTGAAGAAATTTTTTAGTAATTTCATCGTACTTAATATTTATATACAATAAAGTTATAAATTGATTCAATGTTGATAATATTATTTAATTAGTTAGTTATCTGCATTACTTTTATATATATTTTACTTATATACCTTATAACTTAGACGCATATTTAATTTTATGTTTCTATTGGTAACATTTGTTTTCCAGCATTATATTATATTTTTAAAGAGGATAATATTTAAACTTGCTTATGTGGATGTAGTATGCTATATTGTAGTTTATTTTTATCAAATTACATTAATATATTCTTAAACGTAATAATATTTTATTGTAACGTTATGGTACTTCCGATATCTATTTAATATAATTATCATTTTATGTTTAGTAGATTGGTATGAGATATTATATGATTCCAATATCTATCTCATTAGTTTCAGAAATAACTTTTTTAAAAAATAAAGAACTCGAATACAATTTCGAACAAATATACAGTTGAGTATGCATATTATATTTTTCTTTATGTGTGAATTTTACAAGTGAGGAAGTCTAATTGCTAGTCCTTTTTGTCATTCTTGATACGTGATAGGTTTGGTCGTCGGTGGACTTGCTAACATCTCAGATACAGAAACAAACATCAGGTTTCTTTTTTTCCTTAAGTTGAAACAGAACTACGCACTTGACCATTTTTTTGATATATTGCTACCGTAATCTCTATAATTTATAGTATTTGCTTAGTCATTTACTCTAACCTTTTCATTATGCAGGGCATGGTTTAACTTCCACGAAGAATTTTTCTTCCTCTTCTTACTGCCTCCTATTATATATATCCTTTCCGCAGAACTCTATCTGCGTTTTTCAGCTTAATTTGAAATTTTTTTAACTCATCACATATTATTTATTTTTTTAAAAGAAATTCGCTTAATATTTATTGTATTGCTAGTTTTTTTTCTTGACTTTACTTACTCAGTCGGATTCATTCTTTCACCGTGAGTGTATCATAAACTATTACACCTGTGCTTTTGTATTTGACAGTTACCATAACATTCTCTTACTTGATACCTTCCTTTCTTATGTTATTCAGAAGCCATTTTTCTCTAATTTTGGAGCTATCGTGATTTTCCTTTTCTCTGGTTGGAACATTGATAGCTTCGATTCTTACAGGAATCCTGGTGTACGTACTTTCTGTGTCAGCTTCTTCTTCACTCATTTCTTGGAGAAGCTGGATCATTCTTTCTGTTCTTGCAGATATCTTGGTGGAGTCATGTATCTTATGTACAAGCTTCCATTCATGGAGTGTATGATGTTTGGAGCTCTAATATCAGCTACAGATCCAGTGACTGTCTTGGCCATATTTCAGGTCCCTAACTCGTCTCTTTGTATATTCTTCCATTGGACAATTGGTTAATGAAAGAAAGAAAGTCCTACTGACAGACTAAAACTCCAGTATCCGATTCTAATGACAGGGCTTAGGCTACAAGATAACGTGAACGCTACCTTTATCCCTGCTTAACATATAGTTCCATCTACTTGTGTATTTTAATATCTAGGAACTTGGTACTGATGTCAACCTTTACGCTTTGGTGTTTGGAGAATCTGTTTTGAATGATGCTGTAAGTTATACTTGGTCAAGCAATCCATTTACCCAGATTGAAATTAAGGTGTCTATGTGAACCCAGATAGACATATCAGGTCTCTATGTAGACATGATTAATTCTATTTCTATTGTTGCATTCTTCCGAGGGCAGGTTGCCATCTCATTATACAGGTTAGTGAAGTATATGGATTTGCTATTTTCTGTGAATATTAACATTAGTTTGACCTGACGCACCATGTTCATTATTGCAGGACAATGTCATTGGTGCACAGTCGCTCATCATCAGACAGAACATCTTCATGATTGTCTTTGGTTTTTTCGAGACTTTTGTGGGGTCATTATCTGCGGGTAAACTTCTAATCCGTGTTTCTTTTTATCCCGAGAATCATTATGATCATACCTCGTCCCAAGAATTTATGATATATTAATGGTTCTCGTTCTTCTCTAACAATTTAAGGGAAAATTACACATTCCAATATTACAAGGTGCTACAAAAACGTTAACTCTGGCCTTCCAGCGATATGTTTGTTTGTTGTTTGGGATTGTCTGCTGACGTGTCTTGTGTTTGCTTATAGCTGCTCTTCTGCTTCCGACAAAAAGCTAACAGACATGTTTTTCCTATAAATGCAATGCAGGGTCGCTGTGGGATTTATCTCTGCTCTGATATCCTTTGCCTGTTATATTTTTCCTTTTTCTTAAATTGACCGTATGATTTGGATTGGAATCTTGCCTTTTATCGACCTTAACTCCATGAACCTTTTCAAATATGCAGGCTTGGATATTGACAAGTAATTTGGATACACTCAAACAACAGGGTTTTGCTTTTTTTGTTGGTTTTAAACAATTTGAATGATCATTTTGTTTTCCTGTCCGATTATTTGTGCAGCCTTCAAAACCTGGAATGCTGCATCTTTGTGTTATTTCCCTATTTCTCGTAAGCAGTTATTTAATTTTCTCCTTTATAGGTGACGATAATTTTTCACATCATTTAAAAGTGATTGCCTTTTACTTTAGGTACATGCTTACTGAGGCTTGGGTCTTTCTGGCATAGTAGCAATATTGTTCACAGGCATTGTAAGGACTTGAGAGTTTATTTTCTTCTTTTGGTAGCGATTTAGCAATTCTTTGGCTGAATGTGCTATGGTTGTATTTCAGGTAATGAAGCACTATACATTCTCAAATTTGTCAGAAAAGTCTCAGCAATTCGTGTCGGGGTTTTTTTCATTAATTTCATCGTTAGCAGAGACATTCATGTAAGAAGGCTACACCCTAAATCACTAACAAGATAAGGAGTTCAGTTGGTTAGATCTAATTAAATTATTTGATCTGCAGATTTATATACATGGGCCTGGATATAGTGATGGAGCAGCACAGCTGGTGGCATATTGGATTCATCTTTTTCTCATTGTATCCTTTTCTTTTATGTCAGAAAAGTTATAGGGTTGGTAATTTGCTCTCTTTTCATGTGGTTGTTCCTGAACTCGGTTCACACCTCCAATATTTATTGGAGTTTCAAGGTAATATATTTGAAAATATTGGAAATGAGCCAGTTGGTTACCCTCGTAAACATGTCCTTGAAAATCTATCAAGAACTAGGCGTTGCATTCCTTCAATTCATTCACTCAGAACACTATTCCTGTATTGCAACAGGGCTGTAAATATCTTTTCTTGTGCATATTTGGTGAATATGGCAAGACCTCTGCATCGGAGGATTCCTATGAAACATCAAAAAGCACTTTGGTATAGCGGTACGTGTAATTCGAATATTGGGTAACCATATGATATAATGATGTTTGGTGTGAAGTTGGCTTTTATTGTAACTAATGACTAGCTAGTCTGAATTTTTGAGCAGGACTAAGGGGGGCTATGGCATTTGCTCTTGCACTTCAATCACGCCATGATCTGCCTGAAGGACATGGCAAGACGATCTTTAGTGCAACTACAGCAATAGTTATATTATCAGTTAGAACCTCACCTCTTTCTGTATTCTACTCAATAGTTATATCTCTTGGTTTGGGGGAGTGAATATTGAAGTCAGTTGTGTGGATTGTCTCTCTTTTGCACTTTTTTTTTTTATATATATATATATGCTGCAGGTCTTATTGGTGGGAGGATCAACTGGCACAATGTTGGAATCTTTGGAAGTTTTGGTGACTCCCCAGACAGCCACCTGAGCGACGTAATATTCTTGGCTTGGAATAAGCTGTTAGTTTGTTTTACAAAACCTAATAGTTTGTTGTATAAACCCAATAGCTAATATATATATAACTTTATGCTACCGTTAGGGGTATGAGAGGAACAATGGCTACATACCTACTTCCGAAGATGAAGACTCCCCTACCACTGGCAGATTCAGGATGAGACTAGAAGAATTCCACAGAAGGTAGTGTCCAATTCCTTAGGTCTGTCTTGCTTATCGCTGTAATTTCCATATCCTCTGTTCTAACTAGGTGGATACTACATATACTTGTGCAGCACACACCCTCGTTTTCACAACTGGACAAAAACTACCTTACTCCTTTTTTTTACAACTCAGACCACGGATACAAATCATGAATGATGTAAGGAGAAACTAGTTACTTGGTTTCCAGTATAAAGCAGCGGGACCTGGTTTCCTAATAAACTTATATATTAATATTATGGTTGTTTTGCAGGAGTAAGGGTCTGATACCAAAAAGACAACTGACACACATAAGTGCATCTACTCTATGTAGTAGGGGAGAGATTTGGATTTTGGTTACAAGTTTTGTACATGATCGTGTGATTTCCATAGCAGCTCTTGTTTTTCAGCTCTATATATTCATACGTGATGCAACGTGACCACTGAACAGGGTTAAAATATGGATACATTCTGCAATGATTGGAACCACTATAAGACAATGCGGATCGTTCAGCAAATGACACATCCCAAGGATGCCTGTCACCCAACACATACATACACACACTTAGAGGATAGGTTGTCATTCAAAACAATAACTAGCATTATCTCTTTTCCTTTCGTGTTCGTCTACTTTCATATAAGTTATATTGTCGTCATTATATTTAACTGCATCTTTCTCTAATCAACAAAAACTAGCAATGCTCTGTTTTCCTTTCTTTTTTTCTATTCTTCGTAAATACCCCACATCTTGTTCACAAAATCGGCCAGCTCACTATTAGACCAAACAAGATCTGCAAATCACAATCACTCTTGGATATTGTTGTCACCATGAGGGATAGGGGTGTTCATCACTGGTTATGCCGCACTGTATTGGCGGTTACTCAAATGTAATCACTGTAACTGTTTCATTTTCATCCATTTTGGTAACATTTTATCAAATAAGTAATTGTATAATTTTCTAGCACAATGCACATAAATTAAGGAGAAATTTTTTTTTTTTTTTACTGTTGTCCTTACTTTTCTATGAGAATATGAGAGTTGTGGGAGTGAGGAGAAAGATAAGGGTAAATGTGGAAAGTAAGTGGTAAAAAACCAAAATATCTTATATTTTGAAAAAAAAATGACAACACTCAAAAACATCATCTATTGAAGACATGATGGAGTCCATTTCAAAAAAAAAAATTAAAGTGAAACTTCATAATGTGTCATGAAAAATTTATATAATTCGTGATATATTCCGCTTTGAAACTCATTTTCTATATGACACGAAAAAATAATGTAATTCATGATATGCCACTTTTTGTTGATGGATGTTGATTGCATTGTTAACCTGCTCTGGTAAATGACTATTTTGGCCCTAGTCTAAAGTACCATGTTTCAAGTCCATAATAAGTCGTTATATTTTATAGTGGTCGGGGCTTTTTTTTTTTTTTGAAAATTTTAAAGTTCACAATAGGCAACTTTTAATAACTTGCGGTTTGAAATAACTTAAGGGCATTTTGGTAATTTTATGTGGTTTAAAATAACTTGTGGTTAAAATATGATTTATAACTTGAGCTTTAAAGGTCTCTTCACCCACACGGAAGACCGATGCCCGCTCCCCTATGAAGGTCCCGCTTTGTTTGGCTTATGGTTGAGCACGAAGTGTTATGCCCCATAATTTTGTTTATTATATTTACTTTCTTTCTGATTCACAAAGGGAGTTCAAGCTAATCTCGATCTTATGTTAGTATGTTATAACATTCTCTTAACGTTAATAAGTTAGCCTGAGGAAGGAGGGCTATAGACGTCTTTTGTGATTTGTTGTTATTTAAGGAGTTAGGAACTTCTTATTTAATTTCTCATTTTAATTATTTCCTAACCCTCCTTCTCAATTGTCTAACCACGTTCTATTTTCCCTTCCACTTCTGACATCTATTCACGATAGTTTCACCGCTCTCAACTTCCTCCCTTTGCTCAATCTCCCCTTCATCTCTTCTTCAATTTCCTCTCAATTATTACTAGCTGAATATCTGCTGGTGGAATTTGTTCGTCTATCAGTCGTCAGTCAGGTTTGGATTGTAGATCTGGTTCTCTTCTCCATTAAGTCTCTCTTTTCTTTTTCTGATTTCGATTTTGTATTTTGGGAATGGTTCGATTCGAGGGATTGATTTGAGTGGAGATTCCAGGAGGGCGTTTCATAGAGTCCGCAGAGATAGCATTGCTATAGATGTGAGGTAGGTGGTAGATGAATTCGGCTGTGTACGTTCAACCACGGGGATTTCTGAGTTCGTTTTGTTTCCGTATAAGTTTATGTGCTCCTCTAATTGTGATGTTTCTGTATTGATTTTAGTTGTCTTTCGATGTGTTAAAACCCCGTGGAAATGTGTTTTTGATTGGCTATTTTGCTACTATAAGTTATGTATGTTTTATGGGGGATTTGTGGCTTGGTTCTGGTTGATTTCCGCAATTGATTTTGCAGTTTTCGCTGTGTCCGAACATGTGTCCGAACATTTAAGTTCGGACATCATGCGCAGGCAGATTTTTAGACTCTCGGCTAACGTCCGAACATGCAGGTCGGACGCATGTTCAGACTGGCCTTTGTTTTCGCATAACTTCTTCGTCTGAGCTCCGTTTTGAGTGCCGTTTGCGGTGTTTGATTCCTCTTTTTGAGTACTATCTTTTTGATATGTTTTACTACATGTATATGTTACTTTGATTTGAAAATATTCGATAATCCATTGAACTCTAATATACTATAAAAGTGAGTTTTAGCTTCTGACTTTGGTTTTGACTCTCGTATTTCAATAATCTTGGTTTAAGACATATGTTTCATCTTTGATTCAATTTCCATTGTGTTAAGGCCGTGTGCTTTGGGGTTTACTCTGTAACACCTTCTGTCTATTTGATTAAGCTTCTAATTTGGGACCTAGTCTTCTCTGTCACTACTACAAAAATTGCTATAGACAACTGTTAAAAAATCCAAAGACAACTGTTATTAACAGTTGTAACAGAACCAGTTGTCTTAGGTAAACATTACATTAGACAACTGTTATTTAACAGTTGTCTTATGGCACCAAATAACTATTGTAAATGGACCTATTACAACTGTTATTAACGGTTGTAGTAGATATACAAAAGAGAACTGTTAATAACAGTTGTAATAGGTCTTATTAATTTCCCACTTTCGACACCTATCACAACTGTTTTTAACAGTTGTCTTTCGTCCTTTTGGAAAGAAAAAAAATACCATACACAACTGTTAAAATAACAGTTGTCTTAAACAACTAATATGATATTCATTTATTTATCACTTGTTAATAAATGCATTCACATGTTCACAATAACATTCACAAACCCACATCAAACACTTACAGTTCCAAATCAACAGCACAACATTCATATTCATGATCTGCATTCTGGTAGATCAGCACCATTCTGGTTCAGTACAAAGAAATATAACCATATATAACTAATCTCCTTCTATACCTAAATGATTCAATGTGTAAATCTCTAATCCTCTTGGAGTTCATCGGCCGCCACTTGCTTCACTTCTTGCCTCTTGTATCCGTGGAAATGCTAACAATGCAAAACAATTTACAATATGTTAGCGAGTTCACTAGTCAAACGTGAAATAGATATATACAAACAAACTAACACATTGAAACTTGTATAGTTGAGCCTAATCATATAAGACAGAAATCATAACAGGTCCTTAATTTGAAAGGAAAAAGAGCTAAGACCTGATAAAGTTTTTGGAAGCCGACTCCAAAAGATCATCTCTTCTGGGTGGAGTTTTAAGAAACTCATCATCTATATCAGTCTCTACTACCGGCCTTTCTCAAAAAGATAGCTCTCTAAAACATACGTACCTCAGCCAAGGCATGGGCAGCCATAGCCAACAATCTACCAAACTTTGTCTTCTGGGCAGCCATAACCAAGCACATAAAGCAACAGCAATAGAAGTTCAATAGCAGCAACAATAGCAGTTCAACAGCAGCAACAATAGGAGTTCAATAGCAGCAGCAATAGGACTTCAATAGCAGCAGCAATAGCATTTAAAAATAGCAGCAATAAGACTTCTTAAGCAGCAGCAATAAATGTTCGACAATAGCAAAAGTTCAGGAGCAGCAGTTCAAAGGCATAAAGAATATAACCAAGCACACAAAACAGCAACAATAACTATAGCATTTAAAAAATAGTTCAATAGCAGCAAATTAGGAGTTCATTAGCAGCAGCAATAGCACTTAAAAACAACAGCAATAGGACTTCAATAGCAGCAGCAACAATAGTTCAATAGCAGCAATATTAGGAGTTCAATAGCAGCAGCAATAGCATTTAAAAACAGCAGCAATAGCATTTAAAAACAGCAGCAAGGAGTTCAATAGCAGCAGCAACAATAGTTCAATAGCAGCAATATTAGGAGTTCAACTACAAGAATGAAATGTTCATATCTGAAGTAAGATGTAAAGTATGCAAATGAAAAAAAAATAGATAATCGCATACAAGTTGTCCATGTCCACTATAATATCCATATATTTTCTAGAGGAGATCTAAAGAGCAGACTAAATAGACCTTTGATCAATGTCGTTACTTACACCACCCTCATGGATGCATATATAGTCCATATAAGAAAACGTGTATTCCATGTAGGAGCCACTTAAGGAGATGGAAACAAAGAATATCACCTACCAATATGACTTATATTGTTCTTATCAAGGAAGGGGTTATTCAGATGCAAAAGATTTCATGAAGTTAGAGAAGTATTAATGGATATGCAGGCTAAGAGTGTATGCCCAGATCAGGTTACTTCTAATATCATTATCTAGTCCTATCTTCAAGTTGGCTACGTGAATGAAGCAAATGAGATGTACAAATATATGTTACAGCACAACCTAGAACCCAGCCCGATAACTTATAACATTCTCTTCATTGGACTCTGTAGGTATGGTAGGATTAAAGATGCTGACTCACAGTTGAAGTCTATTGTGTGCCAGAATATAATCTTATTCTATATAAATGCATCATCAACATAGAAAAGCTTATAAATGCCGATTAAGTACCAATCACACACTATTCTATTATAACACATGGAAAAAGAAAATTCCAGTGTTACTCCTTCACAGTTAGCATAGAAATGTAAAAAAGTCTCACTAATTACCACAACGGAAGAGCAAAATAAACTAAGTATTGATGGGATGATTGTAAACAAACCAATAGATTCTATGACTCCACCCTTATAAGAAGCCTGACCATCTGCAGTCATTATCTGTCCTGTACTCATGGTAAGCTAGAGAAGCTACCAGATCTTTAACGTGCCGCCAAGAGAAACAATAAAAGAGAAATCTATAAAGAACCCGTGAACTCCCACCAGAAAGAGAATGAAAACATGTCTCACCATTGCGTTTCCAGTCAAAGATTGAGCCGGTATCTCCAGTTCCCAGCAATCAGTAGCATTCACCGCAATTACTCGTCAAAGAGCGCAAGGTTTTTCCTGTGAGTATAAAAGAACGCAAGTTAGGGTTGGGAAACAAAGAAAGGTTAAGATAAAAGATCCACTAAGCACTGTAACCAAGGAGAACAAGATGCAGTTATAACAACCAATTCCAATAAGAAAAGTATACTTTAAAGATAACATGCTTCACATTTCTATCAGATAAATGTAATATATGCTGATCTAACATTATATTTCATTTTTGTAAACACACATTTCAATTCACTATCTAGAGATAACATAAGGTGGCTGAAGCAGATTGCTTTTCCCCCATTTTTTGTCTGAAACAATCGTGATATTAAAAGAAGAATTCGGGTTTTTTTTCTCCAGAGTGTTAACACACTTAAAGTCAGTGGTTTTGTTCTAGTTTTAACATCAACAACAGCTCAAACAACTTCTCCTAGGCAGTCAGAAAATAAAAATGGTAAACGTCTAAAGACTTTTGGTATCAAAGATACTAGTATAGTAATGTTAAAAACTTCATCTGCTAACATCACACCATATAACCATTTAAATCCAAATCCCATGCTTGTATAGTCGTATTGACAAAGAACATACTTCTCCTTGGTAGTTTGAAACCTGCTCAGAAGAGAGAACAAAAAAAAATTAGCTAAATATGGAAAACTAGAAGACTAGTGCAGAGATGAGATCGCTATTAATTATACCTGATGATGATAGTATCCGAAACTCTTTAACAACCTTCTAAGCCTTTACCTGACCAAAACCAATTAAGAGTAAGCCAGACGGAAGGTCACAATCTGTTAACTTGGAAAACCAAGCACAAATATTAAACCAAACCGAAGTGATGCACATTCATGAGCACACCCAAGAGTGGAAGTTAAGGATAATAATTAATGAAGAGGGATGGACATAGTAAATACCAGAATTTGTTTTAAGAAGAAAACATCACAAATAATTTACTACACCTTCAAACCATTCTTCCGAATGTAGATGAGAAGGAAAAGAGGTTGCTCTTGTGCCACTGCAAAAAGTTGGCGGTTGCGTTTGGGGTGATGAGTACTCCAGACTTCACATCTCTACAACTCGTTCAGAGCCATAGAGCTTGCAGTGATTGTCACCGTGCCCTGAAATCGCTCTTAGCTGTAACAGGGCGGGTTACTGTGTTGAGGAATGCTAGTAGGTTCCATCGATTAAAAAAAAAAACTTCAATCCGATAAGCAAGGCATGAAAAAAAACGAATCTCACCAATTATAAACACGGTGGAAGATTATGAAGACACATCAAGTAGCAGTAGTGCGCACCAAATAGCATGAGCTTTTTTTCAGCAAACTTATCGAAGGTTCACTGCCAGTAGCAATAAAATTACACCAAAACATTGCAAGCTCCGTTTCTGAAAGCACCCATGAATGCAAGCTAGGGTTAGAAAGTGAAGATTCACAAAAAGTAAACTACCGTAGCAGTGTTAGAAAGCACCCATTGAAGAAATCTCACTGATTGCATAAGTGACGGGGAACAATAAGGGGGTTCGGTTTGCAACAAGCTTCGGAGTCACAGCAAGTTCTTGCAAAAAAGAAAGCATATTTACAGAGAGCACCAAAACACATGTTAGGGTAGAAATAAAGAAGAAAAAAATCAGTTACAACCTCAAATAAGTTTTGGTTAAAGAACCCTAAATCTTCAGTTAATGTCGATGACAAGCATGACCAGAAGGAGAAGTCTCACCATTCTCTCTCGCATCTTCATTACTGAGCTCTCAATCCTTGAAAACGAAACCGGAGATGACAGCTTCCAGTTTGTTACTCTTCTACTCGATCGGCAAGTTGAGCGCGACTGACAACATGGATATTCACAGGGATTTCACACCAAACATGTAAGAAAACCTAAGAACGCTACGCAAGTTAGGTCGGAAGACCAAGCGCGAGAACAGGGAGGAGGCGCGAGCAATTTTAGTGATCAGAGCTGCGGAAGTTATTAAAGAGGTAAGTTTCTTTTGTTTTTATTTTTTGGCGAGAGACAGTAATCGAACTCATGTACCAGCTACTTTCTTTTTATTTCCTCCTCATCACTTTTAGGGAGGGGATAGCTAATACAACTAAATACATGTCACAGTTGTCTTGCTAAATCTGAACTCGTTCGCTCAGTCGAGTTTTCACTTCGCTCAGTCGGAAATTTAAAAAACTTTACCATTTTGCCCTTACCCTTAAATTCTCCTATATATACACCTTACCCTCTATTATCTCTCCACAAAATTTCAAAATCTCAAAACTCTCTATCTCTCTAGAATTCTCTCTGACTTCTCTCTAGAAGCGGTAACCGGAGCGGGAGCGGGAACGGGAGCGGGAGAAAAGCCGGTGCTCAAGTCATCATTCTGTTAGTACGATCTGCAAAATCAGGTTCTTTTCTGTCATAATTTACAGTTTTTTAGCGTAGAATAGCAGTAAAAGTAGCAAAATTAGTAGAAAACAGTAGACGAATTCGGAAACGGGGGAGGAAGAACAGCCGGCGCAGGCGCCGGCCAAATGGAGTGCGCCGGGCGCGCGGTTGAGAGGAGGGCGCTGGCGCGGTGGCTGATGCGTGGGCGCGGGCGCGGCTTCGAGGGGTGGGCGCGGGCGCGCGGTCAGGGTGGGCGCTGCGCGGGTCGAGGGGTGGCGCGGGCGCGGAGGCGAGGAGTAGGCGGGCTGGCGCGGGTTGGCTGGGTGGGCGCGGGCGCCGGTTTGGCTGGGTCGGCGCGGGCGCTGTTTTTCAAACCGCTGTATTTTCTTCTTCGTTATTGCTCCGTTTTTCGAACCGTTTGCGCCGTTGCGTTGTCTCTTCGTGTACTTTACGATGATATACTTTGTTGATTATTTTCATGCGTTATGTGAGATTTATTTTAAAGTACGTAATATTAGGGTTTAAGAGTAGCACTTCGTGAGTAACGACGTTTTTTCTGCTTAGGGCGGTCATACATTGTATACCTCTATTATGCGTGTTTTAATCAGTTCCAGGATTTGTATGAATTTGTTTATGACGTTGAACTACTGAGATGCATGTATGACCGGTATTGACTAACCTCGACCGGTCTTGACTAACTGTAAAAATAGTATGACTAAATTCTACGGTAAACAACAGATGGCGGGAGGAAAGGGCAAGGGTTTGCTTGGTAGGTTCGGTCTGGGTAAGGGTAAGTCGATTTCTGACCGAGGCGAGAGTTCATCACACCCTCGTGTGCGGGCCTGATGCTGCTGCTGCAGAGAGGAGGCATACACAGTACGCTACAGCTTCGTCCAGGAAGCGTAGGGATTGAGTTTAGTTTCTACGAGCCCGTGAGGAGAGGATGCGGGCGGAGTTTGAGCTGGAGCAGGGGAGAGGAGGAGGAGGAGGAGCAGCAGGAGCAGGAGGAGGAGCAGGAGGTGGACCAGATGCATAGTGTGGATCTGGACTCATTGATCGGCGATGGGACGCTGGTCGTGAGGTCTGATAGTCCTGATTGGCCTACTCCTGGACAGAGTGGGGCCGGAGACGCACGTCATCACGAGGCTGACGCTGATGACGAGGACATAGATGAGCCGGTTGCTGAGGTGGCCACACGGTGCGCCGTCGTCGCCGGTCCCCAGTACATGGTCCGGCAGAGGGGGTGGCGCAGATGCCGGCTTCTGATGCTTGGTTGCTTGGGCAGACCCAGTGCCCGGAGGCCCTCAGGATACGAGTTTGATCCCGAGTTTCGGTGGTCACGTCGCGCTTGACGTGTGGCGAGGAGTGGTATGTTTCCCGTCTGGTAATAGATTCCATAAAATTTAAGATTGTTTAGGAATGGTTAATATAGTGTGAACTCAATCATAAATATTCAACAGGAGAAGGGATGTCTTAGCTTCAAGCCTAAGACGAAGTATTTGGAGGCGTGGACTCCGAGTACATTGAGGCACCCAGAGTCTCTAGCAGCGGTCGAGGATAGCGGACTTGCGCATCTTGTCGACATAGCGCATGGTTGTTTTGACCTCGCGCTCCTCTCAGCGTTCGTGGAGAGATGGCAGCCTGACACGAACTCCTTTCACATGCCATTCGGAGAGATGACTATTACTCTCCACGACGTCTACCACATTTGGGTATCCCCATCACTGGCATGGCGATTTCGTACCAGCCCGAGGATGGCGCCCGGGTCGGCATAGCGGCCCCACCATTACATGTTCTCATCCCCCACTTCCTACGGCTGTTTGCCGCGGCGGACCAGCAGGAGCTGATAGACTGTAGGTTCCTGGAGAAGAGCCAGGTACGTTACCGAGCTCTTCATGATACTTGTGGCGGTCCATACTGTACCCCACTTCAGGAGATGACGGCGTTCCTCTGGTGGCTGGTGTCCCACTCATTGATCATCGACAAGGGCGGGGATCGTGTTATGCCCTCGTCCTACTGGCCGATCCGTGACCCTAGTAGGGTCCACTTGTATGCGTGGGGGACCGGGACACTGGCATACCTGTACCGACAGCTCGGCATCGCTTCCCGGGCGGATACACGTCAGCTGGCTGGTTGCCTGACGTTGTTTCAGGTGAGAACTTGATTGTGAGCTCACGAGTTAAGTATTGTAAACTTATTGATTGACTATGTTGGCTAATGTTTTCGGATGATCACCGCAGTGCTGGATCTATGAGTACTTCCCCATGTTCAGACCGGAGCCCCTTTCAGACTGGGATGGTTGCTCCCCGGCGGCGGCGAGGTGGCCTCGTTACACGAGGAATTTGATGGACGATGAGAGGCTACGTTTCGTGAGGGGGCGGCTGGACATGATGTCCTCTACTGAGGTACGAGTTGCTTAGCGATTGTAGTAATTAAAAGTTGACGGTTAACGTATCGTCAAACATTGTTTCTCATTTAAGTTGTTAATTGTTTTCCATTAAATGAAACGTAGGTTGTTTGGCTGCCATTTGAGGCAGAGGGTGCCCTCGTATCACAGGCGCGCTCCCGGTATTATGGCACCATACAGTTCTTGGATATTGCTGAGCCGTATATGCCCGAGCGGTGTCTGCGCCAGTTTGGATACATGCAGACTATCCCCCCTCAGCCTATCAGACCCGACAGCCATTATCGTCCCAGACATGGGAAGACGTACCTTGCTTCGTACGACTACGGGACAGCCGTGTGGGACAACACGACAGGGCCCAGCAGGTGGAGGTTTCCTCTGGCACGTGCGGATATGCCATGGGCCGTGGCCCCGGATTACATCCGGTGGTTCCAGCGCGTTTCTCATGTTCAGGTGCGTCCCCTGGGAGCGGACGGTGGCCCCAGTACACGACGAGAGGATCAGCTCCAGGTAAATACTTAGTCTTGTTAATTTTTTTTGTTTGTAATTGTTTTTAAATACTAACTTCAACTTTACATTTATACCTTACTGCAGTATTGGGATGAGACAGCGCCGCTTATCATGAGTCTCGCACCGGAGAACAACCCGGTTGGCCCACGGGTTTCCCCCCCTGGGCGGCTGATACGCTGGAGATGGCCTTTGAGTACTGCCGGCTTAATGTCCCGACCACCCCTGATTCGGCCACACGTCACAGGAACCCTAACCAGCCTCGTGCTGGCATGGAGTGGTACATCGCGGGGCATCGCACCAGAGGCCTTAGGCCTAGAGGGGAGGGTATGTACCGTAGGCACATGGAGCAGGCGCGTCGTGGTGGGGGTGATGGTGGGCGCGGTGATGATGCGAGGGGACCGGTGATGGGAGGGGAGGACATGGTGATGGGAGGGGTGGGCGTGGTGATGGCAGGGGACGACATGCTGGTAGTGGTTCTGGGGCGGGTGGGTATGGTGGTGGTGAGTATGGTAGGGGTGGGTATAGTGGTGGTGGGTTTGGATATTAGTAGAGTTATTAGTTTATGTTGTTTTTGAACATTCTGTATTGATGCTTAAACTGATGTGGTTATTGTAATTTTAATTTATGTTTATTTCATTTTTAATAATTCATTCTTGTTTATGTCATTAGGATGTCAATTCCCTTTGCAATTCACGTGAACCATTACACCGCACTCAATGAATACGGGGCACGGTTCCAACGTGCTCCGGGATGGGCAGTGATCAATACAGAAATTAGAACTCCGAGAAGTGTTAACCACCTAACAGCTTCATTAAATCAAATTGTCAGATCACATTTTGATAATCAGCAACTCAACGTCTTTTCCATTGTCTACCTTAGGATGGACCAAGATCTGTACAACGACTCTATCGTCGATTTACTAACCGATGCGGACGTATGCATGATGTTGCAGAACTTCTTAGACCTTGGAGAAATAATGGAAAGAGTTAGGATTCTTGTGAAGTATGAAGATGATTCAGACTTCGAAGACCTAGATGTAATACGAAGCAGGGCTGAGGCGGACCGTAGGGAACACAATTCACGGTACAGGGCTAGTACGAGGAGACGACCTCCTCCCGCTTAATCAGTGCATCCATATTTGGCTTTCATGTACTAGTAGTCATCACAACCGTTTTTTGTTTAAAGGTTTAAAATGATGTGTGTGTGGAATAAGTTGTAACATTATGA
Organism: Limonium bicolor; assembly: GCA_023374045.1. Taxonomy (NCBI): domain Eukaryota; kingdom Viridiplantae; phylum Streptophyta; class Magnoliopsida; order Caryophyllales; family Plumbaginaceae; genus Limonium; species Limonium bicolor. Next base: position 274,333,046 of record CM041781.1, read on the forward strand.
GAAATGATGTGTGAACAATGTTGATTGAAAATGAAACTCTAAAATATAATCGCTTTTGAAGTCTTAAAAATATGTTTCAAATATGTGTACAATTAATTAGTAAAAAACATTTTTTTCAGCATCTTGTCCAGCGGTTAGAAACACAGATGGGATAAAAGCATCACAAAGTGTTTCACTAACGGGATAAAAGCATCCACTCAACATGAAGTCACTATACGTATTCACTATTAGTATGGTATTATTCAACCTACGATTACTGATGGCCAAAAAGCATTCATTACCAGTAACCTTGCTGATGTTGTGATCGAAGGTATACTTGAAAAGTTACCCTTGGTTGACCAAGTAAGGATCAGCATCTTGTCCAGCGGTTAGAAACACAGATGGGCCAAAATTCGATCATTAGCAACAGATGAAATATTGTACAACTTTTTTTTTTGGTAAATTAGGTGTCATATGTGCTTCTTAAGATCAATGCCAATCTGGGTGGTCTAAATTCTTTGTAGGACGTTGAGTCGCTAACAGCAGTAGTGTTAGAACGCATTGTATCTACGATGAATTTGCTTTTATTAGATAAAGTATAATCCACTGTATCAACATGAGACACTAAAACACTCAAATTTTCAATGTCCTTCTTCAATACATTAATCTTGCAAAACATCACAAAGTTGTTCACTAACGGGATAAAAGCATCCACTCAACATGAAGTCACTATACGTATTCACTATTAGTATGGTATTCAACCTACGATTACTGATGGCCAAAAAGCATTCATTACCAGTAACCTTGCTGATGTTGTGATCGAAGGTATACTTGAAAAGTTACCCTTGGTTGACCAAGTAAGGATCAGCATCTTGTCCAGCGGTTAGAAACACAGATGGGCCAAAATTCGATCATTAGCAACAGATGAAATATTGTACAACTTTTTTTTTTTTGGTAAATTAGGTGTCATATGTGCTTCTTAAGATCAATGCCAATCTGGGTGGTCTAAATTCTTTGTAGGACGTTGAGTCGCTAACAGCAGTAGTGTTAGAACGCATTGTATCTACGATGAATTTGCTTTATTAGATAAAGTATAATCCACTGTATCAACATGAGACACTAAAACACTCAAAATTTTCAATGTCCTTCTTCAATACATTAATCTTGTAAAACATCATCAATGCTTCTTGAATATACTAATGGCATACAAAGAATTCAACAAAATTTTACAAATTCTAATCTTCTATAATCAAGCGTCCTGGTTCACCAATTGGGGGAAACATCTGTACCACTCTGCATTGCGCGGTAAGTACGGATCAATATAAGCTGTAACTGAGGGCTCATGCCAACGTCGCCACATCGATTCAAGATTGGGACTGGACAATTTTCGACTGTTTGGAGTCTAATGAAATGAGACTGCTCAGCGACACATGCAAGAGTGACCTCTGCTGTTGGACGACCTAACCCCCGATCATCACGTAGCGGCAGTGCGACCAACCCAGTAGCCTTACCATCGTATCCTTTTGAAAAACTGATAAGCGCAATGTGGTATACAGTGCACACGATGACACCAATATCTAGAATTTCAATCCAGTATTGTGATGGTGCAAATGTGTCTGCAAACCAATTCAGTCGATGGTACTGTCTATCGTACCAATCTTGTTCAACTTTATTTAACCACCAATCTCTTCTATCCTCCAGCTCATCCAAGCATGCACGTCTAACCTGTTTCCATAGCCTTTCATCGTTGTACACGGCATCAGCAATGGCTCGAAACCCACAGTTTCCATCACCCACTATCTCCCTGTAACCTATAATATAATTACCTAATTGCGGATCGAGGTCAGTCCAATACGACGAGTATTTCCAGGGGCTCCAGTATGTCGGATATGGTGCATGTTGTTGAGGTGGATTGTGTTGCATTGTCGGTCCTTCTCCAGTTTGACTCATTCGCTCAGATGACCAACGCTGTGATTGACTGTGTTGCATTGACGGCCCATGATCACTTGTACTTTGGGGTGCTGTCGAGCGTCGCTGAGACTGCGAACGTCGTAGGGGCGGACCACGGTTTCCAAGACCTAAATGCTCGTGCTCGGACTTGTCCCTAGTGTTTGGCCTCTTCTTTTTTTTGGTAGTGGGCTTCCCTTAGGCGCCTTCACCTCTGGTGGCTGTAAACCAGTGTGATCATCCTCGGGCTCCCATATTGGCTTCCACGCGTTGAACGCTTGTTCAATCGTCGTAGGATCATACGCTGAGACAGATCATCATACCATAAACCTACACATGAGAGTTGTTCCTCTGTGCTATACGACTCATCGTATGTTTGGCGTTGTGCTTCAAATTCTTGTTGTCGTCGTATCTGAGTGTTCGCCAGAAGATATGCACTTCTTCAACTGGTATATTCAGACCGGCTTGAATGTACTGAAACATACGACGCGCACGCACGGTAATCCCATGGTCGAAGTAAACGCACAAACATCTTCGTACGATGTGTGTGGTCAATATCGCACCTCCCGCTTCTCAGCTGATCCTGGAGTATTTCCAAACATTTGAGGCTCACTTGATTGACCAGAAATAAAAATGGGACTTGCTGGTCTTCCGAAACCCTTCTGTCAATGGAGAACTCGAAGTCTTGTTTAATGTGAAAATGTTGCCCTTCGACGAATCTATGTATGCTGTCGAAGCATGTGTCTAGAGATCCGGTGGATGTATGAAGCCAACACTTTAGAGCTGAGTGGGCGCTCTCCGCCCTACACATTGGAAGTCAATTAGTATCAGATAAATGGGAAACATACCAATACAAACAACAGAACATGTTGACAATTAAAGTTAAGCTAACCTGTTGGTAGATGTGTTGCCCGAAATGCCTGAATCTCTTAACCCATACCTCACAAAATTTCTCACGCTGACATAGCCATGTGTTGTTCAAGTACACAACGAAAGGATTGTTGGCGCCGTAGGAGTGTACTAATTTCCCGTACTGTTCATCGTACTTCGCAATAGTTGAGGCGTAAACTAGTCGCTTCCACCGATGCACTACTAAATTGACTCTGTCACGGTCAATATGCATTATCTTAAGCGCATTGGCAGCCACATTCTTGCATATATGCCAACGACATAGAAGATGTGGTACAGAAGGATATACCACTGAAAGTGCTTTCACTAGCGCCTTTTCATTGTCAGTGACAAACACATTTGGAGGATAGATCAACACCTTCGCTCTGATTAAGCATCCACGTGTATGCAGACTCATCCTCTCTGACCGCAAAACAGAACGCTATGCAGAAGTTCTTGCCGCACGACGTGACTCCGACGAACTCCACTAGAGGCACCTTGTACATGTTCGTCTTGTAAGTGCTATCAATGAGCACTACATAAGGAAACATCTTAACGAGCGTCAGCGAAAAAGGGTGCGCAAACAAGACAAGACCCAGCCTAGATGGATTCCCTGCAAAATGGATATTTAATTAGAACTAACATTTAAAGTGATTAACAGACAAATAAACCAACACTGAACAGATGTGCCGACCTTACTTGCATCTTTCTCGGACCACCAACTATAATTACGTTCATCTAGCGAGTGCATGAAGGACGCTACATCTGTACGTCCGCCACGATCTTCTTTTCTGAATTTCGAAACTAGGTTATGAATCGATGTCTTGTCTGCAGTACTTTCAGGGTTCTTGTCATGTAAATGGGCCCACATCTGCCTAGGCGCAACACCACTCCTGTACAAACTTTTCATGCTTGCCCTTTCGTCGACGCTAAAGCGAGGCCGGACGAAGTGAGATTGTGGGTTCCTCGCTAACGCGTGGTTGTGCGTCGGGACCATTACCAAGACAGACCAGCCCGTCTTAACCCCACCCCTGATGCTTAGGCGGAAAGGGCAGTTGCATTTCTTCGTGGCACGCCGTGGCCTTTGACTCGACGATGACGATTCTCCTGTGCTAACCCGTGGCCTATGCTTGCCGTACCTCTCACACGTTAGTATTACTTCACCGTCGTCTCGCTTAGTCTGTCTAATTAGATAAATATTATTAGCCTCTCCGGTGCGAAAGCATAACCAACCGCCTCCTCTGCATCGCCAAAGACTAGGCTACTATTAAATACATGACTTGCGTCTACGTTCGCATCCTCGAATTCATCATCGTTATCACCCTAAGCAGAAAAACGTCGTTATTCATCAAGTGCTACTCGTAAACCCTAATACTACGTACTTTAGAATAAATCACACATAAGCCATCAAAATAATCAGCAAAGTATATCATCGTAAAGTACATGAAAAGACAAACGCAACGGCGCAAACGGATCGAAAAACGGAGCAATAACGAAGAAGATACAGCGATTTGAAAAACGGGCACCGGCGCAGGCGCCGACCTAAAGACGCCGGCGCCGCGTCCGCATCAAGGGATGCGCGCAGGCGCGCGTTGATCAGGGTGGGCGCGGCGCGAGGTGGCCAGCGTGGGCGCGGGCGCGGGTGAGCGGGGTGGGCGCGGGCGCGCTAAGCCTGGGGCGCGCAGCAGCGCGCGAGAAAGAGCGGCGCAGGCGCGCCATTTACGGGTGGGCACGGCGTTTTTTCCTTGCTTTTTTTTCGTTAGATCATTTTGTATATATTCTAGCTACTTTTAAAACACATAAATTGCCTCTAACTTGCTAAAATAACCACAGAAAATCTCACCTCGCCGCCGCCGGGGAGCAACCATCCCAGTCTGAAAGGGGCTCCGGTCTGAACATGGGGAAGTACTCATAGATCCAGCACTGCGGTGATCATCCGAAAACATTAGCCAACATAGTCAATCAATAAGTTTACAATACTTAACTCGTGAGCTCACAATCAAGTTCTCACCTGAAACAACGTCAGGCAACCAGCCAGCTGACGTGTATCCGCCCGGGAAGCGATGCCGAGCTGTCGGTACAGGTATGCCAGTGTCCCGGTCCCCCACGCATACAAGTGGACCCTACTAGGGTCACGGATCGGCCAGTAGGACGAGGGCATAACACGATCCCCGCCCTTGTCGATGATCAATGAGTGGGACACCAGCCACCAGAGGAACGCCGTCATCTCCTGAAGTGGGGTACAGTATGGACCGCCACAAGTATCATGAAGAGCTCGGTAACGTACCTGGCTCTTCTCCAGGAACCTACAGTCTATCAGCTCCTGCTGGTCCGCCGCGGCAAACAGCCGTAGGAAGTGGGGGATGAGAACATGTAATGGTGGGGCCGCTATGCCGACCCGGGCGCCATCCTCGGGCTGGTACGAAATCGCCATGCCAGTGATGGGGATACCCAAAATGTGGTAGACGTCGTGGAGAGTAATAGTCATCTCTCCGAATGGCATGTGAAAGGAGTTCGTGTCAGGCTGCCATCTCTCCACGAACGCTGAGAGGAGCGCGAGGTCAAAACAACCATGCGCTATGTCGACAAGATGCGCAAGTCCGCTATCCTCGACCGCTGCTAGAGACTCTGGGTGCCTCAATGTACTCGGAGTCCACGCCTCCAAATACTTCGTCTTAGGCTTGAAGCTAAGACATCCCTTCTCCTGTTGAATATTTATGATTGAGTTCACACTATATTAACCATTTCCTAAACAATCTTAAATTTTATGGAATCTATTACCAGACGGGAAACATACCACTCCTCGCCAACGTCAAGCGCGACGTGACCACCGAAACTCGGGATCAAACTCGTATCCTGAGGGCCTCCGGGCACTGGAGTCTGCCCAAGCAACCAAGCATCAGAAGCCGGCATCTGCGCCACCCCCTCTGCCGGACCATGTACTGGGGACCGGCGACGACGGCGCACCCGTGTGGCCACCTCAGCAACCGGCTCATCTATGTCCTCGTCATCAGCGTCAGCCTCGTGTGATGACGTGCGTCCGGCCCCACTCTGTCCAGGAGTAGGCCAATCAGGACTATCAGACCTCACGACCAGCGTCCCATCGCCGATCAATGAGTCCAGATCCACACTATGCATCTGGTCCACCTCCTGCTCCTCCTCCTGCTCCTGCTCCTCCTCCTCCTCCTCCTCCCCCTGCTCCAGCTCAAACTCCGCCCGCATCCTCTCCTCACGGGCTCGTAGAAACTCAATCTCCCTACGCTTCCTGGACGAAGCTGTAGCGTACTGTGTATGCCTCCTCTCTGCAGCAGCAGCATCAGGCCCGCTCACACGAGGGTGTGATGAACTCTCGCCTCGGTCAGAAATCGACTTACCCTTACCCAGACCGAACCTACCAAGCAAACCCTTGCCCTTTCCTCCCGCCATCTGTTGTTTACCGTAGAATTTAGTCATACTATTTTTACAGTTAGTCAAGACCGGTCGAGGTTAGTCAATACCGGTCATACATGCATCTCAGTAGTTCAACGTCATAAACAAATTCATACAAATCCTGGAACTGATTAAAACACGCATAATAGAGGTATACAATGTATGACCGCCCTAAGCAGCAAAAAACGTCGTTACTCACGAAGTGCTACTCTTAAACCCTAATATTACGTACTTTAAAATAAATCTCACATAACGCATGAAAATAATCAACAAAGTATATCATCGTAAAGTACACGAAGAGACAAACGCAACGGCGCAAACGGTTCGAAAAACGGAGCAATAACGGAAGAAAATACAGCGGTTTGAAAAACAAGCGCCCGCGCCGACCCAGCCAAACCGGCGCCCGCGCCCACCCAGCCAACCCGGCGCCCGCGCTACTCCTCCGACCTCCGCGCCCGCGCCCACCCCTCGACCGCCGCGCCAGCGCCCCACCCCTCGACCGCCGCCCGCCCGCGCCACCCCCGACCGCCCGCCGCCCGCGCCACGCATCAGCCACCGCGCCAGCGCCCCTCTCCAACCGCGCGCCCGCGCGCACTCAATGTGGCCGGCGCCTGCGCCGCGGCTGTTCTTCCTCCCGTTTCCGAATTCGTCTACTGTTTTCTACTAATTTTGCTACTTTTACTGCTATTCTACGCTAAAAAAATGTAAATTATGACAGAAAAGAACCTGATTTTGTAGATCGTACTAACAGAATGATGACTTGAGCACCGGCTTTTCTTCCGCTCCCGTTCCCGCTCCCGCTCGGTTACCGCTTCTAGAGAGAAGTCAGAGAGAATTCTAGAGAGATAGAGAGTTTTGAGATTTTGAAATTTTGTGGAGAGATAATAGAGGGTAAAGGTGTATATAGGGAGAATTTAAGGGTAAGGGCAAAATGGTAAAGTTTTTTAAATTTCCGACTGAGCGAAGTGAAAACTCGACTGAGCGAACGAGTTCAGTAAAATTTATCCATACTGAGTTACGAACTCGAGGGAGGGACTGTCCGCTATGGTTGTTGATTATAAGTCTCTCAAGATCTTGAAAACGGTAGTAGTTTCTTGAGTGGTAGAGACAACAAGATTTGAGTCAAAGCACTCTCGATCCAATAGACAATCGTTATCGCCATTTGTCTATGACTTCAAATAAAGAAAACAAGTCAAGAAGTTCTGATTTGGGTAAAACAGTACTTGAAAAGAAACATAAGAAAAATATAACATCATACCGTAAATAACACCCCTCTCCATAATCACGATATAATCCCTCATGTAGCAATAATTAAAACGTCTCACAGCGGAAAAATAAATAACAATTACAAATCTCGCTCGGGTGTCACCGGCCATTACTCGCCCATGCGAGCAACGTAGCCAAACTACATCCAACTTCCAAAATAAACAAGCTGCTAACCGCAGTGATAACGAGAAACTCCTATACATCATACTAAATCCATAAATCATAAACATCGACAAGTGAGCGTCTACCCAATCCTGAAAAATACATAACCTTACCATACGACCATACACCATCCTCATTGCTAAACCCAATGAACTCCATGTGTGGTAACAAAAGCAAAACTCCAATTACCCTGTTCCTGCTCTTCAGCTTCAACAATGATCATCAACCTGAAATGGTGTAGTATCAGCGATAGACGCTGAGTATGCCGGGCCTGGACCCTAATGGTCACTTGTCATTTTAACCATCTTATTACTAGGTCGGTTTCATGCTTTACCATTTTACAGTTATAACAATACTGTAATAAACATGTATAATACACATATTCATCCATCCAAATATTCATAGATATTCAACCATCCATCCAATCCACAATCATTTAATAACACAGTCCATAATTATATATCGAACGTATCGAACAATAACAGTATAATGTACAATGTACATTCGCCGTAGCGTACAGTGCTCATATTTAATTTACCTTAGCCTCGTAGGCTCCATCCAACCATCAACACACAATAAAATAACCACAAGTATAACCAATGAACAACAAAGCGAAACAACGAGAATAATAAACAAGTATTAAGTCTCGTCCATGGTATTGTTCGCCACTGTATAAGTCTCAATTGTTTTAGTTGTTCAGTTATACCTAGTGACAATGTCTCGTTAAAACGACATGTCTCTAGTTACCCATATATTATGGCGGGTCACCCACGGTAGTAGCCACTCCAACGGTAGAGTCTCCGACCAACGAGCCATTCTAGCTCACGGGAAATTTTCTTGATACTTACGGACCCGTACGCGGACATCCTGGTATCGTTTTTGTGATCACAGCGCGCACCAAGAGCCACATCCTCTTGGCTTTACTTCCATTCCATTAATTAGTTAATTATACCATCGCATCGCATTACCAAATTTTCTAACACAGCAGACTAGGGTCATTAGTCCAATCCGGAGTTTGTAAACTCGGGATCCAGTGTTAGATACGAGAGCGGCGTATAGAAAGGCCAATGCTCCGTATAAAAGTCTTGGATAATATGTATATGTTATTATCCTAGTGCTACAACATTTTACTGACGTTCCTTATATTTCATATAAGATAGCACCATAGCCGCTAGTTCGTTATATATATATAGGTTCATATATACGAACCAATACTATTAACTCAACAACAGTAAATAATAAGCAGCTATAAATATACAGTTCATGCATATTAATTATCACATTCAGACAAACAATCTTATCACAGATCACACATAAGTCTGAACCGAGGAAGCTCTCAAAGACAATCAGAGACACATAACAACATACAAGTTATATCAACCAAATCCGAGCCCAAGGAGCAACCTTAGGACAACTCGGTTTTACATACCGTTCACCCTGATCGTATTACGGTGGAGTATGAATCAGCAAGATCCTATGCTCCGTGTAGTCCGCTAGCTTGTCAAGCGTCCTCGTCAGAAGTATAATCTAAACGGTATTAAAACTATAAGTCAGTCTCCATGACTAACTACATCCGGTATTTCCGAATAATAAGTAACCCCGACAGTTCACCCCTGTTTTCTACAGTTGTTTGTTACAGGTTTCTCTAAAACAGTCGGCTTTGTTACTTAAAACGCGTACGTCAAAACATTTCAACTGTTAAGTTTAATTCGTTACATTTCTTTTAATCTTATCCACCATCTAGTTTAGGTACATTACCTATAGTTGCACGTATGAATGCATGATTGTATTATATTATTATTTTTGTATTGTATCACTTATTATATTGTATCATTCTCCCACCATCCACTATAATACAATGTATTGTATGATCCATTTATCTTTAGCAAATAATATTTGCATCCAAAAATTCATAACTTATAGTTCGTAACTATATTTTTTTTATATAACCACCACCATTAAATCATATGGTTTCCAACCAAAATATATATCCACCTTATATACATTATTCTTGTGTATGTATATTTTTACCACGTAGGTAATTCTCATGAGTTTCATAAACTCTTATATTTTATGTTACATTTTATCATCTTTTATTAGATGATTATTCCCATTAGTTTTATTATATTATACAACTTATATTAAGATTATTATCCTAATATTATGTAACATTTTATGTTGTATAATTACAACTCCTAAGGTTTATTCCATAGACACCTTAGTTTATAAATCCCATTTATTTATAGTTTGTCACATTCTTTGATGTGAATATCCTTACTCATATTAATTCCACCTAAACCATATAATTGTTATAACATTTATAACATTATAGACCTTAGTCTAAAATTCATTTTCCAAACTTTATCAATTCGGTAAAGCCCTTGAATTTATTTAAATTCTATTTTGACCACATAACATTATGTAATGCTATTCCATATGCTAATATCTTTTGACATGATATTCTTATTTCCTTTAATTAATAACCTATGGTTTTTATACCAAACTATTTATTATTGCCACATGGGCACCATATCAAAACCATATTCTTTTTCATAAACCATAGTTTCCTTTATCTACAAAATCACCCCTTAATTTATACCATGTTATATATTCCATTTAATATAACATTTCTAACTTATAAAAAGGGTATAACCTATGGTTATTTTTTGTAACTTTCGAACAGCCCTTGTGCTATTCCATAATTGCCATTCGGCCCTATTTATAACACATAGTTTCATAATTCATTAAAACTATATATTATACATATATCTTAATAAACACTCTTGTATTATTCTAAAAATCATCAAATTTCTCCAAAGGGTTATTATTACCTTTATTAACCCATATATAATCGGTATTTACTATACCACCTCATATATTTCTCCAAAGTGTCATAATGACATAATAACTATATGTTATACATATATAGTTCATTTTAATTCCAAAAGCAACCCAATAAATTCCTAAAAATTCCTAATAGCCCATGGGTGTTTAAAATACCATTGTACACCCTTTATTTTTGGTAATAACATATTTACCACATATGTTATGAAAATATTACCATAAAATACATAACTTATTATAAAACCTTAAATAAGTTATCTAACTTATCTAATTTGGTCAAAACCTACCATATAGTCAAGGTTGACCACCTTAATATTTCCTTGACCACCAATTCCTTATAATTACGGTTTGCACCCAAACTTTCTAGAAATCACCATTTAACCCCAAAACTTTATAAAATCTTATAAACTTTATTTTAACTCCTTTTTACCTCTAATTTTCGGCCTTATTTTTATAAAGCCCCTAAATTTAATTTATTTACACTTAAGACCCCATTTCATTTCGGTAATAATTATATATCACCTAAACTTAAATAAAAACTTGTAAATGCATAAATAAAATGGCCTAAAATACATGGCCTTATTACAAACATTGGCTTGCAAAATAAATTACACATAAATGTCCCAAAAATACATATAGATTTCGGCCTCACCATATATTCTTCATTTATTTACCAAACTTCCACATAATGTCTTAAATTTGACAATTATGCTTGTTTAATTAGCTATAAAATTTATTAAACCATTTCTTAATCATTTTAAGGTCAAACATGACCTTATTTTACTTCTTCACTCACGGCAATAATTATAGAAATAGCTTAGAACATTTTAACTTAGCAAAGTTAATGTTTAAGTGATTTATACCTTGATTTAGCTTAGGTAAATCCTTGTTTGGATTCGCCACCTTAAGGAGAATTTCTCCAAAGCTTCTCTTACATGTTTTCAAACAGAAAACAAGGCCTAGTTAGTCTCCAACAAAGATCTAACCATAAGAAGTAACTTAAGTCATGAAAATCATGGATTTTTACCTTAGATCTTCAAGCTTGATATAGATCTACTTCGGCCCTATTTTCCAGAAGCGATAGAGTATCAAAACACTCTCAAGAATAAGGTATAAAACCGTGGGTGAATTAGCTTGGAAGATAGCTAAGTTTTACCTTGTTTAAGATGCCAAAAATGGTGTTTTTGGCTTGGATCTATCTACTCCTTGTATATCTTGGTATACCAACTGAATCTACATGAAAAGGAGAAGAAAATAAGGCTAGGAACAAAGTTTCACAGCCGAATTTGAAGGGAATCAAAAGATATGAGCTTAAAGCACATTTTTACCTTAAATGGTCAAGACTTGAACTTTCCTCCTTAGATCTGGTTATGGCCGAAACTAACACTTCCTTTAACCTCCAAAACACTCTACATAGATGTATAGAAAAGGTTGGAGTCTAGATCAATCGAAAAAGGAAAGAAAGATGAAGAAAATGGGCATTTTTATGCCTTAGGAGCTTACCTAGAGCTTGAGCTCCCTCCAATGGAGTTTGGAAACTTACCTACGGTTGAAGAGGAGCCAAAGAGAGAGTTTGGCCAGGAGTCCCACGTTTGGAATGGGACTAATGAGAAAAATGACCTAGTTTTGGCTTAAAACACATTTTTTTCTTATTTTATGTCTTTAATGTTTTGATGACTCACCCATTACTGATTTGTGTTGAATAATTGAAGCTCAATCAGTGGAGACAAGAGGAGGGGGCAGCCTCCTTGATTGAGAGAGGTAGGGCATGATTGATTCCATTTTGAATCAAAAATGGAGCTTAAATGTTACTTTAAGCAATTAATGAATAAGTGACTCATCTCCCTTGTCTTCTTCTTGCTTGGTGTGCCGTGTAATAAGGAGGGAAGGAGGCTCCAACCGGCTGGCTTCATCACATGGGTAAGCAAGTGGAGACCACCTTTTTGTTTTATAAGGTAAAGTATGTCTTTTTTGTTATTTTATGTAAAAGTAAGGTGTATATTTAATTGTCACATGGGTCTTGTCTCTTGGTCTGTTAAGAGACTTAATTATCTGATTTTATGTAGTCCATTTCGTGGTCAATGGTCAACATTGACCAACTTAGTCAATGTTGACCCAAACGGGCCCCACATTAGGGTTTTATTAATATTTTAATATTAAATTTGTAAAAATTCGTAAATTTTGGAATTAAATTCCTAATATCATATAATATGATATTTTATTATTTTTAAAGGTAATTATAACCTTTTAGCCCCTTTAAAACCAATTTAGAAGGCAATTACACAAAAACGTGCTTTAAGGAGTTTTAGTGCACATTTTGTGTCGCAAGGTGTTTCTGAGCTCTGTTTTCTTTGACAACGGTTTTGTTGTGTTCCTTACATGATATTTGATCATGGTATCCAATTTTACATCATTTAGAGGTCATTAGACCTTTAAGGTTTCTTAGAGCACATTTTTGCCCTTTTTGACCTTGAAGCACGAAAGTGCTTTTTCTTTGTGTTGGAGTGTTGCCCAACAATTATAATATGTTTAGTAATGTGTTAATATACTTAGGACAAATTTTTAGGTCCTAAGAAGTTCATTTGGGTATTTATTTACCCTTAACAGTCAAAGGGTGCAACATCTCGTTTTGTGTTGACCACTGTTGTTCTCAGTTGACTTTTAAGGCATGTTTAGGCCTTAATTAATGTAATTAAATATTTAATCCATGTTTAATAAGTTTGGGGTATTTCAATCTACCCCCCTTAAAAAGACTTCGTCCCGAAGTCTCTTAATCAAATAGGTAAGTATATTAATGTATAACTACCCATTATTCCCATAATGTATATCTATGTGATATATCATTTACACACATTGTGTTGTGCCTATACAGCACATAGCCATCACTTTGTGGCGTTAGTTCAATCATATATGGATATAGGTGATCCATCAGCACCATCATTTCCTATCAGTTCTACCAACCCTGACAACCTCCCTGAGGTGTCCATAATATTCCATTGTTCCAAATTCCATATCTAATGTTCATTTCGTATCTAGGCGATACCATATTTAATCATTCTATAAAGCAATATGAATGCATATCACAAATATCATACGAAAAGTGTCACACTCATGGTGTAAACACAACATTCATACAAGTGTACATTACACACAAACAAACCACTCAACGCACGCCCCGCGTACCAACCATAACCAACAAAACCAATTCACTGTATGCCATGCATACAAAACAATTCACTGTATGCCATGCATACTAAACAAACAACCTCGTATGCCCCGCACACCACCAATTCTCTTTTTTTTTTGTATGCAATGCATATCAAACAGCCAAAACTTAGTGCACACATGTGCACAGCCAAGAGGCTCTACCCCCTTAAAAAGGGTTACGCCCCCGTACCCCACAAGTATACCACAGCCGCTCAACAAGGAGCTGGATACTTGGCTCTCGAAGAGTTTACCAACTCGTGGATTATCCTCATATCAGAGAGACGGGTATGACTCTAGCCCTTTAGGGCTCCACAATACATAAAGGGTGAGGCACTGATCTATTTGTGCTCTCTCCCAAGTTCATTCTTATGGGCCCACTCGCTCCGTATGAGGTGCAGACCCGTGAACGTAGGCTCAGTTTGCCTCTTTTTTTTTCTTTTTTTTTGCTGTGAATCCATTCATTTGGATCACTAGCATATTGCGTGTGTCTTCTCTCACTGATATTCAGTTTGAGGTATAATATGACATTGGCCATTGTTAGTACTTAGTGCTCTTTGCACTTGTCTTTGTAATACTAAGACGTACTAGCCTATATGTCCACAAAGATGATGTTTGTCATCCATGTCTCCTGGTATTTTTGTTCCGGAGTAACACACTGTTATAGTTCTTTTTTTTAAATAATACACACTCGTGTTGATATCCGCTTTATCTTTCTGCATTTCCACTAGGTTAATAACTGCGCGAGTGCAATACCAAAACACTCAGTCATACAGAGTGCAGAGGCGTAAACGCTCAACAGCCAATATCCAATGAGTCAAACAGATAAGATGTGCGAATTATCCTGTGAGTGGTACATTCCAAATCCACTGTTCCTTAAGCAAGGTATCTGCTATCATATAGCTTTATCTTTTCTCCTCGCGTATTCACGCGTTTATGTCCATATCATCTGGTAGATTTCCTCTGGATTGCAAGAATTTACTCGATCCTTATGAGGATTCTACATATTATTCATCCATAATGGGTTTTCCTGTTTCTTCTTTTTTTTTTGGGTTCCTGTCCTTGAACTGTTTCCCTGTCTTCTCTGTATACTGTCTACTGTTCTCTGTTGAAGGTTCTCTCTCTTTTTTTTTAGCCCGTTGGTTTACTACGGCTCTTCTCGTCCATCTTCGAGGTAATATGTCTTACTGTCCGTAGAATGGAGTTGACTACTTCTCGTGTTCCTAACACTACTTGTCTACTTGCATGGGGTACCGTACTGATACATTACTACTTACCCGACTAACTCATAAATAAGTCTGTCAGGCCCACATGCTCCTAACGGAGTGCGGTCGTCCCATGTCTCGTTTAGTAAACTGGTAATGTCTGTCACACGGTTATTGTGAAGTATTCTGTTGTCAATCTCCCTTTGATGGATATCCCTTTTTTTTCTTCTTCTTTCTCTTTTTTTTGTCCTCTTTTTGCTTGTTTTTTTTTGTGTATTAGTTCATGTTATCAGTTATCCTGTAATAAGTGCTATTGCCTTTGTGGCATCCGTGGTAATTTGTGCCATAGACTGGTATTATTCAACTCGGTGTAAGTAAAATCCGTGCTATATTAGCAAACTTGTTTCTCCTCTTTTTTTTGATCTCATTGAGTACAACACATTTTCCTTTTCTCCCTGTTTATCATGATCACAACTCTTCCATAGTTCACATTCTTTCCCTCATCCGTTTAATTGGATGTATTGCAGATTGCATAATAGCTTGAGCAACTTGGCTCTTCACTTCCCAACCATCCTCACTAACGGTGGTGCATCTTCAAAGGGTATGCTTGTCCATGAGGACTAAACATTTACCACTGATAGTGATTAGCATTAAATGCGGGTATACACTGATGGTATTTGGCTAATAAGCCATGTCTGAACATTCCCAAACAATTAAACTGGTGTGGTTTACCATTACAGTGGCTGTAAAATTTCCTCCAGTTGCAGTGGTTGGACTAACGGTCCTTCCATAGTTGCATAGGTTTCTAATCTCAGGGTTTGTGTGAAAACGTTTGAAAAACATCTTTTTTTTTGTATATGTATAATAAAAGACTAAAAAGTAGTAGTTGTTGCAGTTGCATTTGCAGTTGCTGTTACTGTTGCCGTTGCTGTTGCTGCACTTGCTGTAGCAAGTGCGCAAGGCAGATGGAAATTTCAGTGGTTTACTGGTCATAGCGCTTGCATTAGCAAGTGCGCCATGCAGGTGGAAATTCTGGTTCAGTAATTCCCGGACTCATTGACTCTACGTCATTTGAGTATTGCTACATGATAATGTAAGCATAAACATCCTGTTCATATATATATCCGTCAAGGTTTAAAGCTTATAGGTACTGAGTACACACAACTAATCCCAAAGTCTTACACAAAAGCGAGTGGTCAATGACACACTCCCACATTCTTATAACATAGCTCCTTCTAACATCCAAGGTAAGCACACAATAGTAAGTAAACAAAGTCTTCCACC
Source organism: Limonium bicolor (assembly GCA_023374045.1). Lineage (NCBI taxonomy): Eukaryota > Viridiplantae > Streptophyta > Magnoliopsida > Caryophyllales > Plumbaginaceae > Limonium > Limonium bicolor. The sequence goes on from CM041781.1 coordinate 274,349,254, forward strand.
AGCGGTCTCATGGAGTTAGGGGACTCATGCCCTATCTACTCCCTTGCCCTTCAGGGCTCCAGCATCAGTAGATGTCTGGCCATCCTGACCGCCTCGTGGTACTCCAGATCCTCCAGCTGAGGTCTTCTGAGTATTCTTTGGTGGCCTGTAATTACGGCTCTCAGGGTTCATCCAGCACTCGAATTCCCTATGGCTCTCTTTCTTGCAGCACCGATAGACAACTTTGCGGCCTTCGCAATCGACCCCAGGATGGTCTTTCCCACAACGCTTACAGTAAAAATGGCGCGGGGGCTGTCTGGTGCCTAATGGTAGTAATTAAGTTTAAGTTACAATCTGATGATTTAAAGGTTAAGGTCACAATTCAATTTAAGAGGTAGGTGTTCTCACCCTTAGAAGGTGCTGGGCCGGTCAACCAAAGGACGGGCTCTTTTCCCTTTGCTCCCTGGTGACCCTGCTGCCCTTTCTTTGGAAAGAATTTCCTATTTAAGGTTTCGGGTCAGCATTCCTAAGGTATTTAATATGATAAATAATCTGAAATGGAATAAGTCCTTACTTTCCCTTCTTTTGGCTTTCGCCTGGAGATGCTCCTCCACCCTCAGACTCTCCCTCAGGGTTCTTCCTTTTCTTGGCCCCGAGAGTCTCTTCCCGAGTCTGGAGCATTAGCTCCGTCCTCGAGGCAGCCTCATAACACTCCTGGAATCTCCTTGGTAAGTTCTCACGAAGTTAATTGGTAATGTAGTAAGTAACGAATTTTATGGCTTTCATGTTAGTACTTGGATGGTAGTGTAGAGGGTAGCACCCATCGCCATCTGAATGCGAAATAATAGTCCTCCCCGGAACTTCTCGACCTTCACGGTCTCTGAGTAATCCACACCGGGAAAGGAGTCCAGCGAACCAATGAATCGAGCGTAATACTCATCCACGGTCAGACCTCCTTGGGTCAGTGTCTCTGACTCCTGGCGCTTCTTCTGTTTGAGATGTGCTGGGTAGTACTTCCCTCTCAGCAACTCGACAAAGGCAGCCCACGAAAAGTCGGGCGTAGCCAGGTGATGGTCCTTGACCACTCTTCACCAAGTACTGGCTGCATCCTTCAGATGGAAGGCAGCAATGGCGACCTTCTTGTCGTCAGGTACCTGTAAAGCTTCGTATGCTTTCTCATGTTCAACAATGTAACGCTCCAAAGCTACGGGGTCTGGTTCCCCAGAATATGTAGGTGGTCGGTTCTCGCTAACTGACTTCAGCCAGTTCGTTTCCCTGGGCTGTGGCGGGTGGGCTGGTGCTCCTCCTATCTGAGTACCCAGCTGTGCAAGAACGGCTGCAACCGTCTCAGCAACTCCTGGAATGCCGGGGTCACCGCCTCCACCTCTTCCAGTACCACGCCCTCTAGTTCCACCAGACATCTGTAGTACAGTATGTCACATAAATACTCGGTAAATTACCGTACACAACCAATAGATATTAAGTTGCCTTAAGGCTAACCTGTCACGCAATTGCGTTTCTAGACACAATATCTTCCTAAGACGAATCGTCTCGTAACTCCCAAATGTTTCCCATAATTTCCCAAGTCCTAAGCTCACTGTCTTAACCTATTATCTCGTCATCAGAGCGGTACTCCGCTCTGATACCACTTTTGTAACACCCCTCTCCATAATCACGATATAATCCCTCACGTAGCAATAATTAAAACGTCTCACAGCGGAAAAATAAATAACAATTACAAATCTCGCTCGGGTGTCACCGGCCATTACTCGCCCATGCGAGCAACGTAGCCAAACTACATCCAACTTCCAAAATAAACAAGCTGCTAACCGCAGTGATAACGAGAAACTCCTATACATCATACTAAATCCATAAATCATAAACATCGACAAGTGAGCGTCTACCCAATCCTGAAAAATACATAACCTTACCATACGACCATACACCATCCTCATTGCTAAACCCAATGAACTCCATGTGTGGTAACAAAAGCAAAACTCCAATTACCCTGTTCCTGCTCTTCAGCTTCAACAATGATCATCAACCTGAAATGGTGTAGTATCAGCGATAGACGCTGAGTATGCCGGGCCTGGACCCTAATGGTCACTTGTCATTTTAACCATCTTATTACTAGGTCGGTTTCATGCTTTACCATTTTACAGTTATAACAATACTGTAATAAACATGTATAATACACATATTCATCCATCCAAATATTCATAGATATTCAACCATCCATCCAATCCACAATCATTTAATAACACAGTCCACAATTATATATCGAACGTATCGAACAATAACAGTATAATGTACAATGTACATTCGCCGTAGCGTACAGTGCTCATATTTAATTTACCTTAGCCTCGTAGGCTCCATCCAACCATCAACACACAATAAAATAACCACAAGTATAACCAATGAACAACAAAGCGAAACAACGAGAATAATAAACAAGTATTAAGTCTCGTCCATGGTATTGTTCGCCACTGTATAAGTCTCAATTGTTTTAGTTGTTCAGTTATACCTAGTGACAATGTCTCGTTAAAACGACATGTCTCTAGTTACCCATATATTATGGCGGGTCACCCACGGCAGTAGCCACTCCAACGGTAGAGTCTCCGACCAACGAGCCATTCTAGCTCACGGGAAATTTTCTTGATACTTACGGACCCGTACGCGGACATCCTGGTATCGTTTTTGTGATCACAGCGCGCACCAAGAGCCACATCCTCTTGGCTTTACTTCCATTCCATTAATTAGTTAATTATACCATCGCATCGCATTACCAAATTTTCTAACACAGCAGACTAGGGTCATTAGTCCAATCCGGAGTTTGTAAACTCGGGATCCAGTGTTAGATACGAGAGCGGCGTATAGAAAGGCCAATGCTCCGTATAAAAGTCTTGGATAATATGTATATGTTATTATCCTAGTGCTACAACGTTTTACTGACGTTCCTTATATTTCATATAAGATAGCACCATAGCCGCTAGTTCGTTTTATATATATAGGTTCATATATACGAACCAATACTGTTAACTCAACAACAGTAAATAATAAGCAGCTATAAATATACAGTTCATGCATATTAATTATCACATTCAGACAAACAATCTTATCACAGATCACACAGAAGTCTGAACTGAGGAAGCCCTCAGAGACAATCAGAGACACATAACAACATACAAGTTATATCAACCAAATCCGAGCCCAAGGAGCAACCTTAGGACAACTCGGATCAAACCCCTTTACATACCGTTCACCCTGATCGTATTACGGTGGAGTATGAATCAGCAAGATCCTATGCTCCGTGTAGTCCGCTAGCTTGTCAAGCGTCCTTGTCAGAAGTATAATCTAAACGGTATTAAAACTATAAGTCAGTCTCCATGACTAACTACATCCGGTATTTCCGAATAATAAGTAACCCCGACAGTTCACCCCTGTTTTCTACAGTTGTTTGTTACAGGTTTCTCTAAAACAGTCGGCTTTGTTACTTAAAACGCGTACGTCAAAACATTTCAACTGTTAAGTTTAATTCGTTACATTTCTTTTAATCTTATCCACCATCTAGTTTAGGTACATAACCTATAGTTGCACGTATGCATGCATGATTGTATTATATTATTATTTTTGTATTGTATCACTTATTATATTGTATCATTCTCCCACATCCACTATAATACAATGTATTGTATGATCCATTTATCTTTAGCAAATAATATTTGCATCCAAAAATTCATAACTTATAGTTCGTAACTATATTTTTTTTATATAACCACCACCATTAAATCATATGGTTTCCAACCAAAATATATATCCACCTTATATCATTATTCTTGTGTGTATGTATATTTTTACCACGTAGGTAATTCTCATGAGTTTCATAAACTCTTATATTTTATGTTACATTTTATCATCTTTTATTAGATGATTATTCCCATTAGTTTATTATATTATACAACTTATATTAAGATTATTATCCTAATATTATGTAACATTTTATGTTGTATAATTACAACTCCTAAGGTTTATTCCATAGACACCTTAGTTTATAAATCCCATTTATTTATAGTTTGTCACATTCTTTGATGTGAATATCCTTACTCATATTAATTCCACCTAAACCATATAATTGTTATAACATTTATAACATTATAGACCTTAGTCTAAAATTCATTTTCCAAACTTTATCAATTCGGTAAAGCCCTTGAATTTATTTAAATTCTATTTTGACCACATAACATTATGTAATGCTATTCCATATGCTAATATCTTTTGACATGATATTCTTATTTCCTTTAATTAATAACCTATGGTTTTTATACCAAACTATTTATTATTGCCACATGGGCACCATATCAAAACCATATTCTTTTTCATAAACCATAGTTTCCTTTATCTACAAAATCACCCCTTAATTTATACCATGTTATATATTCCATTTAATATAACATTTCTAACTTATAAAAAGGGTATAACCTATGGTTATTTTTTGTAACTTTCGAACAGCCCTTGTGCTATTCCATAATTGCCATTCGGCCCTATTTATAACACATAGTTTCATAATTCATTAAAACTATATATTATACATATATCTTAATAAACACTCTTGTATTATTCTAAAAATCATCAAATTTCTCCAAAGGGTTATTATTACCTTTATTAACCCATATATAATCGGTATTTACTATACCACCTCATATATTTCTCCAAAGTGTCATAATGACATAATAACTATATGTTATACATATATAGTTCATTTTAATTCCAAAAGCAACCCAATAAATTCCTAAAAATTCCTAATAGCCCATGGGTGTTTAAAATACCATTGTACACCCTTTATTTTTGGTAATAACATATTTACCACATATGTTATGAAAATATTACCATAAAATACATAACTTATTATAAAACCTTAAATAAGTTATCTAACTTATCTAATTTGGTCAAAACCTACCATATAGTCAAGGTTGACCACCTTAATATTTCCTTGACCACCAATTCCTTATAATTACGGTTTGCACCCAAACTTTCTAGAAATCACCATTTAACCCCAAAACTTTATAAAATCTTATAAACTTTATTTTAACTCCTTTTTACCTCTAATTTTCGGCCTTATTTTTATAAAGCCCCTAAATTTAATTTATTTACACTTAAGACCCCATTTCATTTCGGTAATAATTATATATCACCTAAACTTAAATAAAAACTTGTAAATGCATAAATAAAATGGCCTAAAATACATGGCCTTATTACAAACATTGGCTTGCAAAATAAATTACACATAAATGTCCCAAAAATACATATAGATTTCGGCCTCACCATATATTCTTCATTTATTTACCAAACTTCCACATAATGTCTTAAATTTGACAATTATGCTTGTTTAATTAGCTATAAAATTTATTAAACCATTTCTTAATCATTTTAAGGTCAAACATGACCTTATTTTACTTCTTCACTCACGGCAATAATTATAGAAATAGCTTAGAACATTTTAACTTAGCAAAGTTAATGTTTAAGTGATTTATACCTTGATTTAGCTTAGGTAAATCCTTGTTTGGATTCGCCACCTTAAGGAGAATTTCTCCAAAGCTTCTCTTACATGTTTTCAAACAGAAAACAAGGCCTAGTTAGTCTCCAACAAAGATCTAACCATAAGAAGTAACTTAAGTCATGAAAATCATGGATTTTTACCTTAGATCTTCAAGCTTGATATAGATCTACTTCGGCCCTATTTTCCAGAAGGGAAAGAGTATCAAAACACTCTCAAGAATAAGGTATAAAACCGTGGGTGAATTAGCTTGGAAGATAGCTAAGTTTTACCTTGTTTAAGATGCCAAAAATGGTGTTTTTGGCTTGGATCTATCTACTCCTTGTAGATCTTGGTATACCAACTGAATCTACATGAAAAGGAGAAGAAAATAAGGCTAGGAACAAAGTTTCACAGCCGAATTTGAAGGGAATCAAAAGATATGAGCTTAAAGCACATTTTTACCTTAAATGGTCAAGACTTGAACTTTCCTCCTTAGATCTGGTTATGGCCGAAAACTAACACTTCCTTTAACCTCCAAAACACTCTACATAGATGTATAGAAAAGGTTGGAGTCTAGATCAATCGAAAAAGGAAAGAAAGATGAAGAAAATGGGCATTTTTATGCCTTAGGAGCTTACCTAGAGCTTGAGCTCCCTCCAATGGAGTTTGGAAACTTACCTACGGTTGAAGAGGAGCCAAAGAGAGAGTTTGGCCAGGAGTCCCACGTTTGGAATGGGACTAATGAGAAAAATGACCTAGTTTTGGCTTAAAACACATTTTTTTCTTATTTTATGTCTTTAATGTTTTGATGACTCACCCATTACTGATTTGTGTTGAATAATTGAAGCTCAATCAGTGGAGACAAGAGGAGGGGGCAGCCGTCCTTGATTGAGAGAGGTAGGGCATGATTGATTCCATTTTGAATCAAAAATGGAGCTTAAATGTTACTTTAAGCAATTAATGAATAAGTGACATCTCCCTTGTCTTCTTCTTGCTTGGTGTGCCGTGTAATAAGGAGGGGGAGGCTCCAACCGGCTGGCTTCATCACATGGGTAAGCAAGTGGAGACCACCTTTTTGTTTTATAAGGTAAAGTATGTCTTTTTTGTTATTTTATGTAAAAGTAAGGTGTATATTTAATTGTCACATGGGTCTTGTCTCTTGGTCTGTTAAGAGACTTAATTATCTGATTTTATGTAGTCCATTTCGTGGTCAATGGTCAACATTGACCAACTTAGTCAATGTTGACCCAAACGGGCCCCACATTAGGGTTTTATTAATATTTTAATATTAAATTTGTAAAAATTCGTAAATTCTTGGAATTAAATTCCTAATATCATATAATATGATATTTTATTATTTTTAAAGGTAATTATAACCTTTTAGCCCCTTTAAAACCAATTTAGAAGGCAATTACACAAAAACGTGCTTTAAGGAGTTTTAGTGCACATTTTGTGTCGCAAGGTGTTTCTGAGCTCTGTTTTCTTTGACAACGGTTTTGTTGTGTTCCTTACATGATATTTGATCATGGTATCCAATTTTACATCATTTAGAGGTCATTAGACCTTTAAGGTTTCTTAGAGCACATTTTTGCCCTTTTTGACTTGAAGCACGAAAGTGCTTTTTTTTGTGTTGGAGTGTGCCAACAATTATAATATGTTTAGTTTAATGTGTTAATATACTTAGGACAATTTTAGGTCCTAAGAAGTTCATTTGGGTATTTATTACCCTTACAATCAAAGGGTTGCACATCTCGTTTTGTGTGACCATGTTGTTCTCAGTTGACTTTTAAGGCATGTTTAGGCCTATAATAATGTAATTAAATATTTAATCCATGTTAATAAGTTTGGGGTTAGTCAAGGGTCTACCCCGCTAGGTTCAAACCATAGTTTACATACTATATCATTCCACATAGCCGTAACTCATGGCACATTCATTCATACACAACACTAGACAAGACACTTAATCATTCATGCGTTGCACTAGACAAGGTGCTCAACCAACAAGAAGTACTCAAAGGTGTTTCACCAGGGATACTCCACACATCCCATCTAATGCTAGATCCGAGGATACCCACACATCACTCCGGTGTAGTGGTGTACATATATTCAACGATGGAAAATTGAGGGAGAGTGGTCTTAAAGACGATGGGTGCTACTGTCTGCTGCCTCACGCTAACCAACGTCAACTACCCACGGACACACCGGTCTAATGACACAGGACACTGCGGTCCACGGCTCCTTAGGTAATATCACCTAATTTCCCTAATCACCCACAAACACTCCGGTCTAATGACGAAGGACACTGCGGTCCATGACACCTTGGGTGATGTCACTCGTAGACATACCGGTCTAATAACGAAGGACTTCACGGTCCACAGCTCTTTGAGTGACGCCATAAATCCCAATTTCTATTCATATATGTGTCCACTTGTAGGAAGTTTCGAGATTCATCCAACCCCGATGTGGTCAGCTTCAGTGTTGAACTATCTTTCCCCCCAATTTGTGTTCGGTCTCCCTTGATCGGACCAGGATCAAGTTCGACTTCCCATGCTAATTTCAATCAATCAATTATATACCCATTTCTAATCTTATTTCCTCTTGATGTTTGCCACCTTGTGTTCAATAGATACATAAGTCAACTAGTGTAATTAATCTAGTCATCGTCCTGTAGGATCGTATATCTTAACCATGAAGTAAGGTCTCACAACTTATAGTCATTCATACCACTCCTAGAGTATTTACTTCCACTGGGTTACACATCGGTCTTATACCGATTCATTCATCACATTTTACAGTAATCGGTTTCATACCGAGTCACATATCACATAATACGGAGTTTTCTACTCCTTCTATCTGAAATCTCACATCGGAGCTACAAGATAGCCCTACTTGAATTCTCACTCCAGAGCCAACAAGCTAGGCGTTGTGTGTCTAATGTTTGCAATGTTTTGCTAACAAAGAATTTGTAAGGGGAAAAATATGTACAAAGAATGAAATAAATATAAAATAAACCCTACAACTCTATACGAGTAGCAAAAATCCCGGTCGGAGTACAGTGTGAGTAGATTACGCCCGAGAGTACCGAACCCAAGGGACTTAATAGAAAATCAGTCCTAATCCTGGTAATAGCCTATTCTAAAACAGAGGGGGAAATGTAAATATCAATTCTACTAAAATACTAACTAAATAAATTAACTTTGACTCGGGATGATACTCAATATAAGAACAAGTATGGTTATAAGCGAAACTACAAGTTTCGAAACTAATCTGGCAAAAATGACTGTGCCGGATGTCATACCGAACAAGAGATGCACGACACCTTCAAGATCTTTGAATGTGCCGGACATCAAGCACCTGACTGTACACCCGACACCTTCAAGTTGTAAATGGTACTTCCTGTTTCTAGTCTGACAACAGGACTCATTACCTACATTTGCTCCGTGCATGTCTAGTGCCTCGAAAATGAACAAGATAATGGAGAAAAACAGATTAATTCCAATCTTAAGTCATGTTTCCCACTTTTCAGAACAACATTGTTAAAGACCATTAAGACCCCTCAACCTATTCTACTTTGTCTTGTGAACCTCAGTAGAATTTAGAAGAAAAAAGAACAAGTAGCGATCTCATTCTACTTGAAGATGAAGAATGGTGTGGTTCTGTAGCATTACCGTTTTGGGAAGGGAGGAAGAAGGATGAAGACGGTGGGAACAAAGGAGAATGAAGAAAGGTGAGGTGAGAGGTAAGTTTTGAAAGATATTTATGTAAAAGGTAAATAGTTAACTTACTTTATCATCTTTCCTTCCTTAAATAAACTAGCCAAGTGTGATGACTCACACTTAAAAATAGGCCCCCTTTAGTATAGGGTATTTTATGGCTTTGTTGACCATTTAATTAACTTATGTTGACTTATGTCTTAAACTAGCACTATTTGAGCACTATTCACTAATTAGTGCACATAATTGTGAAATTTTTGATTTCCCATTGATTTAGGCTTCCTAATGTGATACTAAGTAGTACACACATTGATTGAAGAGTGATGATGGGAATTTACCCACTCAAAACCCATTTCCAAGACAATTTTTCAAAAATGTGCTTTAAGACTCCTTAAAGCACATTTTGTGTTTTAACTTGTTTTCAAGCTTGGTTTTCTTTAGTAATTGGTTTAACATGTCCATTATAATTTTAATAAAGTCTTGGTAAGCTCTTTGAGTCTTAACCAAGGTCATCCCAAGCTTAGAGCATGTTTTTGCTCAAATTATCTTTATGGTACTTTGTTGTGTTTTCTATGGTTTAAATTGTTCACTAGTGTTTCCAAGGCACTTTTTAGCCTTCATATACCATAGTTTAATATTTAAACAACATATCAAGGTTTAGGGTATTTCACCCACCATCTACACATGCTCCGGTTCCACCGGTAGGGAACTTGCAGCAATCTAGGGATGATGATAGTGATACGTCTGAAAGTTCTAAGTGACTGATTGGTGTACTTACGATTATTGTAAACTTTTAGGTTTTATCAGTATGGTTGTTCTATTTACGATATTGAATATTAGTTTTCGGATTTACAAAAATGAGTTAAATATATATGTTATAAAATTAAATATTCTAAGTACTGAGCTTTATAATATAGGGAAAATTCACAAGATACCACTAAAAAGTTTGTTAATTCACAAAAGACCATAGTTTTTAAAAAAGTTTTCTAGATACCACAAAAAATAAATTTAATTCACAAGATACCACAAATTACGAACCTAAAACATTTTAAGACCAAAATACTCATACTTGTTAATAAACATAGTTCACAGGATACCACATAAATATTATTAATTCACAAAATACCACAAAAGTTAATAAAATATATATTAAGAACAATAAAAATTAATAAAAAATTTAAGTTTATAATTTTATTTGATAAAATTTTATAAAATAAAAAAATTACACAATTAATTAATTTTTTTGAAAAATATAAAAAAATAATATGTATATATCATTTAAAAGCTAAAAATCTAAATTAAAATTTAAAAACAAATTAAGGGAATGATAACTCAAATTAATAATTTTACTCAAAGTATTTTTAGTGATGTAAAATAGTATTATAAAAAATTATATATATATATATATAAAGTAAATGATAAAAATTAAACAACCATTATATTACTGTTTTTGTCTATTTTTAATGGCTTCTCTAATATATTATACTTTTTAATTCTTTAGAGATTCTTTTGTTATATATATGGTATTTATATTTTTTCAATTTCAACCCATATATAAGAGAAAGTTAATTTTGCTACTTACTTTTTAAAAATATGTTTAATAATTTATTTTTTGAATTAAAATATATAAAATGATATTATAAAAAATGTTAGACTATTATACTCATAACTATTGTTTTATTTTGTCAAATTATTTAGCTTGTATATAGTATATATTATTTTTTATAATATCACTTAATATATATATATGTTTAATTCAAAAATACAACACAAATTACAAAATATATTTTTAAAAAGTAAGTTGCATAAGTAACTTCTCTATATATATGGGTTAAACATATATAAAGTGATATTATAACTTTTGTTGTATTTTTGAATTAAACATATATAAAGTGATATTATAAAAAAATATTATACACTATATACAAGCTAAATAATTGGACAAAAAATAAAACAATAGTTATGAGTATAATAGCCTCATTTTTTATAATATCATTTTATATATTTTAATTCAAAACAAAAATTATTAAATATATTTTTAAAAAGTAAGTAACAAAATTAAATTTCTCTTATATATGGGTTTAAGTTCAAAAAAATATAAATACCATATATATAACAAAAGAATCTCTAAAGAATTATAAAAAGTATAATATATTAGAGAAGCCACAAACTTGATTAAAAATAGAGTAATATAATGGTTGTTTAATTTTTTGTAATTTACTTTATATATATTTAATTTTTATAATACTATTTTACATTACTATAAATACTTTGAGTAAAAGTATTATAAAAAATTTGAGTTATCATTCCCTTAATTTGTTTTTTATTTTTTATTTAGTTTTTAAATGATATATACATATTTTTTTATGTTTTTCAAAAAATTAATTAATTGTGCAGTTTTTTTATTTTATAAAGTTTTATCACATAAAATGATAAACTTAAATTTTTATTATTTTTTACTGTTCTTAATATATATTTAATTAAATTTTGTGGTATTTTGTGAATTAATAATATTTATGTGGTATCTTGTGAATTAAATTTATTAACAAGTAGGGGTATTTTGGTCTTAAAATATTTTGGCTTCATAATTTATGGTATCTGGTGAATTAAATTTATTTTTTGTGGTATCTGGAAAACTTTTTTAAAAGCTGTGGTCTTTTGTGAATTAACAAACTTTTGAATGGTATCTTGTGAATTTTCCCTATAATATATATATATATATAGTTCGTGCCTATTGAATATTTTAACATTTTATTGTTTAAAAATTTTAATTTTGAAATAGCTTTATAATTCAAATATTAAAAATGAAGAATAAATCACAATATAAACTAAATATGATCAAATAAATGCAAAATACAAAAAAAATATAAATACTTACGGATTACCTATAGAAATATTCCAAAGGTAATACATACCTACGGATTACCAACGGTCTGTCTAAAAATAATAGTTGGTATAAAGGTCTGTAGGTAATATTCCGAAGGTGATACATACTTACGGATTACCTACGGAACACCTAATAAAAATGGTTGGTAACGGATTACCGACGAATATTAAGAGGCGGGGAAACGATGACATGGCATCGGATTACCGACGGATTTTGCGTAGGTAATTTACCTGCGGACCATTCCGTAGGTAATCCGTCGGTAATTACGGCTGACATTTCCTTAGGTAATCCGTTGGTAATTTACCGAAAGACTCATTTTTCCGTTTGAATACCGACGGATGTTTTGAGTGAAATTTTGTCGGTAATCCGTCGGTAATTATGATTACCTACGGATTACCTACGGAATTGTCCGTAGGTAATTCGCTTTTTTCTAGTAGTGTTATACAATGTATTTGTTTGTTACAGATGTAACATAAATGAATGAAACAGTTAGCAACTATAATTATCAGTTGTAACAAGATACAAGTGTTTTTATGCGCAGTTTATTTTTCTACTTATAATTCCTATTACAGATCTCCCCCTCCCTGAAACCCTTGTCCTCAAGGTTTTAATTCAGGAAAACGGCGAAGCAAATCCTAGTAAAACTCCCATATAGCTGCGCTTCTCCTTCAGGTTGAACAACCATCATTCAATCCAGAATCGAACCAAGGTAGCTAGTCCTTAAGAATACTATAGTTAAAGAAGAATCTACCATAGTAGTTATCACAATCACCACCATCACGGAAAAAACTTGTGTTCAGCGGCCATGAGTTACAAGAGCCAGCATTGTTTGGTCCCAAGGCCCAAGATACATGCCCCTAATTTTTGCTCCTTTTCCCAAGCTGTTACCGAGATACTTATCATAGCACTTGAATTCACCAATGTCTGGACATCTCCAGTCAAATTTGGCAGGATATGATGGATATCGTAGTTCTTCACAAGGACCTAATAACACGATCTCAGTCTCTAAGATTGTGTCAGTCTCAAAATATATATCAACAACAACAACAAAAACAAAAAGACACTTAGAAGCATTGCTTAATCTGCAAAAGAGATTAAATGGGAATAACGAAATAAATAAATGGCTCAGGGACAAGACTTTGCCCACATTAGTCAGTCCATGAAGATAACCGAACGGATAATCAAATATAATGTCAAATTGATAAACATTTCACAATGAGCAGACCTACAATCGAGTTGGTGTACAAGGGAGAGTTTGACCCTTTACAAGCCAGATCCAGTAACGAACAAAATTCGTACGACAAGGAACCAGAGCACCAGACCTTTAATTCAGAAACCCATGAGCCTGTGTAGTGACTTTCCAGGGATCAAAAAAGGAGAGAGACCAAACATGGCAAGGGGTGAAGATGATCAAGGCTTGAGGAGATTGTGTTCTCTATTCGCCAACTGGGTTTGCAAAATCAGCATATGAAGAGAATGAAGCGTGCTAGAGTAGCATACTTCGTGAGTGAGAGAATGAAGAAGGCGGCGGGAGTTGTATGCTTCTCGTTCTTCAACTGGGTTGCAATTACAAATGTACGAGAGTGAAGTGCATGAAGAGGTTGAGCATTTATGTTCTTCGTTCACCCGTTTGGTTGCAAAATTACCGATGAAGAGAATGGACAAAGATGGAGCTGATTTGCTCCTTGTTCGCCCAACAGGTTTGCCGGTGTGGAGAGAATGAAAGAGACCAGGGAGCATATGTGTTCTTCGATTGCAAAATTACCGATGATGAAGAAAATGAATAGATGAGGAGCATGGTAGTGTTTCCGGTGATGAAGAAATGTGAATCAGGAGTATAATGGGGTGTTGTTCCCCAACTGAGTTGAAAATTACCATTAGTGCAGAGATGAAGAAGGGCGGAGTATGTCTGCTCCTCCTTCACCAGTTTGGTTGCAAAATACTGATATGAAGAAGCAGTGGAACATGTGTGTTCCTTATTCTCCGGTGTATGCTCCTTGTTCTTCAGTGATTTGAAGAGAATGAGGGAGGAGAAGGAAAATGTTCTCATACCAGTTAGGTCTGCAAAATTACAGTGAACCGAGGCTGTGTAGCAGTTCCAATGACTTGGCTCTACAGAGGTGTGGACACGAGAGAAGAATGAGGGGCGTGTCTGTTCCTTGCATGCTGGTGAAGAAAGTGAAAGCACAGAGCTTGTATTCTCTGCTCCTCAGCAACGTGAAGAAAATGAGGAATGTGCAGGGCTTGAGTTTTCCTTATCGATAGTGAGGTTGCGAAATACCGTGAGTGAGAGATTGAACAGAGAGCTGTATGTTTCGTTTGGCCAGGGGTTGCAAATTACCATGGGGAAGAGATTGAAAAGGGGTTCAAAGTAGTATGTCTTGTTTGACAGTTTGGTTGCAAAAATAACCAGAGTGAATGAAAACTGGTGCTTCATGTTCGCCATGAATAAAAGAAGGGAAAATTACATGCCCCACCCATGACGTTTGGTAAAATTACACACTCCACCCATGAGGTTTCAAAAATTACATTCCTCACCCATGTAGTTTCCCCCGTTTTACAACCAGCTATTTTTCTAATTTTTGTTTAATTTAAAAGATGCTTAAACTTTGTCTAAAATTGATGAAACTTTACTTGGATGATGCTAAAGAGTTATATTAAGATCTTATGTCAAATCCGGAGTTTTAAAAGCTCACATGTGACCCGTGGGACCCAATGAAATATGTGACATGTGAGCCCATTTTCATTGGGTCCCACTGATTACATTTGAGCTTAAGAAACTTTAGATTTGTCACTAAACCAAAATACAACACCTTAGCATCGTGTATGTAAATTTTCATCAATTTCGGACAACATTTAAGTATTTTTTAAATTGAGCAAAACTTAGAAAAGTTGCTGGATATAAAACGAGGGAAACCACGTGGGTGGGGAAAGTAATTTTTGAAAGCTCGTGGATGAAGTGTGTAATTTCACCAAACGTCATGCGTGAGTCATGTAATTTTCCCATAAAAGAATGAAGAAGGCAAAGAGTTGTATGCTCATTGTTGCCGGTCTAGGTTGCAAATTACCGTATCCGGAGAGAATGAACAACATTTCTGATGCACAAAGTGAGAGGAAAAAAAAAAGGAGTATGTAGGCTGGTTTGGGATTGAAGATTATGGCGTTAAAATGAGAGAAGAGGATGTCGGCTGCCTCCCCTTCTTTCGGGGTTTTGTGTTGCTTTTATAAGCAAAAGGTTTAAGTTTTATTTGGTTTATGGGCAAAACAACAAAGGAAACGATATGTATAAAAAAAGAATGACAAATTGCGAGTGTTAGGATTTGAAATTAAGACCAATGGTATACACCCCATAAGTAATATCCAATTATGCTACCAACTAAGTTCAACATTCGAATGTTGGAAAATTTATATAACTCGTAGCTTGACATGAGTATACTTCACCGAACATATGCTTAAGTTTTAAAATGAAAACATAGAGTAAGATAAAAGGGTTTAATCAATAAAATGAATTGTTTCTTTCGAAAGGACACAACATAAGAAAAATACCAATGATGGAACATGTAAATACAATAATAATAAAAAAGAAGTAAAATAAAAGTAAGAGACGCATAAAATGATAGAAATACACTAAAATAATAATGATAAAATATAGCAAAAAATGCAATTTTAATAACGATAAATGAGTTGAATAAACAAGCAGTAAATACAATAAAATAATGGAAAATGCTTATACAAACAAATAAGTAGATTAAGATAAACTAAAGATAAAATAAGATAGTAAAAATTGGTAAATGAACAAAAGGGGGCGAGTTTGAAACCGCATTGTGGTTAAAAATTTCATTTTCAAAAAATTGAGTTTTTTTTAAAATGCTTTGAAAACTAATTTACGAATTTTGTCATAAGAAGATGGTTTCTCTTTGGCACGCAAGTTAACGCATTTCAATAATAAAAGGCGAAGTCCTTGCCTACTTTACTTACTGCTCTGAATTTTTCTATTAGGGTGAGAATTTTTGGTGTCGACCCCTCCGTTATATACCATGGTATGTAATTGGTGGAACCTGCTTCTGTTTGACTTTAAAAGCCCTTTTTGTGGCCTATTTTGAACTGTTACTAGTAAAATAATACAATCCCGTACTCGCTGCTCCAATTACTACTTGGATAATGTAAATTTTTAGTAGTTTAGTGTTCCGAAATATGACCGTACCACATCAGTTTTAGTTGTTATTTTATATCTAACTCTGTGATTTCACTATACTTCTTGGTGTTCAGTGATTCAGGTTGTTATTCAGATGATGTCTATTTTAAATTGGGGATCTATTTTTGCTCTACTTTTGGTGGTAATCATTTTTATCAGCCTTGTATGTTTGCTTTAACATTATTAACATTCCAAGCAGGGTTGCTATTTTGCTTAGAACATACTTTTACTACAACAGCCCTTAATTGATTCTGTTGTTGCTGTTTTAGTGGTAATATATAATAGACTGTGAATTTCGTGTTGCTATTTTAATCGATGTTAGTGGTGATTTTGTAGGGAGGAGGGCACACTGCACTGGAGTACAAACGAGGGAGCTTGTTCATGATTAGTTGTTGGTGTTGCAGCTTGTCCTTTAGATGAAGACTAAAGTAATAAATGTCGCCCATGTTCTGGTCTTTGATGTTGTATGGGATCTTCTTATGTAACCATTTTTTTTAATAATTTTGAAGATGGGATTGAATTAGTATGTTGTATACGTGCGTCTGACTATATCCTTAATGTGTAAGCTTGTTGGTTTTGATGGTTATTTCAGTTTTTTTTAGAAAATTATATACTTTTTCGACGCAAATGTTAAGTCGTATATGGATAATATCATTTGAGTGGAAAAAGTCATTTAGGACGCAAATTTCAGTTAGTTTAATATTCTTTTCGACACAATTTTTTTGTAGAAAATCTAAACTATTTACGTTGTCAATATTTTTTCAACGGTGTCAAACTCGACACTTTGGTGTTGTGTTGATTACTAATTTTTGACACAAATATGTGTCGAAAATTGAGAATTTCTTGTGTTGAAATACACCCATATATTTTGTAGTGATTGCTATCTAGAAGGTATCTTCGAGAACGAAGCCCTCTATTGATGGACCCACAAAAGGGAAACATATATAGTGAATCATTGCCGCACTTTTCCTTCGAATACCCACAACATGAAACAATAGTTGCACCCTTGCGAAAAGAATGGGATTCACTTCATTGACACAAAGCATAGGCTAAAGGAAAGAAATAAAAAAATATGGATTATGAACTTGATAGCAGATTGCAGACAATCGTGAATTAAAGCACTCATCTCTACAATCACATCTGTAGAAGAATTTCCAAATATATTCTTTGACATCCGCTTCAATAGCAGACCGTCGAGATGGTAGAATCCATCCCTGCTTAGAAAATAAAGATTTCAACTGACTATAGAGAGTAAGGAATTCACGATACCGGTGTTCGACCTTCCATTGATCATCTCCATCCCAGACACGAATTACATAGACAGTGTGTTCTTTCTCCAACCGACCGTTCACTCAGTGAGATATCTCCTCTTTTCTGCTTTGTTCCACCTACTTTGATGTCATTAGTTTTATAGGATGGATAATGATGAGTGTAATTATCATCATTACCAGACAATTATACAGTTTTTCATCACCAACCTTATCTATCGACGGACCACCACTTTTGCATCACCGCAAGATTGACAAGATCAATATCAAGCTTATGGTCAGCCTATATGAGGCACTATAGGGGTAGAATAGAAATTAGTAGGTTGTCATTTCTTCCTTTGAACACTCTAAAATATTTGTATTTGGAAATACAGAAGATAATCGAAGCTGATTTTGCATAATTAAGCATATGAGTTGTCTAAAAAGACAATGATCTTGATCAAGATGTTAGTGTTCTTGCACCGCATATGTGTCATTATCTTCCACTTGCACCCTCTAGAGGCACTTTTCTGCAAGAAAATGAATAAGCAAGTTCAAGCTGGGCTAACCAACATCCTATACTTAATATCATGAAGGCTCCTCATTTTAAGCTGGCTCCTCATTTTAAGCTGGCCTTGTTAGCACCATGGCAACCAAGTTCTACAGGTCAACATAACCATCGACCATTGGAACGACTAAGAAACTTCCAATTTGAGTGTTTTATTTCTAAATACATAATTATATTGAAGTCTAAGCTCTGCTAAAGTCTAAAGAAAGCTATCCGTTATGGTTCAATATTCCAACTCTTCTACAGAAACACCAAAAGTTCAGATCTTTTTCAAAAGAAACATGGTCCATTGTTTCTGTTTTAGCACCGATTCCATCCTAAACTTGCAAACATCGTCTCTTCCATACACACCTAAATACAAGTATGCTACACGCCATGCAATCTAATTTGCAAGGAATTTGCAATTATACTATTGCCAAAAAAAAACTTGCAGCCGTGTGTACAGTTGCAACATATGTGATATACAAAGCACTGACATCTCTTTCAATTTCTTTCTCACGCCCAGAATACACTACTACAGAAAATGCTTTAGAGAACTGTTAAAAAAGCTTTAGAGAACTGTTAAAAACAGTTCTAGTTGTTGGAGTTCTCTATAGTATGATCTCCTTTAGACTACTGTGATTAACAGTTCTCTATACTCACTTATAACTACTGTTGCTGTCATGATACACAACTGTTATTAACAATTGTCTATTACATTTTTAGAATCTGGTTTGCTATGATTTAAGAACTGTCACTAACAGTTGTCTATGGTGGAAAACACTTCATATATCAATATTATTTGACAACTGTTAATAACAGTTGTCTTTTAACAAATATGGGGACATGTAAACACTATTGACAACTGTTAACAACAGTTTTCTATAGTCAAATTAAACCAGAACTACAGAATTTACAACTATGATTAACAGTTCTCTTTTGTAAAATAACAGTTTTCTAAAGCATCTTGTTCTAACAACATTACACCTATTTAGGCAATCCATAATGACACATGTTTCAGCGATAATCCTGTACAAATAGCATAATAATCCACAATTACACTTGTGCTAGCAATAATCCAAACAACAATATATAGCCCACAATAGCTAGCAACACCTACTAAAACTCTTTCCATCAATAAAACATAAGTCTTCTATCACCATGTCAACAAAACATACAACACTTAGCATAATTCAAGTGTACTTGCAACCCAATGCACATTGATGTAGCAAACAGCTCAACTTATCGTGTAGATGTCTTGAAAGTCACCATTATCATGCCACATGTTACACTTGATCAATACTATCGGAAAAACTAATCAAACTCTAAATCCAAATGCTTCTGCAAGCTGCCCATTGCTCTCAAATGTCATCAATTTCACCTTGCTCGTACGCTCTACAGTTGTACCAGCACAAATACTTGAAAATACAATAAAATGTAGTATTAGCTCGTTACCAAATAAATATCATTATATATGCCTTTGATAGTGTATAAAGAATTAGTTTACCTCTGTATGAACAATTTTTTTCTACTCTCTATAATCTCCTTCATGAATCTCATCATGTAATAACCACATACAATGCTTTGACCAGGCTGTCTTGGGCACTACAAAAACAGATGGAAAAAATAACACATTATTATACAGTATCTATATTACAATGCTTTCACCATTCTGATTTTGATCCATACAGCTTCAACCCATAATGTGTAAGATCAAACTATCATCACAAAGCACACATATTAAACAAACATTACTTTCAGCACTATATATACTACACTATTAAATCAGTTCAAGGCTAAGCAAGCAGTTCAAGGCTAAGCAAGAGGTACTGAAGAGAGATTATCAATCATCTTAATAATAATAATAATAATAATAATAGTAATAATAATAATCATGTCTTGTAAACTAATAGTAGTACTACTACTCACATGGTTACATCAATTCAAGAAGATGAAATACAATCAAATTGACGGAAGAGTGTAGTAGCAGTCACTGCTACTATCATTAGGCAAACAATTGGGCAATCCCACCACTGCCCCGCCCGCTGATCAAATCTTTTCTAATTGAAATACCATACCCTCATACCAGAAAACAGTAACATGCATGTGCATTTAGTTGCTAGTTTTTGACAAAGTGATTACTATTCATTGAAATTATAGTACGTTAATTGGTACCTCATGTGGCTCAGTCATCTTGAATTAATTAATTAACTCAAGAGAGGAAAGCATGAATATGAAAATTACAACAAAATTTTCAAGTCCATTCAAATAAATCGTAAATTTTATATTCTCATGAAACAAAACTTTTACCACTATCAGACAATTATTTCACACACATGATACCCTACCAATGAGTGACCCTAAACGGGCAAAAATAAAGTGCCGAGAGTACATAGAGCAGCAAAATCAACGTACATAACAAAATCAGGACAGATTTAAGGCTAACCCTCTCTCTCTATATGTATGTATATAGTTTGGCTTTGTTAGCATTAAAAGTGAGAACACTTATTCTGTTCATGTTCTTCTTAGGGTGCCTACCTAACTACTAAGGATAAAACAATTTACCCCACTACATATTGGAAGAGGAGACAAAGAAGGTCTCAAAAGTTAACATGAGAAAAACATAAGAAAATTAAAAGAAAAGAGAAGAAACAGAGTACCAAAAGTTTATGGTATATACATATATATGTCATGATCACCAGCACCTGCATGTTCTTACTATTAAGACACAAACACATCCATTCCTATAAGCAATAAAAACCTTTCATCAACCTCAATCAACTAGAGTATTTAATGCAAATACACAAATCCCTCAACACAAGTAGCTTTCATTTTATGTCGCTAAGATCTCTCTGCAAACGGCCGAATTTATATATAAATGCATCTGAACCGGCTGTCCATTCATCCTCAATTGATCAGTTGTGTGTGACACTAGACTGAATCATACGCAAAGAGAGGGAGGACAAACTAACAAGCACCAAAGCTACGTGTGTTTATTTTTTCAAATGAGACACATTTATCAGTCATCAATTATCTTTTGAAAAAAACAGCGTTAAAAGTCAAATTAAATATGTTGTAAGTCCTAGAAAACACAAGTCCTCTGTCAATATCTCACAAGCACTGCTCTCTCTCTAAAAATATTGTCATAACATCACTAGACGTTAGAACTTTCTTTACTACATCTTATTATCTTTGTTGTACAGTTTCGGTTATTCCTCCGTCCTGCTAGTTTTCAATTGTACAACTGTGTAATATGCACTGGTTCATAGAATTATGCTAACTGATGTATTTTGCATCCTGTAAGCTGCCTATGCAGCACTACTAATAAAAAAAGCACTAGACAAGCATACGGATAGCTAAGTACTATCTGTTGTGGATAGATTTCTATATTTTTATAGAAGTGACACAACTAATTAAAACAACCAATAGAAAATAGACAAGAATGTAGACACGACAATGGAAAATGAAAAAGAAATTTTAGACACGGTAATTGACTGATCATAAGCGTTAGATATATTGACCATAATATATGAAATGACCCAATTAATCAAGATCTCAGCTATCGCAAAGCATTGTCTGTCCTCTTGTGTACAAACAAGCACCTGGATATTGGAATCAAGTGCATATATCATGTCAGGGCCTTCAGACAAATCATATAAATGATGGAGTAATTCATACGTATATGCAGAACCATGAGAAAAGAATACAAAAAGAGATGGTAACAGTAACTGGGTTAAAAATCAATCAGTACAAACCCAAACAAACAATTGTTATCAACAAATCCTGACTAATTTTCCGGAGTTTATCATCTTTCCCAATTTCTACATCAATCAGTTTTCACTCTTCAAACCAGTCAGGAGAAAAAGGCAAGAAATTCAAACTTGGAATCAGGAACTTCTTCCACCCCTGAATATGCATCAACCCACAATCGCTTTCCCTAGACGGTTACAAATACTGAAGCCAAATTCGTGACCCATTTTTACTGGTGCGCTCGCTGGTCCCATAAATGCTTAGAACTTTTCTGATTATTGCAACAGTGAAAGTCGCCCATAAAACAAATGTCTCGTTTCCGGCGTAGCGAACACCATTGCCATCAGCTGTTAGTGTGTTTGGTTTTCTAGTCCAGTACTCATTTGACGTTTTTTTATTTCAGAAGATGAACACCTTCGTTTTCTTGATCTATAGAAGTACAAACAAAGGAATATCTTTGGCTTTTGACACTGCTCCACCAACATCTTCCATTGGGTTTTTTTTTTGTGAACTTCACCTTCATAGTCGTAGTCGTACTATATCCTTGATCTTTACAAGGAGATCAATTAGGGTGCACAAACGCACTTTCCACTACTCATTGTTGTGAAAAGATACAATTTTTTGAATAATTGTTTCTTGAAAAAAAAGGCTGCTCCATATGTGAAATATCCATTTTCAGAAGACATGTTTCTACATGGAGATTGCTCTCTGCGCTCTCTTTTTTTTTTTTTAACGATTCATAGCATTGAGTTGTACTGATCCGTAGTCTAGGTTTCCAACATTCGGATAAAAGACTGCTCGATCAACTAGATTAGAAAGTAAGTAGTATTTTCTGCCTGAAATCAACAAGCTTAACCACATTCGGGATAGAGGGCTGCTCGATTAACCCACCAAAATACGTATTTCAGAGATAGTATAACAATACGTACACTAGAATGCCAACACAAAATTGCAACCTCAAAAAGTAAAGTTAGGGTTGAGAAATAGAGAAAGTACATACCGGAGATAAGTTGGTTACCAAAATCAGGATTTGAAGTTCACAGAGCGGAAATACAACAGCAGCCCTAACTTGCACTGCAGCAGCAACGTACGGACAACAGCAGCACAAGGAAGAATGGTATGGGGCGACTGAGGGAGAAGGAAATCGAGAGCTCTGGAACCATGGCGATGGCGTATCTAATTGTTTCGGTGCTCCAGGGAAGACAATGGAGATGCGCGATTTTGGGTTTTGCATTTTGGGGCTACTGAAAGCGGGAAGCGCACTGTTAGTTGTTGGTATATTTTGGGTTTACGAGTGAGGAATTTTCAAAGAGTGGGAGATATATGGAGCAACTAGGGAGAGACAGCGAAGGTATATGTTCATAATTATAAGGTATTGAAGTCTTTTGAAGTTATAAATTATGAAACCTCCGCCCCATAATATAAGAACTTGTAACAGTTGTCTTTAGCAATGGAAAGAAACAATAATTATAACAGTTGTTAGATATAATGTTTTGGTAACCCAATTTTCACAAATCATGAGCACAAGACTACTAGAATTTAATAACAGTAGTCTTTTAATCAGTTTTTAAAAACTAAATTTTTAGTAGTGATATATTGTGCAGCTTACCGAAACCTAGATAAATAAAAGGTAGTGGAGGGACATCACAAACAGGTAGCCAAGGTGAAATCCCACATCCCACATCAGACTGTTGTATTTCAGATAGTGAGTTTATAATGTATGAAAAACTTTTAAGTTGTAGAAGAGATGTGAGTAATATATGAGGGATGGGTAAAGAATTGCCGTGTCTTCTTTACCTGTTCCTCATAAGTTATCCAATCTACTCTTTTTTGGGAATCAACAACAGGTCGAACAGCATATTCACACCAATGTTAGTCGCCCACGTCGAGTCATCCTCCGACGAAGACTCTCCCGTGTGTATTCTAACTTTGTCCTCAGTATTTTTGGCATGACCTTCTTACAGGCCGCAATCGCTTTGTTCTGAGGAGGCCATGAAAATCCAAAGGTGGGGCTCATTGTTGTGTTTGATTTTGTTTTTTTGTCCTTTTTTTTCTCCCTTTCCGTGTTAATATAGATTATAGAAGCTTTTCAAATTTCAATCCCGCTGGTAGTAATTAGTTTAATGGTGAACTGCACGATGTTCAAGAAATTTAATTGCTTCTGACTTTCATTTCAAAATCGTATAAAATTATGATCCGACTTAATGTTTGGGGTAGCTGAAGGATCCTTCAAAAAGAAAGCCCGGTGAAATCTTATCTTTGATGTGAATGGAATTTTGCTTTTCATTCTTTCTGATGAGCACAATATGACATGATTAATCGATTACCTTGTCAACTTTTAATATTGGAACTTCTGCAGTTTCTTCTTTGTTCTCACTGAAGCGTGGACGGGTGTCACCAACTCTTCCTGTGCCTGATCATATACAAAGACCTCCGTATGTAGGCACCCCGTCATTACCAGAGTTATCCAGCGAATATCAAGTGCATGACGCTGAAGGCATTGCTCACATGAGGGCTGCTTGCCAACTTGCTGCTCGGGTTTTGGAATATGCAGGGACATTAGTAAAGGTAAGGACCAAGTGCTGGGCAATGTTGATGCATGACATCTAGTGATGGCAGGTTTAATTTATTTTGCGTTCTATTGATGCTAGTTGATAAGAGCATTGACAATGTTTGACTTCAAACCGTAATTTACATAATGAAGAAAGTGTCAGATGGTGAATGATTAACTTAGTGGGCTTTAAAATGCTTAATTTATATTTGAGTATCAATATGGTGAAGACCTTGCTAACACAGTTAGTCTCTAGGTGCATACTTGGTCATTATGTGGATTTCAAAAGAGAAGAGTTTGGCATTAATGAACAGAACAAACTGTAAGTTATGTGTCTAGATTAGTTCTAGGAAGAATAAGATAGGCGTTGCTTTGATGTACCATTTGGGGTGAATTGTGCGGTTGATTCATGATTTGTATAATGCTTAATTTGATATTATACTCGATAAACAAGTTTTTTTTTTTCACTCTGCTACACCAACTCATGTTGTCCTTCCGTGCAGAACATGACTTATTCTGATAGACGGTTGTTATTGGTTTCTCAGCATTTTTTATTGTCCACAAGTTAGTGCTTGGGTCGACGATTAACAATTTGCTAGTCACATCTAATTATGTTGTGCTTATTTCTGAAATTGTGGGTCACCTGGTTGGTCAGTATTGTAAGAAGTTAATATTCATTGATGATGATTACCGTAGCATTAGTTACAATATATAGATAGATGTACAACGGATAGTGGCGTATAATTAGGAAGTGGTTAGGGAAATTAGGAGTCTGTTAGGAGATATTTTACAGCCCCCGCAGTCGAAGCCGGAGGAGGCCGGAGGCATAGACTGTCTCTAAAGTCTACAAATATTGAGTACGGTAATCCCTTGGTCATGATATCTGCAAATTGGCTGGTGGTTGGAACATGAAACACGCGAGCTTGTCCTAGGGCGACCTTTTCCCGAACGAAGTGGATGTCGAGTTCGATGTGCTTTGTCCGTTGATGTTGAACCGGGTTTGCGGACATGTAGACAGCACTAACATTGTCACAAAAGACAATGGTGGCGCGAGTGGTGGGAGCACGCAGTTCGTGAAGCAGGTTGCGGATCCAGTAGGATTCAGCAATGACATTGGCGACAGCGCGGTATTCTGCTTCGGCACTGGAGCGCGAGACGGTGGGTTGCCGTTTGGAGGACCAGGAGACAAGGTTGGAGCCGAGGAACATGCAATAGCCCGAGGTGGAGCGCCGTGTGTCGGGACAACCTGCCCAGTCAGCGTCAGAGTATACAGTGAGTTGATCCGACGTGTTTGGTGTGATAGTGAGGCCGAGGTGACAGGTGCCTTTGACATAACGTAAGATGCGCTTCAGGGCAGTGAGATGGGCCTCGCGAGGGTCATGCATGTGGAGGCAACATTGCTGGACAGCATAGCTTATATCGGGGCGGGTGAAGGTGAGATACTGTAGTGCGCCGGCTAGAGAGCGGTATGCGGTGGGGTCGGAGACAGGTGGACCAGCGTCATGGCCAAGTTTGGGGTTCGTGTCAACGGGGGTGCGGCAGGGGTTGCAGTTAGTCATACCAAAGCGGTGTAGAATATCCTTGGCATAGGTGGTTTGATTGAGGTGAAGGCCGGATGTGGAGCGAGTGACGGATAGACCGAGGAAGTGATGTAGAGGGCCGAGGTCGGTCATGGAGAATTCGGTGCTGAGAGCATGGATGATGTTGCGAAGAAGCAGTGTAGAGGAGGCGGTGAGGATTATGTCGTCGACGTAGACGAGAAGGTGAGCTTGCTGGAGTCCGTGCTGGAGGACGAACAGGGAGGGGTCGGAACGGCAACCGGTGAACCCAATGCGGGTGATATAATCCGCGAAGCGACGATACCAGGCACGTGGGGCCTGTTTGAGGCCGTATAGAGCCTTGCGTAGCTTGCAGACGTGGTTTGGGTATTGTGGGTTGACGAATCCGGGAGGCTGTTGGCAATACACATCTTCATCAAGGTGTCCATGGAGGAAGGCATTTTTGACGTCGAGTTGATGGATCGGCCAATGACGGGTAACTGCTAGGGAGAGCACAGTGCGGACAGTAGTGGGTTTCACAACTGGGGAGAAGGTCTCGTCATAGTCCAGGCCGTGTTCTTGGGAGAAGCCGCGTGCAACCCAACGGGATTTGTAACGGGAGAGGTTGCCGTCTGCATCAAACTTATGACGAAATATCCATTTTCCAGAAACAATGTTAGCATTAGGGGGAGGAGGTACGAGGTCCCACGTTCTATTTTTAATCAAGGCATTAAATTCATCCTTCATCGAGTTGAACCATTGTGGGTTCTGGAGAGCGGCCTTGTGGTTTTTGGGAAGTGGGGTGGTGGAGACGTGATGGTTGAAGGGAAGTTTTGGTTTGGAAATGCCAGACTTAGAACGGGTGACCATGGGGTGACAAGAGGTGGGATTGGGTCTGGGGGAGTTGGATGGCGAGGAATGGACGGCACGGGGTGTGTCGTGACTAGCCGGATCGAGAGCAGGCGGTATTGGGGAGCCTTGTTGGGAGGTGGGCTGGGTGGACTTTGTTGGTGGAGTGGTTGGGTTGGAACCGGATGGAGTAGGAGAGTTGGGCTGGGAGGGTGTGGAGCTATTGGAAGCTGTGGGGGTGGGCGTGGGGAATATTGGGCCGGGAGAAGGAGTGGACAGAAGCGATGTATTTGGTGTGGAGGGGTGTTCGGGGGAGACACGCGCGTGTGAGACGGAAGGTAAGGGAATGGGCCTGGGATGTGTCGACGGTGGGTTGGACTGATTTGTCGTGGGAGGTCGTGGCGGATGGGGTAGAAAGGCGGGTAGGTAGTCGGTTGTGGTCTCGATTGTGGGGAGGAGAGAAGTGGGCCGGGGAGTGCTATGGTTCGTTTGGTAGAGAAAAACAGTTTCATTAAATGTGACGTGGTGGGAGATAATGATGCGATTGGTTTGGAGATCGAGGCACCGATATCCCTTGTGATTTGGAGCATAGCCTAGAAAAATGCATGGAGTGGTTCGCGGTGTTTGTTTGTGGGTGGCATGGGATGTATGTGGATAACATAGACAACAGAAAGTGCGAAGATGGGCGTACGACGGGGTTTGGTGGTAGAGAATGGTATGTGGAGGTCGGTACTAGGTGGTCGAGGTGGGGGTTAAGTTGAGGAGATATGTTGCGGTGGCTAAGGCCTCAGCCCAAAATGGGGGGGGGGGGGGGGGTAGATGGCTATGGAAGAGTAGGGTACGTATGGCATTCGTGATGGTGCGGATCATTCGTTCAGCTTTACCATTCTGTTGGGATGTGTGGGGGTAGGAGAATCGAAGGACCGTACCGTAAGAGGCAAGGTAAGTTGGTAGGGCGTGATTGTCAAATTCACCGCCATGGTCGCATTGGATTTGTTTTATACAACGGTCAAACTGAGTACGTATATAAGCATGAAAATGTTGCAGTATAGAAGTTGTTTATGATTTGTGTTTAAGCGGAAAAGTTCATAAATAGTGAGAGTAATCGTCAAGAATAATTAAAAAATATTTAAAACCACTCAAACTTGGAACCGGGGAGGTCCATAAATCGCAATGCAAAATGTCAAACGGGCGAGAAGTAACAGTAGTAGAACACGAAAAAGGAAGTCGCGTTTGTTTGCCCAAAGAACAGGCGTGACAAGTGTGTGGTGTATTATTTGGAGAGGAAATTAAATTCTGATTAATTAAAAATTGAAGAGAGGCACGGCTTGGATGCGCAAGTCGTTGATGCCATGGGGTGATGGAGGAATCTGCTGAGAGGGCGGTGGCTGTGCGTGGGCGGGTCCACTGAGCAGGAACAAAAGGGTATAAGTCTCCATTACTGTTGGAGCGATGGATCACGGTCCTGCTGACAGGATCCTTAATGGAAAAACCGAAACAATCAAATTCAATAGTGCAACAATTATCACGACAAAATTGACGTACCGAGATTAGGTTTTTAATTAGAGGTGGGGTTACAAGAATATTTCGTAATTGGAAACGCGACGAGGGAAGAGTTGTGTGACCGACTTTTGTTATAGGCAATAATGTGCCGTTACCCACAATGATATGAGAAGGAGATTTAATATCTCGATTTAAAATAGATGAGAGTGTACCTGTGGATGGGGTCATGTGGGAAGTGGCCCCACTATCCATATACCACTGGGGATCAGATTGACGAGGAGAAACAGCCATCGCGTTGAGAGCATTGACCAGTCCGGCTTGGTCCCAGGTTGGGACGGTGGGCGTCGCGTACAGTGCTGGAGCGGGAGTGGTTGGGCGGGGGCCGAGAACACCGGGGGCGCGGACCAGGGTTGCTGCTGCTGCCATGGCGTACCACCGTTGAGAAGATGCCAGAGTTGAGATTGGAGAGATTGGCGACCTCGCCCGCGTCCCCTTCCACGACCTCGGCGAGTGCTGCGGTTGCCAGTAGTTGTGCGCGGTGGATTGGTAGGCGTAGATGCATCAGGGGGTGTGTCGGCTTGCGCGGGCGGGCTGACTGGAGTGGTAGGTGGCGCGGCGCTGGTGTGGAGCGCGGTGCCAGTCGGTTGAACAGCGGCGCGGCAGGTCTCCTCTAGTATTAGTGCACTGCGAACAGATTGAAACGACGGGAATGGGCGTTGGAACTGCAATATACTCCGAATATTAGAGTAGCTGTCGTTCAATCCGCTGAGGGTTTGGAGGACGAGATTCTCATCTGTGACAGGATTGTCGACGTCAGCGAGTGCATCCGAAAGAGTCTTGAGTCGCGCACAGTACTCATTGATGGTGAGAGCACCCTGGCGGAAGCCCCGGAATTCGGCTTCGAGCTGAATCGCACGCGCTTTTTTGTTGTCGCGAAACAAATTTTCGATGGATTTCCACACGGTGAAAGCGGTGGCGTTGGGAGAGATGATGAGACTGAATATATCAGGGTGTATTGTGGCATAAATCCAAGATAGCACGGTAAAGTCAAGGAGTGCCCAGCTTTCATCATCTGTTGGGGGAGATCCATCGATATGGCGGAGTAGATTAAACTTGCCGAGGGTTACGAGAAATAAATGTCGCCATAGTGTGTAATTAGGGGGAGATTGTGTGAGCTCTATTCGTACATGGTTGGTAATGGAATTAACGTGTAGAGCTTGGGAGACTGCGATTGCGGCGGGGGAGTTATGTGGGGCGGAAGATGATTGACGAGGTGGAGATGGTGGTGGTGAGGCAAGCAGAGTGCGTTCAGAAGCAGGGGGTGAGGCATCTGGCGAGTTATTGTTGGCAGCCATGGAGGGGGAGATGAAGCCGCAAGAAAATAAAAAATAAGAAGAACGGGAGAAAGAATAAGGGAGAGCCGCAGGAAAGAAGGAAGAGGCCTGATACCATGTAAGAAGTTAATATTCATTGATGATGATTACCGTAGCATTAGTTACAATATATAGATAGATGTACAACGGATAGTGGCGTATAATTAGGAAGTGGTTAGGGAAATTAGAAGTCTGTTTTTTTGATAATTTACTGCCAAAGGCAGTTTGTGGCAGAGTACGCTTCAAAAAGAAGCACTTGCCAGGTTACAAAGACACCAGGTATAACAAAAATAATACAAAATAGACCAGAAACAAATAAAACACGCGAGATAAAGAGTCAATAAGTAAAACACGGATCAAACGGGGAGGGAGATTAGAACTCTAATGAGAGACTATCAGAGAGACTAGATGTCGAGCTCTCCGGGCGATTTTCTTTATTTTTCTTTTTTCCTTCAACCCTTGCACTTCTTCTCGGGCCTTCGAGAGATTTTGAAAGGTTCTCAATAGATAATAAGGGGTTCGGAATATGCACCTTTAGACGCTTACCAAAACCAAGGCAAGCAACTGCCTCTTTGTTGGCAATTTTATCGGCCGTGTCTTTCCCAATTAAGCTAGCACCGATATCATAATAAGATTGCATAGAGTCAGGTATTTCATGTGGCAATAGAATCATGGTGGGATGGTCTGATGTATTACTGGCCACATGGACTGTGTCAATCGCTTCATTAGGTTCAGAGTTGACTAATTCAATGTGAGAATCCGACCCAATGACTGAGTGAGCTTCATGAGAAACATCACACACACCACCAGGAGCATCGTCAATGTTTTCAGGTGCAAGATGGGCAGATAGAGCAAGTTGTTCATGTAGGGTCTGATCTGGAGAGCACGTCAGACAATTAAGTGAATCCACCTGATTATTGGGACCATCTTCAGGAAAACCGTATTCAAGCAGACGCAGGGTTCCAAGACAATGCAGTGTATCAGAGCTCTCATGATCTGTCTGAGAATCGTTAGTATCCTTATTGGTACAATCAACACTTCTGGATGGGGAACTTGATCTTGAATTTTCCACCTCATCAACTATCTTGTTGTCTTGGCCTGTCACATGCTCCATAGACAGAGTTGGAGACAAGGAAGAAAAAACTTGGAGATTGTTGATTTCACTAACACCCACAGTTGTAGGGATATTATTCGTAAGGACAGTGAAAGTTTCATTAATCAAGGTGAATTGATTGGTTTCAATCCTAACAATCGCCTCTGAGTAGGCTAGAGCGCTTGCTTCTTTGTCTCCCTCAATGGCAATCACTTTTCCTAAGTGTTGGGCAATGGAGATGATATTCTCTGTAGACCATGCCATCAATGGAATTCCTCGGATTATGATATCCACTAGTCTAGTGTTCGGTTGGTCAGAGGGCTCCCAAGCCTTGATTTTCCAGTGAGCTTTCTTCTCTAGGAGTTTAATACGGTCTTCAACAGAATGCAGAACAACAACAACCTTATCACCAGAGAGGGGGATGATTTCGTCCACTCGCACCCATTTATTGAGCTTAATCTTGAGTTGCTCAAAACGAAGATGATTTCCAGATTGTAACACAATACTTCTCTCTAGCTTAGAGACCATCATATTTGAAGCTTTTAAAGAAATAGAGTGTGACATAATGTGAGAATCATGAGTAGTAACCTTTGACAAAGGACTCTCAATCTCTTCAACAATTCTCTGGGCAGAAGAAACATTTTTTCTCAGTGAAGAGGAGGCAGACGGAGCAGCAGAAACGGAGCGTCGATTTTTTGGTTTCCAAGGGATGGCCTGCTCAACAATAATCTTACGCCCTTCAATGAGCCGACCATGGAGAGAACTCATAGCTTTTTCTGCATCCCTTTGGAAGTGGAACTCAACGAAAGCAAAACGTCGATTCAAGTCGACTCTTTTCTTTCTTGCTATTCGAATATGACAAATGTTTCCGAAAGGATGAAAGAGATTCCACAACAGATTAATACTCACATTTTCCCGAAGATTGTCGACGAATAGCGTGCTTTCAGGTGTTGGTGTAGGCAGACCCATCTTGAAAAACATAGGAGGATGAACAAAGAAAGAAAATCTGCTCTCACTTTACTGCAAGTAGGCCCCCTTGAAACATAATCATCTGTGAAGAGACTTCAAAACTGCAAAGAATTTGAGTCTATCGAACTGTGCTCCTCATAGCACGTCACAACAATGACTGAAAACCAAAACAGAACAGAGAAGAGGCCACTTCCAATTCTCTCACACTCTGAAAACTATTCCGGAATATTATCGAACACCTTGTGTTCATCAATCTTTTGAAATTGTGTGAGCTTGCTCAGTAACTTGTGTTTCACAGAAGCGTATCGACATAGATGGAAATCGAACGATGAAGGGGGGACCTGGTCAGGTGAGAATGCAGAGACAGCAAGTAGGAGTAATCACTCATTGCTATTAAACCTCTCTGTTGACGAACAAAGGTGTGCCCTGAAAAGCCTGTTCATTGTACCACCGGTAGACATACAGAGTAAAGAAATTAGAATACCGACAGGGAAATTAGAAGTCTGTTAGGAGATATTTTTACAAGTATTGCGGTCTGATATCTTGTTGGATTCCTCAGTGAGCATGCTGAAAAATTTGGCCATGGTGTGGGAACAGTATTCCATTCTCAGCCAATCATTTATCATCACAGTAAGCAACTCAAATTCTAGAATGAGCCATCTAATTTTTTGTGAGAATGACATTTCTGGCTCTTTAAATGGCAAGGTAATATGACATGCTTCCGTTTATTTAGTATCTGTTTACTTTTTAACTATTTCCTCGATAGTTTTAAGTGATTTGCATAGATGAAGTCCCTGAACGTAGATGCAGTCTTATTGTATTGCTATACTAATCGTAACGTACGGAATGTAGTATAAGTAAGCATAAAGTAAGTTAAAAGTGTATATGTATTATAATTATTATTTTGAATATCCGTTTATCAAACAAACCTGGAACCAGTGTCTTAGGTATTTCCACCACCATGTGATAGATTGCTCCCTCATTACGCGGTGGATGTTGCCACCATATTTAAGGCATAATGAATGACTCGCGAGCAGATCTTGAGGTGGTCGTATTAGTAAATTAAGGCATTTTTTAGGAAGGGCCCTAAGGTCTATTTTTTTTGTTTGAAATGGCCCTAAAGTCAAATCTGTTTTTTTGTCAAAGCCCTAAAGTCAATCTTGATTCTTAATTTTATTAATGATCGTATCATTTTATTTATACATTGGTCATATTTTTTTTAAAGGAAAACTATGTTATCATTAATAGAAACACAAGTCAAGACATTAGTTGCAAAATCCGATTGTCAAAATGATTCCACACCAAAGAATAACCCTCTCCCACCAAGAAGGTGGGCACTAATTTTCGTTTATTGGCACAAAAGCAAAGTGTGTAATTAAACATGAACTTCCGATCAAAACTCTAGATTGAACAAACCCCCCTTCGTCCAACCTTCCTAAGCCATTCAAGTAATCCACCAAAGATTTACAATCCATGAAATAGCAAACTTTAGTACATCCTAATTGCTTAATCTTTTCCAACCCAAGAAGTAAAGCTTCCGCTCCTACTCTTGCTACACTTCCACTATTGTATCCTCCAGAAAAACCAACGCCTAGCACTGCCCTTTCCTTTCCATTACATACCATACCCACTCCGTATATTCCACCCGGCAAGAAGCTGCCATCCGCATATACCTTGACAAATTTATCATCCTCCTGCCCTGTTACCTTTGTCTTGCCCTCTTAAGTATGTAAAAAAGCCTTGCCTGATATCAACCCAATTCCTTCCTTCAAACCCTTCCTCCCCAAACCTGGCAAGTAGCAAACCGGATTTTTCAAAAAAGCAATAGAAGAGGAGTGAAGGTAGAAATGAGAGTTTTAATACAAAACTTAAGCAACCAATTAAGGAAAATGGTGTTTGATTGAAGCTTAGTAGGCCTTTTAATCTTTGCGAACTGCCAGAAGTGGTACACTCCATGACAGTTAACGAAGACATGTAATAGAGTGTCAAATTCTCCACATTTACAAAAAGGTTGAACACCTCCACCACAACGTTGATGTATAAGTCATTTACAGGGGATGATCCCATGTAATAGATGTCAGCCAAAAAAATTAACTCGTGGTAGAACTACACACTTCCAGATCTTCTGAATAGCTTCCCACAAGGGTGATTATCAGATGAAGATGAAGCAGCAACTAACTTACTATTTTGTATATGATAATATGTAGACTTAACAGAAAAAAGTTTATTAGCAGTTAATCCCCAGTACCATGAACCATATTGTTGCTCTGAAGTACTTAATGGAATGGACAAAATTGCATTAGCATCATCCGAGCAAAACCAACGTCTAATAAAATTCTCCCTCCAATTATTTGTACATTGATCAATCAGCCATGAAACTTTCCCATCAGATCGCATTACAGGCGGCAAGGTCCATACAAATGGACAACCACCAGGGGTGCTATGGATCTACCTATCAGTAAGACGGACAACTTGTAACACCCCCGAACCGGATGTCACAGACGCCAACCACCCACGTGGTTGACACTACAACACTAACAACACTAAGCTGCGGTCTGAACGACTGGAATTATAACCATAATCAATCCAAGTACAAACTGAAATTACAACCGAGTACCGAGAGTCTACAACATAGTTCTTAATTAAATTACACAGCCGAAACATAAACAAGGTCTAGTGGTACATAATCTCAACCCATACATTCAAACATACTACATAAAAGCCTTGCCCATAGGGACTACCCCTAGGGTGGTCACCCTTCCTACTCTCCGCCCGCTTCCTGTTTCATACCTGTAAAAATTAAGGACTCAGCAAAACTATGCCGAGTATGAACGTGTGTAGCCCGCATGTTACCGGGCCACACGACTACTTGGTCGAATATGATTAAGTCCAAATTGCATGCTATAGTAAAGCAATAACATCCAACATACGACATTAACATAGCACATCCAATATACCACATCAACATAACAACACCCAACATATTAGGCATAGAGTTAACAACAAGCACCACAAGCATTGTAAAACAAGTCGAGCTTATGAGAGAATTTGAATAGTGATGATCCTCACAGTGGGATCATTCAATGTGGAGTGTTTTCATTTCTTTTTTCCTTTGTTTTCATCATGTGTACTTCTCTTTCTCCTTCTTGCACCAGGTCTAGGGATGTGGGTTAGTGCCTGTGACCATATAGTATAGGTGCTTATCTCTTCTTACTTCTTTATGGATTAATTGTGAGTTCTCTTATTACCGCACGTTAGAGGACGTCTCCTCCTTAGTTCATACCTCCATTCCCGGCGTCGTACGTCGAGAAAGAGGGGTCGTCTTTAGACCCCAGGTTATGCTCTCCAATTAGCTGATCCTCCAATCCCGACGTCAGGTCGAGAAAGAGGGGTCGTCTCTAGACCCCAGGTCATGCTTCTCAAATTGCCAATCTTCCAATCCCGGCGTCGTTCGTCGAGAAAGAGGGGTCGTCTTTAGACCCCAAGATGTGCTCCACAATGGTCGGTCGAAGGATCTGATGCAGATACCAACTCCTGAATATATTCAATACCGCGCGGCCCGAGATGTTGTCTTCCCGGGTTATCTTCATGTTCCTCCAGTTGATATTTACTCTTTATTCTTAGTAATGAACAGACACCGTAGTGGGTGTCATGGTACGTCCGCCATGGTTAGGGAGGAGTTCCCTTTAATGGTATTTTCTTTGTTTTCATAGTTCTCAGTGATTCATCTCCAATTCCATAAACGCGAAGGGACTAAACTACTGTGTGCGCGCAAATAACATACAATAATGATATAGCAATCATGCAACACAATAAGTAAGCAAACCAGTTTCATGCTTTAATCTTATAGTCTTTTCACACAGAGTACACAACACACAAGCCGTGTAACACGGCAACATACGAACCACACATGTCCATACCTTTTTCGCAAGTACGACTTGTCTCACGCTCGGAGTCCCGGTCGGAGTTCACTACGGCCCTAACGTTAATTAAAACAATGCGTCAGTTTTATTATTTTATGTGACGACACTCTATAACGTACGTTTTTCCCTTGGTGTGTTGTTACATGCTTAGTTTAGATTGACTCTAAAATTTCACATGCATTAATCCTAGGCTTAACTTACTCCTAGGATAGTTCATATCTTTATTCACATGTTAACTAAGCCCTTTTCCTTAGGTAATGTTTTAGGGCGTTTTAAAAGTAATTATGTAACAAGTTATATAATATAGATATGACTTATCCAATGGGTAGTCTTTCCTCAGATAAATAGGTGAGTAGCATTTTAACCTTTGTCTAATGATAATATAGATCATATCATACCCCTAAAACTTATTTATACAGAAGTTCCAAGGTTCATGAAACCGCAACATAAGTTTAGTGCTTAATCTTACTTAACCTCTCCATTAGTATGTTAAACCATGTGTATTCTGCCCAAGCGTTTCTTCACACACAATCAGGTGAATTAGGTCTGATTTGGGTTCATTAATAAACTAACACCTCACTCATATTACTCCTATAATCTATCTATACAGAACAGCTAAGATATTAGAAACCGGGACAACCATCTCCATGTTCCATTGGGTTTCTTGTTTCTAGTTAGTTTAATTCATGTTTGTTGCTCTCCTATAGTGTTTACCCAACTAGTTATGTGTGTTAGCTTAGGTTTAAACTCAAGACTTTATTCATAAATGACTCACGTAGCTTCTGTAATAAACTACACAGAAACAGCTACACCAGGGCAAACAAAAGCAACCATAACCCTGAAACCAGAACTGATATGACTTCCTATTTTTTTTCCTCAACTTGTCTACACCTTGATTTATGGGTTAACAAGATCTTAAACATGAGACTAATCCCAAAACCACATTGACAGCCCCTATGAACAACCTTATACAGAACTTAATAAAACTGAACTGAAATAGAAGACAACATTTGTAACTTAAAACTGGTAGCTATTATTTCACTTTGTTTTTCTTTTCTTTTCTGTTTCAAGTCTGCTTTATGTTCCCTTCCAAAATATCTGCACTTAGTTAGTGTGTTAATAAACTTTTTAGACAAAAGAACAGACCAAGACTATACTAGGCAATGTCCCCAAGTTTCTCTGCACAACAAAACCAGAAACCTGGTAAGCTAAACCCCAAAACCTGATAAGCCCTCCTTCTGTTTTCATTTCCTTTTCCGCTTCTTCCCAATTTGCTCAGCTACTTAGTTAAGTGTTTTGTCCAGTCTTAATCTCAAGCAACCCAATAAACCTGTTAGACTTACAGGAGCTGTTACTGAGGTAAGAACTTCCGAACTGAAACATGACTGATGCATTCCCTTTCTGTCACAATTTTTTTTTCTTCTGTTACAGATCAGTGTCTACTTCCTTTTGTGATCTGTTTCCATTTTTTTTTCTTCAGAGTTCTTTAATTGCTTAGTTAGTTAGTTTAAGGTAGTTTTATTTCTCGAAACAATCCACCACAACACTGACTGAAATCTGGTAAGTTCATAAAACAGAAAACACTATATTTCAGACACTGAAACAGTGAGACTGATAACCCCTTTTCTCTTCTGTTTTACTTTCTTGACAGATCTGTTTCTTTCTTTTCTTCACTTATCTTTTGTACCAACCTGGTTTAATTAAGTCTTAACCTCATAACAGATCTACAACCACACTGATTAAATTCCTAGAACCTCCCTAAACTGAACCGTGGCAAGACAGACAGAAAAACTGCAGAAACTGGAGTGTGATTAATATCTAGTTCTTCTGTTATTATTCTCTTCTGTTTATTCACTGTCTGTGTTTCACACTTGTTTTATGTTTCCTCATCTTGCCCACTCATTTAATTAAGTATTTCAGTTAAACTCCTAAACCCAAATAACCAAAGTGGCATTCAGCACTGAGAAGTCGATTACAGAGACACAATTCAGAACTGAAACAGATTATTATTATTCTCTTTTGCTGTGATTACTTCTTCTGTTGGTTTACTTCTGTTCCTCTTCTAAGTACTTGCACTTAGTTAAGGGTGTGAGTGTAGATTTAACTCTTAATCTCCATCTGTCACAGAAACCCAAATGAAATTTCAGAACCAGAATCTGAAGTTATAAACTGGTATTTAATTTTTTTCTGCTATTGTTTTCTTTTGTCATCAAGCATTCCTTAATCTTCCCTAACCCGCTTAGTTACTGGTTTGTATGTTCTAATACTTCTCTAGCTCTTAGACCACTCAGGGTATTTAAGTTTAAGTTACAGGAATTCATTTCTTGCTAAAACACTGAAGCTAATTCAAAACTGATAAAAACTGGAGTCTCATCTGGTTCTGTTTTGCCTTTCCTTATAGTTCCCTACTTGGATTCCTATTTCCCCAATCTGTTCAGCCCTTTAGTTAAGAGTCTTAATATAGGTTCAAATCTCTAGACAGACTCAAGACAAGGAAGTTGCGTTTCTGAAAAAAAAGAAGTCTGTTATACAGAACCTAACCCTGAACTGATGTAGTTTTTTTATTGTTTTCTTCCTGTTCTTAAATCCATCCTGGCTTCTAACTTCTCCCTCTCTGTTGGGTTATGTGGTTAAGTGTTTGGTCAAACTTGAGGTTTTTAAACAGGAACCACGAAGATGCTATCTTACTGAGATTTATGAATTGAACACTACTGGTAGCAGGAATAGAACTAAAGCAAGAGCAGTTTTCTTTTTCTTCTGTTTTCATCTTCTGTTCTTCCTATGTTTTGCTCTAAGATCTGGCTTCCCAATTTCCCTTCATATGGCCTAGCTTCCTAGTACAACATTGTTATATAACCTCACCCTCAACAACGTTGATACAACTACTGAGGAGGTTTATACCGAAACTAAGAAATTCAAAAATTTGAAAAGAAGGAAACCAAATCTGAGACTGGTTTTCTTTCCACTGTTGTTCTTTTATTGTTCATTAATCAAGTTCCCACTCCTCCCAATAGTCTAGCTACCCAGTTAGGTGCATTAATTTCAGTTTAATCTACATAACAGACAAGGCGACATGGGCCACAAAATCCTTGAAGCTCCTTACACAGAGAACATAAAATCTGTAACTGGACCATGCAAACTTTGTAACCACCTTTCTATTGTTTAATAGATCTTGGAATCAGTTAGGAACAACTTACCCCTGATAATAACTTAATTGTTCTCCTTAGTTGATCTTGGCACACCGCGAGACTCTCCACACCTTGGTCACTCGACAGCACTGGGTGAATTTTCTTTTCAGACGTTAGTCTTGGTTCTCAGAGAACAATGGGTGATATGGTGAGGAACATTGTTTCAGGTACTCACCTTCTGGTTATGCTCCAGCAGAGATGGTGGGCAGCTATGGACCAAGATAAGTTCGAGGAAGCCTAGAGACTGAATGGATTCTCGAACAGGGAGTAGCAGGTGGCAGTAGTTACTTGTTCCTTTTGGTCTTGCTCTCTGGTTGCACCTCTGGCCATGCGAGAACAATTGAGAAAGAAGAGGTTAAGCAGCAGTGGATCTCGGACATGGGGAAAAAAAGAAAGGGAATGAACTTCAGTTGCTCTTACCTTGTGCCTCAGGAATCAGAGAGTGCGACTAGAGGTTCCTGCCCATGCAGAAACGGTGCACAACAAGAGGGTGGAGAAAATGGTCTATGGG
Source organism: Limonium bicolor (assembly GCA_023374045.1). Classification (NCBI taxonomy): domain Eukaryota; kingdom Viridiplantae; phylum Streptophyta; class Magnoliopsida; order Caryophyllales; family Plumbaginaceae; genus Limonium; species Limonium bicolor. Next base: position 274,388,606 of record CM041781.1, read on the forward strand.
TTTTTTTTGAATAACAAGGCACAAGGCACGGGGGAAACAATGCAGTGTGTGGAAGTTTGCAAATCATGGCTCTGGTGCCTAAAAATTCTGAAACAGGAACGGCTCTGTCTGTGGTGCTTGTGATCGGTTGTAGTGGCCTTCCTGGTTCTCGATGCTAAAGAGAGAGAGTGTGGAGTATGGAGAATGGAGTTAATTATTGGGTGATGAGGTGTTGGCTTCTGTTTACAAAGATTAGAGGGGAACAGGGATTGTGTTTTCTCAAGTTACAAGGAGAGGTATGGGCATTAGCCTAGGAATAGGAGTTGTCGTCCGATATTCTTCTGTTTTCTATTTTCATCTTGATCGATCTGTAACTGCACCGAGGAAGGAGGAAGAATGCGCTACAGAGATGGGTTTGATTCTCTTTGTTTCTGTATTTAGCTCGTTGATTGGTACTAGTTTCAATTCGCGCGGGTTAGTAGCTGAATATGAGCATAGCTCAACAGGTTAAGCACTCGGGGAAGTACGGGAGGTCTCGGGTTCGAAACTCAATGGGAGCGTCTTTGCTCCCCCTCCCCCTTTTTTTAAAATCGATACATAATTTTTATTTTTATATCTATGTGACTATACATTATGTCGTGTTATTTTATTACTATTGTTATTTTGTTACGAAGTTACGGGACGACATTGCTACTTATTCAAGACGTCCCAATATCGTAACGTAACGTTACGTATATGTACTTTCGTGTTCGTACATATATATATGTACTAGGTTTAATTGTTCGTACGTTATTTTATGTCCATATTATAAAACGTGTTATGATTTTATACGTTTAATACTTAGGGGTATTTCAGCTTACCCCCCTTAAAAGAGACTTCGTCCCGAAGCCTTACATCCTTAACTTATATTTCCACTTCTGGTAATCTTAGGGATCCAGTCCCGCGTTCACTCACGATACACAAAGGTTTAAGTTCATAATTAAAATTCTCAGTGCTTCTAAGCACCGTGCCACATCAGTGGCTTCACACTTGTTCTCCTGGTAAACCAAGATGCTAGCAATGTATATAACGTGCTAAAGTGCACGCCAAGACACACAATATTCATTCGTTCAGAGCATACAACATGCTAGAGTGCAAACCATGGCACACACATTCATTCATACAAAGCGTACATAAACATGCATAACATTCTCATACACGAGCCCACCAACCATCAACATGTGGTTGTGGGATTACAACATAGTGACACTAGCAAAAACGTCCAAAACAAACGCGCTTACCCCCCTTAAAAGAGGGGTACGCCCTCGTACCCTATACTAAACCGAAGTATCGGTGAAAAGATGGGGGTACATATCTCTCATTTTATTTTCGAGCTCCCATGTGGCTTCCTCTATATCTTGATTTGACCATAACACCTTCACTAGTCTAATTGACTTGTTTCGGGTCTCTCGGGTCTTAGTGTCTAGAATTCTCTGAGGTGTCTCCACTGATCGCAATGTGGGCTCTAGGACTAGCTTCTCGGGCTGTAGTACATGTGAGGGATCAGGCATGTATTTCTTTAACTGAGAGACATGGAATATATCATGAACTCGTCCCAACTCTGAGGGTAGATCAAGTCGATAAGCAACTGGGCCCACACGCTCCCTAATACTGTAGGGGCCTACGAATTTCGGGCTCAACTTCCCTTTTTGCCTAAATCTGAAGATTCCTTTCATCGGCGACACTTTCAAGAACACCTGGTCGCCAGCGGCGAACTCCAGGTCTCGACGTCTATTATCTGCATATGCTTTCTGTCTATCCTGTGCGGCCTTTATGTTCTTCCTGATCTGCTGGACCTCTGCCTGAACCTGCTACAAATAGTCTGAGCCTATGATAAAAGCTTCGCTGGACTCGTCCCAGCACAACGGTGTACGGCAAGGTCTTCCATATAACGCCTGGAAAGGTGGCATCTTGATTGAGGCGTGGTAACTGTTATTATATGCAAACTCGATGAGGTGTAACTTATCCAACCAACTGCCCTGGAAGTCCAAGGCACATGCTCTAAGCATGTCCTCTAGGGTCTGGATAGTTCTCTCTGTCTGGCCATCGGTCTGCGGGTGGAAAGCAGTGCTAAGCTTCAGCTTGGTGCCTATCGCTTCTCGTGAAGCCCTCCAATATCTCGAAAGGAATCTCGTGTCCCTATCCGACACTATCGTCTTTGGCACTCCATGGTGTCTTAAAATCTCCTTATCAAAAAGCTCGGCTAGTTTCGACACCTTCCATGTGTCCTTCATAGGAATGAATCGTGCTACCTTAGTAAGGCGATCAACTATTACCCATATCATATTCAATCCTCCTCTGGTCGGTGGCAGTCCAACTACAAAATCCATCGACAGATCATAGAATTTCTACTCTGGGATAGGCATTGGCTGTACCGTTCCTCCAGGTTTCCGGTGTTCAAATTTTATTTTCTGACAGGTGAGGCATCTGATAACGAAGTTCAAGTCGTCGTTCTTCATGCCAGCCCACCAAAAGTATCGCTTCATGTCTTTGTACATTTTTGAAGCTCCAGGGTGAATAGAAGTAGTAGAAGAATGAGACTCTCTCATGATGCGCTCCTTGAGCTCTACGCTCTCGTGGGGAATACATAACCTGCCATTCACACGTATCAGGCCATCCTCATGAAGCTGGTAGTCATATTTCTTCTTATCTAATGTGCCATCGACTAACTTCCGTCTAATATCAGCCATTACTCTGTCGTTCTGCGGAGCATTACGGACTTCTTCGACTAGGCTGGTGCCTGCTATAAGTGTATGCAATGTGTGAGCTCTGCGGCTAAGTGCATCAGCAACTACATTGGCTTTGCCTTCCTTATACTGGAGGTTAATATCATAATCCTTGAGGAACTCCATCCATCTGCGCTGTCTCATATTCAGTTCTTTTTGGGTGAACACATACTTTAAGCTTTTGTGGTCGGAGTAGATGGTGATCTGTGAACCGTAAAGGTAATGACGCCAAATTTTGAGTGCAAACACAACTGCTCCAAGCTCAAGGTCATGTGTGGGGTAGTGTACTTCGTGCTTCTTCAACTGACGGGAGGCGTAGGCGACAACTTTCCCGTGCTGCATGAGGACACATCCCATACCCATACCAGATGCATCACAGTAGACTTCGTATCCATCGGTACCTTCGGGAATCGTGAGGATGGGGGCTGAGGTCAATGCGTTCTTCAACTTTTGAAATGCTGCCTCACAGTCTGCTGTCCAAGTGAAAGGGGTATCTTTCTTGATGAGGTTTGTCATTAGTTTTGCGATGCGGGAGAAATCCTTAACAAACCGTCGGTAGTAGCCTGCTAGACCAAGGAAACTTCGTATGTCTGTCACGGACTTCGGTCTTGGCCATGTACGTACTGCCTCTACTTTAGCTGGGTCAACTGCTATCCCGGCATCAGAAATGATATGCCCAAGGAATGCTACTTGCTCTAACCAGAATTCACACTTAGAGAATTTGGCGTACAACTGGTTGGTTCTGAGAGTCTTGAGTACCTGTCTGAGATGGTGCTGATGCTCTTCCTTGGTTCTCGAATATACCAGTATATCATCAATAAATACCACGACTGTCTTGTCCAACTGATCTCTGAAAACTCGGTGCATCAAGTCCATAAACCTCGCCGGGGCATTAGTTAGTTCAAACGGCATGACGGTGAATTCATAGTGACCGTATCGGGTCCTGAATGTGGTCTTTTCGATGTCGCTCTCCTTCACTGGGATCTGATGGTATCTGATCTGAGGTCGATCTTTGAAAATACTGTCGCTCCTCTGAGCTGGTCAAACAGATCATCTATGTGTGACAAAGGGTAGCGGTTCTTCACTGTCACTGCATTCAGCTCACGGTAATCAATGCATAGCCGAAGGCTGCCGTCTTTCTTCTTGACAAACAGTACGGGTGCGCCCCAAGGGGATACGCTCGGGCGTATGAATCCCTTATCCAACAACTCCTTCAACTGCTCCTTTAACTCCGCCATCTCTGCCGGGGCCATTCTGTACGGGGCTTTAGCAATGGGTCCTGTCCCGGGTACTAAGTCAATGGTGAACTCGACCTCTCGGGTGGTGGCATACCGGGGAGCTCCTTAGGGAAGAGGTCTGGAAACTCCCCAACCACTAGTACATCAGGGTTAAACTCTGGGTCTTGCTGAGTATCCTGTACATAACAAAGGTACACCTCTTGCTGCCTCTGAATCTCCTTGGCCATGGTCATGGCTGAAATGACTTTCACAGACGGCTGTCGGGGGTGCTGGCGGTAAGATACAGTAACTCCGAACGGGCTCTTTAGCAGTAATCTATGCTCGGCACACAATATACGGCCTCGGTGTTTCTCTAACCAGTTCATGCCCACGATGACGTCAAAACCCAGACCTCTGAACTCTATCAGGTCCAACGGGAAAACCTCCTCTCGGATTCTGATGGTGGCTCCGCGGAAATACCGGGTACAACGAACTCTTTCCTTAGAAGGTAATGTCACACTGAAGTCTTCTAACTCTGCGGGCTCGAGGTGCAACCGCTCGGCTAACGTCGGGGATACAAAAGTGTGTGAGGCTCTAGAGTCAAATAATACTGAGGCTGGGACTCCATTCACCGGGAAAGTACCCGTGATAATGGCCGCTGTCGCTGGCCTGAGCCTGTGTGAGAATGCTCAGGGTACCCTCCCTCCAGGGTTCGACACCTATTTCCAGAAATAACGTGTAGAAGTACAATTAGTGATGGTACAAACAGAGTAGTAGGTAATCATCCTTTCTTTATTCATCTTTCCAACATTACACTTTCATTTCGATTACACAACTTAATGCAAAAGATACATGGCTCAATATTTCCTAAAGGTTAGGTTTAGGCGCCCAGGCTTCATATGGGTAGCGTTTATCACTGTTGAGGGTGCGGTGTTCGGCTTGATTCTCTTAATCTCGTGGTATAGCATTCTTCGAGGGTCCGCCCATGATCAACACGTCACCAGATTTTAGCCAGATCTTCATATCTCGGTCAAGTCTTTTTTCTTCACCATAGAGGAACTCAGCATCATCTCCGATGGACACAGACACTATGGGTATCCCCTGGTCTAGGGTCTCCTGCGTCTCGTCCTTGTCTTGGTGTAATCCAAGTCGGCCTTCCTCTCGTAGAAGTTGATGATGCAGATGTCGGCTTGTAGGCGGGTACTGGGTGTACTTTGCGTTGCTGTGCAACGCGTAGGGTTGCCGTAATTAGGGATAGAAAGTCTTCGGGAATTGGTGGTGCATGTGCTTCGTCGGTGGAATAGCTCTTCGTATATGGATTCCAAATCTTACCTAGGCACATCATTCTGAGTTTCATCGTCTTTCCTCCGGGGTATGTAGGTGTGTAGAACCCGCCTGGTCCCACTCCGATCTTACGACATCTTCGGATAATGGCTACTTGGGCTTCAGGTGTTAGATATCCTGGTAGCAGAATCATCCTGGGCTGGATAACTTGGCAGTTTTCACTTGGGTAGTAGGGATTCTCAAGGCTGTACCCGTCGGGTTCGAGGTTTGGATTTATTGGGAAGCACATGTCAAAGGTTTCTACTGCATTTAAGGGTAGTCTAGTTCTTTAGCGGTACTAGTAATTTAGCACATTTCACGCATAGTCATACAGCTTGGCATACAAGAATTTAAGCATGCTTTTCAAACATTTAGGGTTTCAAGGTTTACCTGCAGCTGTGGGTGAGTCTGGTCCCTCGGTGCGGTCCATGATGTGCAACACCTCCTTCCTTGGCCTCGAGGTAGATGCCTTCTGGGAGTCTCGGGATCCCGCTCCATGTGTAGACTGGGTGTGTGGGGCTCCACGCTGGCCTCCGGGTCCCGATCTCTGGTCACCTCTCGCACCATAGCCTGGCCTGTAGTTATTGCTCTGGGGATTCGCGAAGCACTCGAAGGCCCTGTGCCCGCTCTTCTTGCAATAAAAACACTCCACTTTGTTGCCCTGACAGTCAACACCGGGGGGTTCTTCGAGCATCGGCCATAGATATATCGGCGCTCGGTCCACTTGCTCGGACCGGCTCCAGTCCCTAAACAGGTGACTTGGTTAGTCAACAACAAGTAATAATAACTGTAAAAATATTCAAGTGCTAGAGTTGTTTCATTTTACCCCTGGGTGGGTATGAGCGGAGCGGCTTAGCCGCAGTAGCCGGGTGGCTCAGCTGAAGTCTCCCTGTAGGCTTATTCCCCTAGTATTTCGTTCGCTTCCTGGTCGGGTAGTACCTGTCCCTTCTCACGCCCTTCTGTGTGCGGCCCTCTGAATCACCGTCCTTCACCTTCCTTTTCCTAGCAAATTCCTCGTCCCGCATCTGGACGGTGATCTCGACCTGGGACGCTGCATGATAGCAGTCCTGTACAAAATAGGGTTTAGTAAACTCTTCACAATATAACATTTAATACAAACTCATAGTTCAAGTTCAACCTGGATCGTGGTGTAACGACTGGGCCCCATGCCATATCTGATGCGGTGATTCAGTCCACCATAGAAGCGCTCCACTAAGATCTCATCAGAATATCCCAAGCCGGGAAGTACACGAAGTAGAGCGGTAAACGCCGAGTAGTATTTGTCTACAGTCATCCCCTCGGTCTGCCTCAGGGTGTCTAGCTCAACTCGCTTCTTGGTCCGGAGGTGGGCGGGGTAGTACTTAGCCCTCAGCAAGGCAGTATAAGCATCCCATCCAAATGTGGGGTCGGCTAGGTGAGCATCCTTCACAAGCTTCCACCAATCACTCGCTGACTCTCGTAGGTAATAGGCGGCGAGTCTGACCTTAGCCTCTGCAGGAACATTCAAAGTGTCGAAGGCGGTCTCTAAGAGGCTGATGTAGTTCTCCAGGTAGGTGGGGTCCGTCTCAACTCGGAACCGCTGGTCGAAGGTCTGCTAGGCACTTCACCCAATTTGTCTCTCTAGGTGGGTGAGGTGGTGGTGGCGGTGGTGCCTGCTGGGTCCCTGGCTAGAAACCCATGTGACCCAGGGCCGCTGCTACTATCTCAGCGATGGTCTGCCCTGCAGCTATGCTATCTTGCTCCATCTGACCACGACCTCGTCCTCGACCTCGTCGTCCAGACATCTGAAAATGTCGTCGTTAGTTTAGAACATTCACAAGAACTTATGCAAGTTATTATCGCCCTTGCTGGCGGTTTAATTCGGTAAAATCGTGCCTCACATTACTAACCCTTAACCCCGTTTCCCAAGTTTAGGTTTTCCTATTCTCGGTACTCCTCTTTTCCAGTCATCAGAGCACAACTACGCTCTGATACCACTTTCTGTAACACCCCCGAACCGGATGTCACAGACGCCAACCACCCACGTGGTTGACACTACAACACTAACAACACTAAGCTGCGGTCTGAACGACTGGAATTATAACCATAATCAATCCAAGTACAAACTGAAATTATAACCGAGTACCGAGAGTCTACAACATAGTTCTTAATTAAATTACACAGAAACATAACAAGGTCTAGTGGTACATAATCTCAACCCATACATTCAAACATACTACATAAAAGCCTTGCCCATAGGGACTACCCCTAGGGTGGTCACCCTTCCTACTCTCCGCCCGCTTCCTGTTTCATACCTGTAAAAATAAAGGACTCAGCAAAACTATGCCGAGTATGAACGTGTGTAGCCCGCATGTTACCGGGCCACACGACTACTTGGTCGAATATGATTAAGTCCAATTGCATGCTATAGTAAAGCAATACATCCAACATACGACATTAACATAGCACATCCATATACCACATCAACATAACAACACCCAACATATTAGGCATAGAGTTAACAACAAGCACCACAAGCATTGTAAAACAAGTCAAGCTTATGAGAGAATTTGAATAGTGATGATCCTCACAGTGGGATCATTCAACGTGGAGTGTTTTCATTTCTTTTTTCCTTTGTTTTCATCATGTGTACTTCTCTTTCTCCTTCTTGCACCAGGTCTAGGGATGTGGGTTAGTGCCCGTGACCATATAATATAGGTGCTTATCTCTTCTTACTTCTTTATGGATTAATTGTGAGTTCTCTTATTACCACACGTTAGAGGACGTCTCCTCCTTAGTTCATACCTCCATTCCCGGCGTCGTACGTCGAGAAAGAGGAGTCGTCTTTAGACCCCAGGTTATGCTCTCCAATTAGCTGATCCTCCAATCCCGATGTCAGGTTGAGAAAGAGGGGTCGTCTCTAGACCCCAGGTCATGCTTCTCAAATTGCCAATCTTCCAATCCCGGCGTCGTTCGTCGAGAAAGAGGGGTCGTCTTTAGACCCCAAGATGTGCTCCACAATGGTCGGTCGAAGGATCTGATGCAGATTGAAATACCCCTAACCTTAAAATTTAATTAAATGATCTATTAATGATCTAAGATGATTAATAAACATCTAAACACTATTGGGGAACAATCTAAAAGATCTCAACAAGGCAAAACACGTCTTAAGATCGGTAAAGCCAAAAATGTGCTTTAAAGCACCATAAAGATTGTATGACCTCAAATAGGATCCAGAGTGGATCCCTAAGTATTATAATGAAGTAAGGAACACAACAAAACCGTTCTCAAGGAGAACTAAGCTCAGGAACACCCTGTGACACAAAAATGTGCACTAAAACACCATAAAGCACGTTTTTGTGAGATTGCCTTCTAAATTGATTTTTAATGGGCTTAAAGGTTATAATTACCTTTAAATATGATAATATATCACATTATATCATATTATGAATTTAATTCCAGAAATTTACAAATTTTTACAATTTAATATTAAAATATTAATAAAACCCCACAAGGGGGCCCGTTTGAGTCAATATTGACCAAGTTTGGTCAATGGTCAATTAATTGACCCATTTGACACCATGGAAGTCGGAATTCAAGAGGAGGGGAGACCGCAAGACAGCACACCCATCATTAATTGACAATTAGCTACCTAACACCATTTACTTTTGAAAAACTTACCTTTTTCAATTATTTCAACTTCTTCCAATCATTCCCTTCCCCCTTTTCCGACTCCAGCCTTCCCAACCGAGCTCCTTCCCTTCCTAGAAGCTCTCAAGCCTTGTTCTTGAGCATGGAAGGCAGATCTAACTCCTAAGCACTTAAGGTAAGTGTTTTAAGGTCATTTTTAGCTCTTTTTCTTCATCTCTTCACTACCTACACCTAGATTTCGTGGCTCATCAATTCCTATGGCTTATTCTCAGTGTTCTAAGGTTATAACAAGAGCTAAACTCGGCTGAACCAAGTATAGGGACCAAGGTTGTTCAAATCTACATTTTAAGGTAAAAACATACCTTAAGGATCTCCACTCTTCATCCGGTTTCTTTCTTCTGATTTTTGTGAGTTTAAACACTCATAATCTTCATATTTACATGTTCAATCAGTTGCTTAACCATTTGGAGCAAGGGTGGCCGAGATCCAAAGGAAATACCCCTTTTAAGGCATTTTTCCAAGGTAAAACCTAATAACAAGGCAGCTTGTTGTGATCTAGCTATTTCCTATGTCAATATGATGAATCTAACACCTTGTGGTGTGTCTAAAACAGGCCGAACCTCTCTTGAACTCTTCTTGCATTTTTAAGGTGATTTTTGCCTTAAATCTTACATTAATTATTCCTTATGGTTAAGCTCAAGCTTGGAGTATAACCATATCTTGTTTTGGTGTATTAAACATGTCTAAATGAAGTGGTGAATTTTCCTACAAGTGACTGAGCTCATACAAGGAATAATCAAGGTATAAACACCTTAAACTTATGATTTTTATGATTTTTATGATTTTTAAGCACATATAGAAATTGTGCCGAGAGTGGAGAAATTAATATGGGTTATATTGACCTAAAAATGGAAAAAAATGACTAAGAAAATTAAGCTAGTCATTTAAGTGATTTAATTAACATAATGGTCAAATTATGACATTATGTGGAAAAATAAATAAACCATGGTGAGGCCGTGAGTTTATACTATATTTTGAGACATTTTATGTGTAATTTATTTTGCAAGTTCAAGGTTGTAATAAGGCCATGTCATTAGGCCATTTTAATTAAGTTTATAAGCTTATTTAGTTAAGTTTATGCTTATATAATTAAGTTTAGGGCCAAACCGTAATTACTGGAAATTTATAAAGCTGTGGGCTTAATTTGGAAGAATTTAGGGTTTTTAAATGAATTTAATAAAAATTATAACATCTTACAAAGTTTTGTGTCAAAATTGTAAAAATAGAAAAGTATAGGTGAAGTCTTGTAATTACCGAAAGGTTTGGGTCCAATTTGGTACTAGAAGTCAAAGTTGACTATATAGGAGACTTTGACCAAGTTTGGAGAATTTAAGGAATTAAAATACTACCTTATAATAAGATAGTTATTAAATTGTAAAAGATTTATAAGTCTTGGTGTGATATTGTGATTTCCGAAAACTTGGGGTACTAAATGGAGTTTAGAACAAACCTTGGGTAATTAGGAATTTTTAGAAGTTGATTTGGTTAAATTTGGAGTTTATATGAATTATATGAGTATAATATAAGATATTTCATAAAATTGTTACAAATGGGTAACATATGTGGTAAAACCGAGATTTAGAGAAAGTATAAGGTTAATAATGATATTTATAACCTTTTGGTATAGTTTGGTAATTTTTGGAATTATATATGAAGTTTTATGAAGATATATGTATAATATATAGTTTTGGTGATATTAGAAACTATAGGCTATTAAATGGGGTTATTTGGTGGTTATAAGAAGTTAAGTGGTGGAAATTAAATTTAAATAGACCATGGGGTCTGTTCGGTTATTTTGAGGAAATATAACCATGGGTTATAGTTATGTTAAGGAATAAGGTACATACTATAAGTGTAACAAGGAAATATAATTTAGGGTTGATTTGTAAATTATGGAAGTTGGTGGGAATTAATTAATACCGAGAGTTTTAAGTGCTGCATGGTATTTTATAACAATATAACCTTAGGTTATAATTGTTTTAATGACATAAATGTCAAAATACATGTTATATAACTATATATAACATTATGTAAATGTGTGGTGGATTTTGTAAATACTTAAGAATAGGTGCTGTTCGGAAATATTAATATTTTTGGATGAAATTTATAATATGGTTTTCAGTGTTATAAGAGATAACATTTATAATATAAGAAGTATTCATTAAAAAGAATGGATATATATTATAAGACTTACCATGTAATGAATAGTTCCATAATACATGTATATAAATAAATATATGTTATGGTGACATGGTTTAATAACTATAAATTATCATAATTAAAATGATAATAGATGAAGAGGAAGGAATTATAAACATTGGATATGGGATTCCAATGTTAAGAAGTTTACATGGGATAATAAGGATTTATATGATTCAAAAGTATTGTTTGCGTATGAATTATACCACATTGAAAAAAAGAAAAGACAAACCTTAGAAAAATAAATATAAGGTGAGATGTATAGTGCATGACAAGAATCATACATGCAATAAAGAAACACACTATACGATATACGAATATACATTAAGTTACATGCGATAACAAAGTTCAACAATAAGTATATTAATATACAAGGCAAGACTACGCATGTAATAAAATGTTACCAATATCGAGTTAAGCCGAAAACCCGACAAACATTGACAGTTTATAACGGGGGATTAACCGGTAGGAATTAGTGACGGTATGGGGTACCGTAGAGTTGTACTGTCATACGTGATGCTAATCAGTAGCATTATGTGTTGTTTAGACTGCTAGACGACACACGAAGCATAGGACCTTGCTGATTCATACTCCACCATAATACCATCCGGGTGAACGGTATGTTATTTATGTGGCTTGATTGTCTCTGAGGATTTCCTCAGTTCAGACATTGTATGAAAATCTGTGATAAGATTGAATGTCTGCTTGTGAATTAATATGCTTGAGTTGCGTATTAATGCTGCTTTATTATTATTACTGTTGTGCGATAACAGTACTGTTCGTATATATGAACATATTATAAAACGAACTAGCGACAATGATGCTATCTTATATGTGTAATATAAGGAACGTAAGTAAAACGTTGTAGCATTAGGATAATAAGATATATAAAATATCTGAGACTTATATACGGAGCACTGGCCTCTTTAACGCCGCTCTCGTATCTAGCACTGGGTCCCGAGTCGACATACTCAGGATTGGACTACGACCTTGGTCTACTGTGTTAGGAAAAAAAATAGTGAAGCGATGCGATGGTATTGATAATTTTATCAAAGGATGTGGCTCTTGCTGTGAACTGTGATCCATTAACGATACTAGGACACCGTGTGGTAGCCGTAAGTATCTGGATAAATTTCCAACGAACTACAGATTGTTCATAGGACGGAGACTCTACCGCTGGAGTGGCTATTGCCGTGGGTGACCCGCCATAAGAGATGGGTAACTTAGAGGCACGTCGTTCTAACGAGACGTTGTCATTAGAAATGACTGAACAATTACGAACAACTATATTAACTCGTACATTAGGCGAACATTATTTGGGCTTGCATGCCAAAGACGAGAGTTCATACTCGTTTATAATTCTCGTTACTTCGCCTTGTTGTTCATTGGTTGTGCTTTGTGGTTATGTGTGGTATATTGATGGATCTGTTTGAATGAGCCATTGTGCTCATATTGTGTGTTGTGAACTAGTTGTGTCGAGTCTCTGTACTCATATAAGCGCTGTAACGCTTGCAGTGGTTTATTACGATGCGATGTGTGAAGCCGGGGGCTTGTTTGTTATTTGAGTTTACTGCAATATATATTGTTGCTTTACAGTTTTAACATTAAACTTTTGCATGAAAATGAATTGCGTGCTCTCGACCAAATAACTGAATGGTCCGAGGGTGCATGACAGTCAGGTAATAACATACTCAGCAGGGGCTGATTCCATACCACAAACTACCATTTTTGCAGGTATGCAACTTCCGGTGTCGGCAAAGAGAGTGACACGCTGGGTAGATTAATTACAATTGTTTTGATATGCACTGTTGCATTTTGATACAAACTTAGAAACGTGTATAGGATTGGGATACTTAGAATGCTCACTGTGAATGTAATTTTATATTGGTCTGGAAGGTTGGATCTATCTCTTGTTGTCACTGCGAGAAATTGTTTCGTATTTAAGAGCATAGCAGGAAGCACGTTATTACTCGTATGGGCGAGCAAGAACGGTGACACCAGTAGTCAATTGTTGAGATTACCGCTGCGATTATATTGTTAAGTAAGATGATTAGGAGCCGAATAGAGTAGGGGTGTTACAAAAGTGGTATCAGAGCGGAGTACCGCTCTGATGACAAGAGATAGTAGGATTTATACAGTGAGCATAGGTTTGGGGAATACGGGAAACGTTGTGAGGATACGTGACCTTGCGGGGTTGATGCAATGCTTAAAGCTTGCACACCATAGCCGTGGAGGCACTTCAATAATAAATGACCGAGACTACGGTATTAGACCAAGTAAAGGTCTACCCGTCCTCTTGACTTATGTCAGAGAGAGGTCAGGGTAACAGTACTAAGGAAGAACACGGAGCAGCGGAAGGTGGTGAAGGTCCAGCAACCCCAAGTAACGCGAAGATGGTACGAACCGCTCGCACTCGATGGGAGAGCATCCCGGGAAATTTGCAATGGTACCCCACCCGCCGCAGCCCGTATCTCGAGTACTATCTAGTGGGACAATGAAATGAGAAACACCACGGAGATAACTCTCCTGATTGGAAAGACCCGATGTGGATGCTAAGAGGATTATGTTAAAGGTAGAAAATAAGACTTTGTGTTTTGATGTAATGTTTAGGACCGGGGGTCCTGGTAATAACGTGATGCTTACCACACGAGTAGCTGATAAATATTAAGCCATGGTTGAGGAGATAATTCCCGTAGGACTAATGGGGCTAGCTTGCCATAAGCAAGCAGCCCTGTCTTACATCCAGGAACACTGATTAGTGCGCTTGGGGGAAAAGAGATAGAAACGACGAGTAATAGAAAGATTTAAGAGATATGTAACAGACGGAATGGATGATCTTTTGGAAGTCTCACCCGAAGCGAGTAACTCTAACATGCAACACTGAAGGTTCAAGATGGCCCGTCGTGCATGAGGAGAGATCATGAGAACTGTAGAGACAAGAACTCGCTAAGTTGCTATCATGCAACACCTCGTGAGGAAAGTAAGAACTTACTACCACGGTAAACTTGTGGGAACGAGTGCGGAAGTGAGACTGTATTAATTTGAACAAGAACTTTTGACCAGAACAAGAACCCGATTAGGGAATAACACTGCACTGACACACCGTACTGGTGGCTCAGTCTGCATGGTGCACTTGCCACTGCAAGTGCCACATTAACCAAAGCATTAAAATTCAACCTGCCTTGCGCACTTGCTACAACAAGTGCAGCGACGGTAAACTAACCCTAAAGGACGTGGTGGTCCAGGCGGTTACCAATAAACACTAAATCTTATGTAAGTCCGTAATGCAATAAAGCAGGACACAGCCTTCTTAAGGGCAGGGGTACGAAACCCTTGGGTTTGAGGTCGATAAAACCTCGAGAAGACCTAGCCGGTCTGACCATTAAACCTGAAAATAATACACCATTTAGTAGAATATTAAAAGGGGAGTAAATGAGAATAACAATAATTAGTGCCTACAAGTCTAACCCCAGTGCCGGTATGGACATTAAACGTCAATCATTACCGGTGGGGAGTGACGGGTCTTCAGGACCAGTATAACCATATTTAGAGAGTGCGTGACACTCGTGGTTAAACCACTACCATCGAACATTGCCAGAGGGCAAGAAGTGAGCTATATGAGTCAGGACCTTAAAAAAAAATATAATTGATAGGATGTGAACGTGCAATAAAAAGGGGCCGATGTAATGCACGCACCACACACACCGGAGGTGTTGTGATCCATTATGCTGCTAGACTCCCGTATGGAGGGCAGTGGATATAAACAAAAAGTGAAAATTGCCTGATGACGGAAGATACCGTTACCTCAAAGAGGATGGAGGAAATATGAGTTGAATAAGAGTAAGGACACGCAATGAAGAGGAATGTTAGAGGAAACCACTAAGTTGTGGGTATCCAATTGTAACCTCAGGAGAAAGTATTAGAACCAACTAGGAATAAATTAAATAACAAGACTAACAATCATTTAACTATCAGAATAAGTATTGAGTCTGAATATCGTATGGCATAGGCCTACAGAGGGATATCTTAATACCACCAAAGTGACCCAAAACTAGGGGAACAAGGGTGATGAATCACAAGTACTGATTAATATCAGACTAACAGGACTACCATAAGACAGGGGAAACACGAGGTGTCAACCTTTATCATGGAGTCCGAACTACACCATGGGGTGTAACCCAATAGATTGGGTGGAATTCGAATACTGAAAACTCATATCTGAAGGCGTTAACAACCTAGGAGTGAACGGGAGAGACAATAAGTAGTTACTGATCCCCACTCACAAATACCAGAGGACGAGCATGTGAAAATCAGAATTAGAGCGATAAGTCGCAAACACCTATCTTGGAGAAAGTAAAGGAAATACACATTAATAAAGGAAACCATAGAACCTAATATTAGGGCCATTCTGACATTAAAGGTTAAGAATTGGCAGCATAGCTACTCAAACATAAATTACCGAGACTAAGAGTACGATAATCACCGGGTACGAACGCTACGAGTGCACTAAACGAGACATGGGACGACCGCACTCCTAGGAGCTTGTGGGCCTGACAAACTATATTAAGTTAGTTGGGTAAGTAGTAATGTATCAGTATGGTACCCCATGCATGTAAACGAGTAGTGTAAGGACCCAGGAGGTAATCAACTCTGTGTCTAAGTCAGCGAATGGAACCCTGACTAGGTAAACCATGTAACGAGAGAGATCTTAGGCAAACTAGCAAGGTTAGGAAAATCAAGGATAGCTTAATAATAAAGTGACATAAGGCCGCAACTCCACAGTGGAGGAGTCAGAACATAAGTTTTACGGATTTTAGTAAACGAGGAAACTAAGGCCAATTTAATGGTAATGGCAAGTTGAACTCATGACTGAGAAAAGGAATTGTGGTATTTAAGGAAGTTATATTAGAGAAACCTTTGTGATAATAGATGCTACCCAAAAAGGGGGCACAGAGAGAGTTATACCACGCGCTGAGGGCGCTGCGATGATGTCGCATTAAATAATAATAACCACATGCTCAAGCCATAAACGTTAGTATGTTAGTACCAATTAGGTTTGAACAGAAAATGATACCAAGCTAAAACCCACAGTCGTATTGTATGTTTACAACAGACGAAGGGCAAAAGCGAGCATTACAAGAGATACTCTAAGCTGGAGATTAGATACTCCATGCAAACCGCAATGGCGGATAACCGTCCAATCGACTGGTACATGGTGCGCAACAAGCGACCATTATAATAACTGTTAACCGAATTATGCAGGTGAGAATCAGAAGGTGGAAGATCAGATAAACAAATGGATTCCCTAATGGAGAAGAGGGATGAACCATATATGCGGATACTAAAATACCAACACACGAGGGATACGAGTTCACACTAGCAAAAGCGGACCTACAAGGTACCCAAAGAACGAACTCATTCCAGAGGGAAATAACTTGGAGTCATGAGGCGCCAGTTAGATGCGCATATCAGACTCGTCTTGATATTTTAGAGACAACTGTTGCAAGCACTAGATGCTAGAGCATAGCTCGACAACACTTATACCGAAGGTTAGTTCGGTAGAGTGGCATGAACTCATGGGAATATACCATGAGCATGTATAGAATTCAGGAGGATTGAATAGAATGGCTAGTCGAAATAATAAGCGTGTGTGACTAACGACACCACACAGTCAAATAAATTACTCCATTCCCATAATTATGGAAGACCGTGTAGAAAACACCGTCACATGGAGTTGAAATCGACATAAAACTACTACCTAAGAGGGGTAAACTAACCATAAGGTAGTTGGGCATACTGCTTGCGGAGCGAGTGGGCCCATATTGCTTAGGTTTGACGTACCTAGCGGATTAGGGGAAACAAATGACGTGTTTACATCTCCCGATCAAACCGTATATGGATATACATACACCTAACCAAGATAGACCGTATAACCTGAGGGGCTAAAGCCCGACCCAAAAAAAAAAGGGGAAATGAAATATGTAGCACATTAGTGCACGAATAATTCCACGGGAATGGTACACCTTGAACTTATTACTTCACGATGATATATTCGTAGATTACGTGGGCGTAATCATTTTTAAGGGGGGTAGAGCGATGAAATTATACCATACGTAGGAGTACGTAGTGCATGGTACACATGCTGCAAACTATTATTGTACGTAGAGCACAAGTATTATGATTGTGTTATATTACTTGAGGTAATATTGTGATGTATTATGTGTATGAATATATATATATATATATATATATATATATATATATATTAGTTCGCATTCCTGTGGTGAATAGGAAAGGGAGAACAGATAGAGTGTTCTTATCCTAATTCCGATTATTTAAGCAAACGTTGCGAACACTAAACACATAAACGCCTAACTTGTTACCTCTGGTTGAGAGTTCAAGTAGGTCTATCTTGTAGCTTCGGTGGGAGATGGCAAATATTAGGAGTAAAAAGCTCCATACTATATGATTTGTGACTCGGTATGAAACCGATTATTGGAATGCGATGAGTGAGTCGGCATGAGACCGATGTATAACCTAGTGGAGGTAAAACCTCTAGGAATTGTATGAATAATTATAAGTCGATTAGATTAATTACACTAGTTGACTTGTGTATCTATAGAACACAAGGTGGCAAATATCAAGAGGAAACAAGATTAGAAGTGAATAAACAATTGATTGATTGAAATTGACGTGGGAAGTTAACTTGATCCTGGTCCGATCAAGGGAAACCGAACACAAATTGAGGTGAGAGATAGTTCAACACTGACGCTGACCACGTCGGGGTTGAATGATTCTCGAAACTTCCTACAAGTGGACACATATATGAATAGAAATTGGAATTTAGGGCGTCACTCGAAGAGCCGTGGACCGTGGAGCCCTTCGTCATTAGACCGGTGTGTCTGCGAGTGACATCACCCAGAGAGCCGTGGACCGCAGAGCCCTTTGTCATTAGACCGGTGTGTCTGTGGGTGACTAAGGAAATAAGGTGATACTGTCCGAGGAGCCGTGGACCGCAGTGTCCTTCGTTATTAAACCGGTGTGTCCGCGGGTAGTAGACGTTGGCTGGGGTTGGGGATCGTCAAGTCCTGGTCTTTAAGACTGCTTCCCTGTGAACTGTCAACGTTAACTATATGTGCACACATACATGTGGAATGATGTGTGGGTATCCTCGCGAGATACTAACATGTAGATAGGGATGCGTGGAGTATCCCTTGCAACACCTTTGAGTACTTTATGAGTTTGCACCTTGTCTAGTGCTGTGTACTATGAGTTTTGCACCTTGTCTAGTGCTGTGTACCATGAGTTTTGCACCTTGTCTAGTGCTGTGTACTATGAGTTTTGCACCTGGTTGAATATATATATAGTACCGCTGAGTACTTTTGTGGATGAATTGGATGTGCACCTTGTTTAGTGCTATGAAACGAATGAGCTTATACCATGAGTTTGGCTATTGATATATGCTGTATGTATAGACTAGGTCTGAACCTAGTGGGAGTTACTCCCTAGCAATGGACTGTTTGGTTACTTAGTGGAACTTGATTCCTTAGGTGAACTGTAGAGGATTAAGGACTTCGGGACGAAGCCTTTTTAAGGGGGGTAGACTGAAATACCCCTAACCTTTAAAACTTAATTAAATGATCTATTAATGATCTAAGATGATTAATAAACATCTAAACTATTGGGGAACAATCTAAAAGATCTCAACAAGGCAAAACACGTCTTAAGATCGGTAAAGCCAAAAATGTGCTTTAAAGCACCATAAAGATTGTATGACCTCAAATAGGATCCAAGTGGATCCTAAGTATTATAATGAAGTAAGGACACAAAAACCGTTCTCAAGGAGAAATAAGCTCAGGAACACCCTGTGACACAAAAATGTGCACTAAAACACCTTAAAGCACGTTTTTGTGAGATTGCCTTCTAAATTGATTTTTAATGGGCTTAAAGGTTATAATTACCTTTAAATATGATAATATATCACATTATATCATTAGGAATTTAATTCCAGAAATTTACAAATTTTTACAATTTAATATTAAAATATTAATAAAACCCCACAAGGGGCCCGTTTGAGTCAATATTGACCAAGTTTGGTCAATGGTCAATTAATTGACCCATTTGACACCATGGAAGTCGGCAGGCAAGAGGAGGGGAGACAGCAAGACAGCACACCCATCATTAATTGACAATTAGCTACCTAACACCATTTACTTTTGAAAAACTTACCTTTTTCAATTATTTCAATTTCTTCCAATCATTCCCTTCCTCCTTGTCCGACTCCAGCCTTCCCAACCGATCTCCTTCCCTTCCTAGAAGCTCTCAAGCCTTGTTCTTGAGCATGGAAGGCAGATCTAACTCCTAAGCACTTAAGGTAAGTGTTTTAAGGTCATTTTTAGCTCTTTTTCTTCATCTCTTCACTACCTACACCTAGATTTCGTGGCTCATCAATTCCTATGGCTTATTCTCAGTGTTCTAAGGTTAGAACAAGAGCTAAACTCGGCTGAACCAAGTATAGGGACCAAGGTTGTTCAAATCTACATTTTAAGGTAAAAACATACCTTAAGGATCTCCACTCTTCATCCGGTTTCTTTCTTCTGATTTTTGTGAGTTTAAACACTCATAATCTTCATATTTACATGTTCAATCAGTTGGTTAACCATTTGGAGCAAGGGTGGCCGAGATCCAAAGGAAATACCCCCTTTTAAGGCATTTTTCCAAGGTAAAACCTAATAACAAGGCATCTTGTTGTGATCTAGCTATTTCCTATGTCAATATGATGAATCTAACACCTTTTGGTGTGTCTAAAACAGGCCGAACCTCTCTTGAACTCCTCTTGCATTTTAAGGTGATTTTTGCCTTAAATCTTACATTAATTATTCCTTATGGTTAAGCTCAAGCTTGGAGTATAACCATATCTTGTTTTGGTGTATTAAACATGTCTAAATGAAGTGGTGAATTTTCCTACAAGTGACCGAGCTCATACAAGGAATAATCAAGGTATAAACACCTTAAACTTATGATTTTTATGATTTTAAGCACATATAGAAATTGTGCCGAGAGTGGAGAAATTAATAAGGGTTATATTGACCTAAAAATGGAAAAAAAATGACTAAGAAAAATTAAGCTAGTCATTTAAGTGATTTAATTAACATAATGGTCAAATTATGACATTATGTGGAAAAATAAATAAACCATGGTGAGGCCGTGAGTTTATACTATATTTTGAGACATTTTATGTGTAATTTATTTTGCAAGTTCAAGGTTGTAATAAGGCCATGTCATTAGGCCATTTTAATTAAGTTTATAAGCTTATTTAGTTAAGTTTATGCTTATATAATTAAGTTTGGGGCCAAACTGTAATTACTGGAAATTTATAAAGCCGTGGGCTTAATTTAGAAGAATTTAGGGTTTTTAAATGAATTTAATAAAAATTATAACATCTTACAAAGTTTTGTGTCAAAATTGTAAAAATAGAAAAGTATAGGTGAAGTCTTGTAATTACCGAAAGGTTTGGGTCCAATTTGGTACTAGAAGTCAAAGTTGACTATATAGGAGACTTTGACCAAGTTTGGAGAATTTAAGGAATTAAAATACTACCTTATAATAAGATAGTTATTAAATTGTAAAAGATTTATAAGTCTTGGGGTGATATTGTGATTTCCGAAAACTTGGGGTACTAAATGGAGTTTAGAACAAACCTTGGGTAATTAGGAATTTTTAGAAGTTGATTTGGTTAAATTTGGAGTTTATATGAATTATATGAGTATAATATAAGATATTTCATAAAATTGTTACAAATGGGTAACATATGTGGTAAAACCGAGATTTAGAGAAAGTATAAGGTTAATAATGATATTTATAACCTTTTGGTATAGTTTGGTAATTTTTGGAATTATATATGAAGTTTTATGAAGATATATGTATAATATATAGTTTTGGTGATATTAGAAACTATAGGCTATTAAATGGGGTTATTTGGTGGTTATAAGAAGTTAGGTGGTGGAAATTAAATTTAAATAGACCATGGGGTCTGTTCGGTTATTTTGAGGAAATATAACCATGGGTTATAGTTATGTTAATAAGGTACATACTATAAGTGTAACAAGGAAATATAATTTAGGGTTGATTTGTAAATTATGGAAGTTGGTGGGAATTAATTAATACCGAGAGTTTTAAGTGCTGCATGGTATTTTATAACAATATATAACCATAGGTTATAATTGTTTTAATGACATAAATGTCAAAATACATGTTATATAACTATAATATAACATTATGTAAATGTGTGGTGGATTTTGTAAATACTTAAGAAAGATAGGTGCTGTTCGGAAATATTAATATTTTTGGATGAAATTTATAATATGGTTTTCAATGTTATAAGAGTTATAACATTTATAATATAAGAAGTATTCATTAAAAAGAATGGATATATATTATAAGACTTACCATGTAATGAATAGTTCCATAATACATGTATATAAATAAATATATGTTATGGTGACATGGTTTAATAACTATAAATTATCATAATTAAAATGATAATAGATGAAGAGGAAGGAATTATAAACATTGGATATGGGATTCCAATGTTAAGAAGTTTACATGGGATAATAAGGATTTATATGATTCAAAAGTATTGTTTGCGTATGAATTATACCACATTGAAAAAAAAGAGACAAACCTTAGAAAAATAAATACTAAGGTGAGATGTATAGTACATGCAATAAAGAAACACATTATACGATATACGAATATACATTAAGTTACATGCGATAACAAAGTTCAACAATAAGTATATTAATATACAAGGCAAGACTACGCATGTAATAAAACGTTACCAATCTCGAGTTAAGCCGAAAACCCGACAAACATTGACAGTTTATAACGGGGGATTAACCGGGAGGAATTAGTGACGGTACGAGGTACCGTAGAGTTGTACTGTCATACGGGATGCTAATCAGTAGCATTATGTGCTGTTTAGACTGCTAGAGACGACACACGGAGCATAGGACCTTGCTGATTCATACTCCACCGTAATACAATCCGGGTGAACGGTATGTTATTTATGTGGCTTGATTGTCTCTGAGGATTTCCTCAGTTCAGACATTGTGTGAAAATCTGTGATAAGATTGAATGTCTGCTTGTGTGAATTAATATGCTTGAGTTGCGTATTAATGCTGCTTTATTATTATTACTGTTGTGCGATAACAGTACCGTTCGTATATATGAACATATTATAAAACGAACTAGCGGCAATGATGCTATCTTATATGTGTAATATAAGGAACGTAAGTAAAACGTTGTAGCATTAGGATAATAAGATATATAAAATATCTGAGACTTATATACGGAGCACTGGCCTCTTTAACGCCGCTCTCGTATCTAGCACTGGGTCCTGAGTCGACATACTCAGGATTAGACTACGACCTTGGTTTGCTGTGTTAGAAAAAAAAATAGTGAAGCGATGCGATGGTATAGATAAGTTTATCAAAGGATGTGGCTCTTGCTGTGAACTGTGATCCATTAACGATACTAGGACACCGTGTGGTAGCCGTAAGTATCTGGATAAATTTCCAACGAACTACAGATTGTTCGTAGGACAGAGACTCTACCGCTGGAGTGGCTATTGCCGTGGGTGACCCGCCATAAGAGGTGGGTAACTTAGAGGCACGTCGTTCTAACGAGACGTTGTCATTAGACATGACTGAACAATTACGAACGACTGTATTAACTCGTACATTAGGCGAACATTATTTGGGCTTGCATGCCAAAGACGATAGTTCATACTCGTTTATAATTCTCGTTACTTCGCCTTGTTGTTCATTGGTTGTGCTTTGTGGTTATGTGTGGTATATTGATGGATTTGTTTGAACGAGCCATTGTGCTCATATTGTGTGTTGTGAACTATTTGTGTCGAGTCACTGTACTCATGTGTGGGTTATGGTGGATTGTTTTGGTCGGGTGAGTCGCCGAACTCAAATATGAACTATTAAGTGTTTGTTGGAATGGGGTCTCTGTACTCATATAAGCGCTGTAACGCTTGCAGTGGTTTATTACGATGCGATGTGTGAAGCCGGGGGCTTGTTTGTTATTTGAGTTTACTGCAATATATATTGTTGCTTTACAGTTTTAACATTAAACTTTTTGCATGAAAATGAATTGCGTGCTCTCGACTAAATAACTGAATGGTCCGAGGGTGCATGACAGTCAGGTAATAACATACTCAGCAGGGGCTGATTCCATACCACAAACTACCATTTTTGCAGGTATGCAACTTCCGGTGTCAGCAAAGAGAGTGACACGCTGGGTAGTTTAATTACAATTGTTTTGATATGCACTGTTGCATTTTGATACAAACTTAGAAACGTGTATAGGATTGGGATACTTAGAATGCTCATTGTGAATGTAATTTTTATTGGTTCGGAAGGTTGGATCTATCTCTTGTTGTCACTGCGAGAAATTGTTTCGTATTTAAGAGCATATCAGGAAGCACGTTATTACTCGTATGGGCGAGCAAGAACGGTGACACCAGTAGTCAATTGGTGGGATTACCGCTGCGATTATATTGTTAAGCAAGATGATTAGGAG
Organism: Limonium bicolor; assembly: GCA_023374045.1. Lineage (NCBI taxonomy): Eukaryota > Viridiplantae > Streptophyta > Magnoliopsida > Caryophyllales > Plumbaginaceae > Limonium > Limonium bicolor. Next base: position 274,412,370 of record CM041781.1, read on the forward strand.
CCGAATAGAGTAGGGGTGTTACACATTCAGTCATGATTTGTTAAACGGTTGCTCGGTTTCTTGATTAGGTTTGACAGTGAAGAGAGCCTTAGGAATAGGAGGATTAGAGTGAGAGAATTGAAATTACCTTCATTTATATCATAAAAGAGTTACAGCGGTACAGCCCATATAAATAGGAAAGATAAATGCAGTTACCAAATAATTAAACTAAAATTACCCACTAACTAGTAATATCTATAAATGATGCCACTTCTATTATCTAGTGATTATAATTAGGCAGAAAATAGCTAGCCCCTAATCAAACAAATAGTTAGGCAGAAAATCAGAATGGAGAACATGGAGATTGCTCCACCATCTAATATGGCTTCATGCCACATGTCAATACATTATTGGTCCAACTAAAATTAAATGAAGAAAATGAGAAAAAAAATAGTAGTACACAGAGTTAGGCTGGGATGAGAGAGAAATAAATATTTTTTTCAAAATGTTATAACTCACAAAATATAAGTGCGAAAATAAAAAAAGTGAATAAGAGATTTTAAAAAAGTGAATCTCATAAACAAAGATTGTTTACCTAAAGTGATTCTGATTGTTTGACTAGTGAATTAGAGGTTTTAGAAAAGTGAAGCAAAGGTTGTTGAAAAGTGAATCACAAGTTGATACAAAGTGAATCAGAGTAATAAGAAAAGTGAATCTTGTAAGCGTAGATTGTTTAACTAAAGTGATTAAGAGATTTAAGAAATGTGAATTAGATGTTTTTATAAAGTGAATAACGAGTTTAAGAAAAGTGAACCAGAGGTTTAAGAAAAGTGATTCTAGTAAATAGAGATTATTTTAACTAAAGTGATTAAGAAGTTTAAGAAAAGTGAATCAGAGGTTTAAGAAAAGTGAAGCAAAGGTTTTTTAAAGGTGAATTAAAGGTTTAAGAAAGTAAATATTTTATTTAATACTAGTAAAAGTTAATCCTACCACAAACTTATGCGAGGGTGGCTTTTAGGGTGCTTGGGGGGGGGGGGTAGGGTAATCTTTTGGCATTAATTCCACACTTTATATTGTCGTCACTACTCGACAGTTTTTTAGGGTTTAGAGTCGTTAGAACCTAAACCCTGCACTACAAACCATAAAAACACCTTCAACATTTTTAGCATTCCTAAGGTGGTTTTGAGGGTGTTTGGGGGCAGGGTAATCTTTTGGCATTGATTCTACACTTTATATTGTTGTAACTGACTCGACAGTTTTTAGGGTTTGTGGTTTAGGGTTTAGGGTCATTAGACCCTAAACCCTGCACTACAAACCCTAAAAATGCCTTCGACGTTTTTAGCTATCCTAGGGTGGTTTTTTGGGTGTTTGGGGGGGGGAGGTAGGGTAATCTTTTTGGCATTAGTTCTACACTTTATATTGTCGTCACTGACTCGACGTTTTTTAGGGTTTGTGGTTTGGGGTTTAGGGTCTTTTGACCCTAAACCCTACACTAAAAACCATAAAAATGCCTTCGACGTTTTTTTAACTTTACTATGGTGGGTTTTAGAGTATTTGGGGTAAGATTCATTTTGTTAATGAATAAGGTTCATTTTATTATTAAAGAAGATTCATTTTTCTAATGAATAAGATTCACTTTAAAAATACCTAATATATACTCATTCTAAAAATATAAAATTTTAAGTTTACCAAAACATATCCATGATACATCTTGTTTTGAAGAGCACGAAAAATGATGAACAATAATATAATTTTTTTATTTTTGCACTTATATTTTATGAGTTATAACATTTTGAAAAAAAAAATATTTCTCTCTCCTCCCCGTGTGTGCGTGTGTTGTTTATTTTTCTTTTTTTCTCATTTTCTTTTATTACTTTTAATTAGGCCAATAATGTTGACATGTGGCATGAAGCCATATTACAAGGTGGAGCAAGCTCTAGGTTCTCCTAACTGATCCAAAAAATATTTTTTGATCATAAAAATAAAAATATTAATGGAAATATATATATGTGTGTTATTTTAAGACCAAACTATGTCTTAGCCTTGAGCAGAAAATATTTTACCAATTTGCCCAAGTCCAGTTGGATTATCCAACCTTTAAAAATATCCCACTTCAGTATGTTAATCAAACAAACGACCCAACAAGCTCTGATTCAAACCATTATTTTGAGAGTTTTGACTTCACAACTTATTTGTTTAGTTTAACTCAACCAGTTCTGCAGTTGCTGTTGTGAAGATAACTACTTCACGGATGTTTTTTTTTTGTGAAAGATATTTGTTTTTGGTTTTATGTAAATGATACAACACGGCTTATATGTTTAGAATGATCGAGAAGGGTGAACAAAAGTATGAGGTATATATATATATTGTGAATGATATTATACAACAAGATAATTATAGTACTTTACGTCTATTAAGTTGTTGATGTAACTACTGTATTTTGAAAAGTGGTATATTAAATGCTATCAATGGGATGTGATTATATCAATTAAATATGTTATGTAATGGTATCCAGGGTGTGCGAAAAGGGTAAATTCTATCGTACAACCAGAAGCACCATGCTTCGTGTAAAAGATCGATTATCTTCCCTAAGAGTTTAACCAGATCGTTACTACATGACTATCCTATATCCTCTTATAATCCTACCGACGAGATCCTTTTCTACTTACCTGGTCTGTCGGACTGGAAAACACTTTGCGAATATTGGGAGTCTAAGATGGAGAAAGTTCAAATTCTAAATGTAAGAAGTACTGATAGCGTGTTTATTTCCTTAGGGGTGAACCCCTATTACAACTCTCAGTATTGCTAACCTGTTAACTTGTTTATTTACCAGGCTGTCATCCTATTATTACAAAACTATGAAGTATTGAAAGCATGTGACCGGTCGCCATTTGTGTATCCTTCCATTTAAACGACCAGTCGCAGACGTCCAGTCGCCTATCTACGCTTATTCCTTGCTATCCGGCCAGACACATCCGATTGGTCGCTATCGATACTTTATCTCTTGCTATGTGACTAGTCGTTGGCTCCCAGTCGCTTATCTTTATAATCTAAGTAAGTAACGATTCCTTGGCCCTTTCTTAGTCCCCTGGTTGGTCTTGTTTTTCCCCTCTTCATCAGTCCCACAAGTTCTACTTTTTCCTTTTGATTTAAAAAGTAGAACTTCCAGTGATTGTCGTGGCTGTTATTATGCCCAAAATTTTGACCCCCGGATAAAGTCTCTGAGGCATATGTGCTACAAAGGGTGTATTTGTCAAATGACGAGGAGTCTCGGTTTGATCGGCGTGTTCCAGAGTGTTAGTGACAGCTTAGTCATCCTGAGGGGTATTTTCGTAAGTTTCAAGGCTCATAAGCCACCATGTAAGCTTTCTCTCTCCTCTGAAAATGACTCAAGTCAACTCGGAATGCTTTGAAATTTCGATACATGATAGGAGATGACATTTGGAGCATAATTTTCTTGAAATTTTGATTTTTCAAATTTCCAATAATTTTCTAGTAATTTTTGGCTGAATCTGACGAGAAATTGAATTTAAAAATATTCCGATATCCAAAAATTCTAATTCTTCTTTAGAAAAATCAGAAATTCATCCTCTACATGTGGTTAAAATTTCATGGTCAGATTCTCTTGGGAAGCCACCTATCCAAAACCTCGGTAAACTTCGGTTTTTACCGAGTTACTTTATCTTTAAGGAAGCCTATATAAGGACCTTAACCCTTGATCAAGGAACAAGCTCAAGAACCCTAGAACACCAGAAAGCACATCCGTCACTAGACTCCCATGTTTTTCAACATCCGGACCCTGAATTCTCACCGAAATTCACCGAAATCACCACTTAAACACATTTTTCAACTCCCACCACATCAATAATCATCAAATCACCATCAAACCACCACCAAAACATGAAGAAAACCACCAATTCACAAGGGTCAGAAGCTCAGGTCGAACTCAATCCTCAACCGACCTCAACGGGGCACCGAAAGATTCCCGACGTGAAGAGTCTCACTAATCCCGAAGGTAAAACACGTTAGAACCTTATTTTTCTGATTCCTCATGACTTTATTAGTCTTCTGTAAATTTTTGAGTGCAAACTAACCTTTTATAGCTTCCGAGTTGTCATTTATTTTAGCTTATGTCCAATTACTTGTTTGCTAAGTTTTGCATTAAATTTGGCTTCAAATTGAAATCTTTCAATGGCTAACATACTTATAATCTTTCACGCTATACACCCATAAATTTGAGCTAAAAACACCGCTGGACGCCATGTCCGGGGTCCCGGATGCCCTGTCTGTAAGCACGGATGCTCTTGGATGGTGGTGGGATTTTAAAATTTTCAAAATTAGGGTTTTCTCAAAGTATGTCCGGGCCCACAGATGCCCTGTCTGTGGCCCTGGACTTTTCAAATTTTGTTTTCTAAAAAGTCTATTTAGGTTAACTAGGGTCCGTGGTCTCGGACATTAGGTCTGTGGCCACGGACGAAATTAAAATTTGACCTAATTTTGCCTCCAAAACCCTAGTTTAGGTAATTTCAATTTTCACTTTAGTTTTCTGTCAAAAAATGTCGAAAATCCCAAAAAAGAAGAAACTTGCGCACTTAGGTTAAAACAACATCGTAATAAGTTGTAATCAATCTAAGTAGAGGGAAAATGACCTAGAAAGGGTAATGAAAGTAATTTGAACCATGAATAAGTTGAATACCAAGAGACAGAGAGATGAAGGCAGAAATGACCCGGTGGGCAGCCTATGCGAAGCGTCGCTGCAGACGAGTCTTTTACTTACTCTTCCTTATGAAAAGAGGCTGTCAAGGAGTCATTTGCTCCTTTGAACACAACCACGGTCGCCAAAGAGAAGCTTCGAGTGGGGGACAATGGCTCGGATGCTATTACGCGTCACTTCATCCCTGTCAATCACGCCCGGGACTTGTTGTGGCAAGGAGTCAACCAGTCTAAGCTTTCTTTTCTTTTTTATTCTTCTTTTTGTATTACATCTTTGTTTTATTCTTACCTTTAAAGCTTTTTCAGGTCGTAGTAGTGGCTCAGAGTATGGACGTCCACTCAAGAAGTCTTGAAAATAGCTTATTCTTCGAAAAGTTTCGAGCAGACAAGGCCCAAGAGGAACTTGAGGTGGAGCGGTCCTGCAATAGCCGCTACATTGATACGGTCAACGACACCATTGCTACCAAAGTAAAGCAGCGGACTGAAACTGCCTGGTTGGAATGCACCCGACAACGTGATGGTTACGAGGTTCAACTAAAAAAACTGAGGGATGAAGTCTTTACTCTCAAGGGCCGCATTCATCCCTTAGAGACTGAGGTGACTTTCTTGAAACATGTACGAAATTGTTTTGTTCAAGAATGAAGTGACCGGTTGTAAAATCTTTCTGACTTGGAAGTATTACTGGGGCAGGCTCGAGCCACGCATGACCGGGAGAAAGCCATACTTGCCCACGAGAAGGCTGTTCTTGCAGAAGGAAAGGCTGCCTTTGAACAAGAGAATGCCTCACTTGAGCAAGAAAAGGCTGCTCTTACCCGAGAAAATCTTGCTCCCGTGGAAGAGAAGGTCGCACTTATTCAAGAGAACAGTGCATTGGCAGAAGAAAAGGCTACTCTTGAAGAGTAAGTGAAGACTGCTCATGAGCAAGAGAAGGTCATAATCATCCAAGAAAATGCCGCACTGATGGAAGAGAAGACTGCTTTTAAGGAGAGGGTCAAAAACATGGAAGATCCTCTGTCTCTTCTTCAATATGAAAATACAAAATTATCGGCCAAAGGTGGGAAGCTTTCTTTATCCTAGCCTCCTTTTTACTTTCTTCGGTTATATGTATATATATATTTCTTCTTTTCTTCTTACTTCTTGGTACTCATTTGTTCCCCAGGGCCAGGGTTTGAGGGTTTTCTGATGCTTGTTAAGAACATGAATGACTAGATCAATAAGGGGCGTTTGTTTTGGGGTAATCAGGAAAGGGAATCAGAATGATTCCCTTTCTGGCTATTTGTTTTGACAGTTTTTCCTATTTTTAGGAAAGGGAAAGGGAATGGGATTACCCCAAAACCCTTTATCTTGATTCCCCACCCCCTACTAGGGAATGGGATTCCCTTTCCCCAGTACACTTTGACCGGCGACATATGACCATTGACCGATGACTAATGACCATTGACCGGTGACTGGTGAATGTTGACCTGCAATTATTGACCGTTGACCGGAAACCGGTGGCCGTTGACTATTGACCGGCATCCGTTGACCGGTTATTTATTTCATTTCCCTCAGCTCAAACAAACAACCCGAAAAATCAAAGGGAATTCTTTTCCATTCCCTTTCCTGATTCCATTCCATTTCCCCCGCTTGAAACAAACGCCCCCTAAGTTGACTGACGAGCTTGTTAATACGAATTCTAGCCGCGACCGGTATCACGCCTTGGTGCAAACTCTTGAGGATCAAGTTGCCAGACATGTGGATTTTACTCGTCATAACCAAGAGGAATATTAGAGGCAGAGCACCGCTATTTCCCCTCTGTAGGAATTGCTTTCTTCTTAGTGCGGGAAGGTTGTTAAAGTATGCCACAGGCTGTAGTGCAGCATGTTAAGTCAAGGACCTTTAGTTTTGATGATAGCAAACATGTGGTGTTTATCTAACATGTTTGTCAAGCTTATCATTCAGATAAACAGGTAAATAAGTGGCTTATCACGCAAGGTTGCAAGCGCACTTAAGTCATGAGTGGCTTAGCACGCAAGGTTGCAAGTGCACTTAGTATACGACATGTGCCCAACCAGTCAGGCACCTATCTATGAGAGCTCCGGAGAACTTCTAGTAACACACAAGTAGTCAAGAACCACACTATCACATATCTCATACATCAGACAATAAACAAGAACGGAAATGTGTTAGCAACGTCGACAAACTCACTCAGATGTGTCACACCCACACAAGCAACTAGCTCAAGACAAAAGGAGAAGCTCATTAATGTGCAAGATAACAAGATAAGAAAAAGCTATTAATGAACATCATTACATAGCTGAAATAATTTCAGAAGAGAGCATTTATGAGCATTAATGAACTAGACAAGGTCAGACAAGTTGAAGTGTGCAAGTGGTGACCGACCACTTGGGAGATGCGCCACCAACTTGCCCAATCGCAAGGCAACACGTGTGTTGATAGCTCCAGATCAAGTTGGAAGATAATCTGCAATAGGGTGCGACTATTATAATAAGAGAAGAAGAAGTAATATACTTCTAGAGTCTACACATTCATAGGCCATTAGTTACACCTTAACTAACGTGTATATATATGAGCATTTATGTCCCTCAACGGGAAGGGCTTTTAGCCGTAGTACTGCCTTTTGTAACTGGTTTTCACCAGCAAATTATCAAAAAAAATATGAGCATTTATGTCCTATGTAAATCAAGCTTGTGTAAAATAAAAAGAAGAGATACAATATGAGCAAGTGTGAGTCAGACAAGAGTGTGTGTAAGTACTAGAGAGTTGGTGAGCTTGTAAAGACTGGGTTAGAGTGTCAATACTTTGGGTATTTGATAGGCCGACGGGTTGGGGAGCGGTCGGTAAACCGTAGGCCGATAATCAGGTGAGGGTTAAGGACTTTAGGGGTAATGTCAAAACTGTCCTGAGAGTCTGTGTGTGGGGCAAGGTAAGGGAGATTGAGTGAATTTCGTGTGTGTAAATTCTCAATCGAATCTGAGTTTCCAGTTTAAAGTTTATCTTGTGTCTTTCTTTAAACTATCAAAATTTATCTGAGTCACGATACGTCCACGACCGGTTGGGGACGCATCAGGAGCGCCAGCCAGTTTCAATTGGTTTCAGAGAGGGTCTCTTCTATAAAGCTAACTGCTTTGGAAGAGGATCAAAATGACTCATGCAAGCCTACTAGCGTCAGAAGAAGGTTCTGCACCAAATAGACCACCACTTTTTAATGGAGACAACTACACTCACTGGAAGAACAAAATGAAGTTTCATATCAAGTCTGACAATCCTAGGATGTGGATGGTTATATCACATGGTGAATATACCTTCCAAGATGCTCAAGGACAGGACATATCGGTAGACCACATGACAGACGATCAAATCAAGAAGCTGATTTTCAATGCAAGAACAGTAAGAATTCTACATTGCACACTACTACCTGAACAATACTTCAAGGTAGCCTCAGCTAAGACAGCTCAGGAGATTTTGAAAACTCTTGAGGTCACATATGAAGGGAATGATGAGATCAAAAAGACCCGCATTGAGCTGTTGTTGACTCATTGGGAGCTATTAAAAAAGGAAGAAAAGGAAAGTATCTCTGAAATGCACACAAGGTTCACTAAGCTCATCAATGAAACGTTGGTACTTGGAAGAACCATCTCAAATTAGGATCAAATTCGGAAGTTCCTCAGATCTCTTCCTGCCTCCTTCGATAGCAAAGTCAGCGCCACGCAAGAGCTACATGATCTCTCCAAGATGTCTTTGACAGACATGCTAGGATCTCTAATGGCTTTCGAGTTGAAACTACAACAAAGAAACTTAGAAAGCTCATCAATGGATAAAGGAAAAAGCATAGCCCTTCAAGTAGCTGAAAATGAAAGATCCGAGTAAGGAGACGACAATGATGAAATGGTCCTCTATGCTAAGATGTACTTTCGAAAGTTCATAAGCAATAAAATGAGGAAAGGCAAGGAGCCCAAGGAGTCGGATGATCAAAAGAAAAACAATGACAAATGTTTTGGGTGTTCAAGACGTGGACACCACATCAAAGACTGTCCTCAACAACCCCGAGAGGACAATGACAGGGTCAAGAAGCCTGTCCGACGATCGCTCAACAAAGGGCCAAGGAAGGAAGCCTTCGTTGCTGCATGGGGAGACTCTGAACTAAGCAACGACAACCAAACCTCAGACAGTGAGCTCTCGGAGGATGGAAGGCTCACCTATGCCTTGAAGAAGTATGCTTGATGGCACAAGACAATGATGTCTCAGAAGAAGAAGAAGAAGAAGAAGAAGAAGAAGAAGAAGAAGAAGAAGAAGAAGAAGATTATAAGGTAAACTATTCTAAACTTAGAAGGAGAATTCAAAAGGCTGAACTTCTAGGACTTAGAAAGTTTTCTCTTACATTAGTTGATCATCTAGAGGCATTAGAAACTGAAAACAAGGAACTTTTGGAGGAAAATGAAAAATTGGAGAGAAATTCAGACAAAAGCAAGGTAGATAACCTCATGAGGGCACTCATGAAATTGCAAATCGACTATAATGAAATTGTCTCCGCTCATGAAAAGCTGAAACTAGAAAAACAACCTGAAATTGATGAACTGATTATTGCGCTTAACGCAAAAAAAAAGGAAATAGCTACAATCAAAGAAAAACATGCTAAGCTAGAAGCTGTTCCTAAGACACCCATGAGGAGAACCAAACGACAGGTCGGGAACCAATCAGAGACCAGTAGTAGAGGTATCTGCCATCTATGTAGATAACCGGGTCATCAAGAAACCAAATGCTATAAAACACTATTCATGGGGCACTGGCAACTCAAAGGCATAGAAGTAAAATGGGTAGTAAAAAATGATTCCAGAACAACGGTCGTTTGTGGAACTGGGTCCAACCCTTCTGTGGACCCTAACCCCACACCACTAACATGTTAAGTGCAAGATTGAGTAGGAATGAACCCCTGCTGATACATTGACAGCGGGTGCTCTAAACACATGACTGGAGACAAAATGAAGTTCTTCTCACTTGAATCAGGAAGCCAAGGAACAGTTTCCTTTGGCGACAATAAGAAAGGAAAAAGCATCGGTGTAGGTAAGGTTGGTTTTACATCAGATTATGTCATAGATAATGTCAATTTAGTTAGCGGTTTAAAATTCAATTTGCTAGTGTGTCTCAAATCTGTGATAAAGACAACTCGGTTCATTTCTATTCTACTCATTGTAGCATAGTAAATCAGAAAAATGGTAAGGAGTTTTTAAAGGGAAAAAGATGAAAAAATGTGTATGTTACTAGTCTAGAGGATATTGACAGTCCAAATCTTCCATGCTTGACTGCTTCAATAGATGACTCTACACTATGGCATAAAAGACTAGGGCATGTTAGCACTTCCTTGTTAAGAAAACTTGTCAGGAAATAGTTGGTAAGAGGTCTCCTTGAGATTAAGAAATATGAGACCAATCTTTGTGAGACATTTGTTAGAAGCAAACAAACTAAGATTTCTTTTAAATCAAAGACCTTAGTTAGCACATCCAAGCCACTTGAATTACGTCACATGGACTTATGTGGACCTATGAAAATAAAAAGTTTTAGAGGAAATTGGTATGTTTTTGTAATTGTTGATGTTTACTCACGATTTTTTTGGACACTCTTCATTGTTTCCAAAGACAAAGTCTTTGAGAAATTTCCAGTCTTTGCGGGAAAAGTCCAAGTACAAGTCAACCACAAAATCAAGGCTCTTCTGTCTGATCATGGGTCAGAGTTTGAGAATCAATAATTCATGGATATGTGTAAACAACATGGAATAAATCACACATATTTAGCACCAAGAACACCCCAACAGAAAGGGGTAGTTGAGCGTAAGAACAGAACACTACAAGAGGTAGCCAAGGCCATGCTATTGGGGAGTAGTTTTCCTCAGGTCTTCTGGGCAGAAGCAGTGGCAACTGCATGCTACTTCACAAATAGAACGCTCATACGACCTATCCTCAACAAAAATCCCTATGAGCTAATCAAGGGAAGAAAACCAAACATAAGTCACCTCAGGGTCTTTGGCTGTAAATGCTATGTCCACAACAATGAAAATAACCCTCTAGAAAAATTCAATGCCAGAAGTGATGTGGCATCTTCCTTGGGTACTCTGAGAGGATCCGGGCATACAAATTTTACAACAAAAGGACACTGAAGGTAGAAGAAAGTGTACATGTGGTTTTGATGAGGCTGATGCCCACATAGTCAGGAAATTCGAAGAAGAAGGACTTGGATTCAATCTAGCTGATCAGGATCACACGGATTATCCCAAAGATGATTCACCGACTGAAGAAAACCTGCCCGACAGGTCAACAACACATCGTCGAAGGAAATAATGATGTCAAAGATCCTCTATCACCATTAACAGTTCATCAATGTCGTGCTTTGTACAAAGATCATCCATTGGAGAACATCATATATGATATCTCCAAAGGAACTTAAACCAGAGCGCAAACTCGTGATCTCTTGGCCTTCTCAACGATAGTCTCATCCATCGAACCCAAGAACATCAAGGAAGCTCTTCAAGACTCTGACTGGATCAGGGAAATGCAAGTATAGTTAAATCAGTTTGAAAGATGCAGAGTTTGGCATCTTGTGCCTCGACCTACTCATCAAGGAGTACTTGGCATAAAATAGGTCTTCAGAAACAAATTAGATGAGATGGGAGAAGTGGTCAGGAACAAGGCTCGTCTGGTAGCTCAAGGATATTGTCAACAAGAAGGGATAGACTTCTAAGAAACCTTCGCTCCAGTAGCAAGGATGAAGTCCATCAGATTACTAATTGCATTTGCTGTACACAAAGGAATTAAACTCTTCCAACTTGACATCAAGAGTGCCTTTCTCAATTGGTACGTCAAAGAGGAAGTATATGTTGAAAAACCTCCAGGTTTTGAGACACAAGAAGGAAAAGACATGGTACTTTGGCTTGACAAAGCTCTTTATGGGCTCAAACAAGCTCCAAGGTCTTAGTATGACCGCCTATCCTCCTATCTATTGGAAAACCACTACAAAAAAGGTAAAGTAGACAAAACTCTGTTTGTTTACAACAACAAAAGAGATTTCTTAATTGTGCAAGTATATGTAGATGATAAAATTTTTGGAGCTTCCGATGAAAAGTATTGCAAAAGGTTTGAAGCATTGATGAAGAAAGAATTTGAGATGAGTGATCTAGGGGAACTGAAGTTCTTCTTAGGACTTCAAGTCAAGCAGGACACTAAAGGGATCATCATATCCCAGCAAAAGTACGTAAAAGATTTACTGAAGAGATTTGGAATGGAAGGTTGCAAACCATTTGACACGCCAATGGTCGTTGGCACAAAGATGGGCATCACGACTGGTGACCAACCGGCCGACCAGCGGTTGTACAGGGAGATGATAGGTTCTCTACTATATCTAACTGCTAGTAGACTTGACATTATGTATAGTGTTTGCTTATGTGTCAGGTTTCAAGCAGATCCTAGAGAAAGTCATCTCACAGCTGTGAAAAGAATCCTACGTTATCTCAAAGGGTCCATGAATCTTGGTTTATTTTATCCCAGATTCACAAATTGCAACATTGTAGGATTTTCAGATGCAGATAATGGAGGATCCATCACTGACAGAAAAAGCACGTCAGGGACAGCATTCTTTGTTGGATCATGTTTGATTGCATGGGGATCAAAGAAACAACAAAGTGTAGCCATCTCTACTGCAGAATCAGAATACATAGCTGCAGCAAGCTGTTGTGCACAACTCTTATGGCTCAAACAACAAATCGGTGACTATGGTGTTAAAACAGGTATGTTACCTATCATGTCTGATAATATAAGTGCTATTTCTATTTCCAAAAATCGAGTACATCATTCTTGTACCAAGCATATTGACATTAGACATCACTTTCTTAGAGATTGTTGTGAAAAGGAATGAATTGGTTTAAAATATATTTCTACTAAAGATCAACTAGCTGACGTTTTTACTAAGCCATTAAGTAGAGAAATATTCAACAATATTATTCATGATCTTGGTATAATATTCATTGATCGCAATTAAATCATCTTTCAATTCCCACGATCGGTCACCGACACGTGAGCAACCCCCATAATGTTATCGTTCAGTAGTCAATGATCAGTCTAATGCATAGAAGTTATGTCAAACGACTACTTGAAACAGATATGTCATTTTCCACAACAAGTGAGGTTAGTTTAGAGAAGGTCCAACAAATAGAAACGGGAAAATTCTCAACGGATCGCTGATAACCGTCACGACCGCTGCCCGTTATGAATAGTACTATTAGGACATGTCAGCAAGCGAGGAGCGGTCACCGACCGTTACTCGATAAACTATAAAAGGGCGACAGGAGTTTTGCTCTTGTCACACTATTGCCCTCACTCTCTCTAATCTCTCTAGACATTCAGAGCAATTTCTCTTCTCTCTTACAAACATTTTAGTGAGATACAGTGCAAAGGAACCCTTGCCTCACAACCGCTAAAGAACACCCGATCAAAGAGTAGTAAATTCTAGCAAAATTCCCTAATTGAGATTGGCACACAAATCTGTTCTCCGTTCTAAAGCAAAAACCATCATCAAAGAGGTCTCACCAAAGGAGGCAACCGACTTGCATCCAACAGAGACTGTATCATCGCCAACTCTCCTGACCAAGGAAGAAGAAAACCAACTCATGATAAAAGTAGTGGAAGAAGGCAAACTACTAGCTAGCGAGATAGAGTATGTAAAAACTCATATTCCTAAAACTCACTACCTCATTGAATCTGGCACCTTCAAACCTACTATCCTTTCTAATCCTGCCCCCACAGAAAAACCACAAATGTCTTCTCCTGCTCCCTCACCAAAAGCCTCCAAAATCACCAAACAATCCAAAACCAAACCAAAAAGCCATTCCATCACTACAACTAGTCGTATGACACGCGCATCCAAACATGCTCAAAAATCAACAGCACCACAAAAATCTCACTCAACACTAGAAAAAGACACCCGTCGATTGCACTTCTCCGATGAAGAAGGAACAACTCCCTCAGCTGATGTCGAGGCAGTTGTGCAACAACAGGAGGAAGAGGAGGTTCAACATGATGAACTAGCACAAAAGAATGCTTCAGTAGAGGAGAAAGACCAAGGGCAAGCCCCTGACTCTGAGGAAGAGGCAAACCTCATCGCCATGTTTGGGGAACCACTCATCGACAGGTCCCCGACAACTCAACGACAACTTCAAGTTGGAGATAGCGACACAGAGTTGCAATCACATGTCATATTCACGCATGAGGAGCGCGAGCAGCTAAAGAGGGCGAAAGGCAAAGAGAAGATGGCCCCTTCTCCACATGCTAAAGAGCTCAAGGAGTTCTTTCAATCCAAAAGGCCGTCGCCAAGCCTCAACCACCTCAATCCCTGAAGCGCCTCAAGAAACCCAAGGAGCTGGAGCCAGCCTTGATCAAGGCCGAGAACATCAACGACAGGTCTTGTCCCGTCTTACCCAAGATGTTGGACCTAAAATGGATAGATGAGATGGGTCTAAGAGAGATCCAGGAGTTATTGGAGTTCCATGGATGGGTAAACTTCATCCAGGAGCCTATTCCCGTTGACACCGAGCTGCTCAAGGAGCATATGCGACATCTGGGACCGCTACAGAGTGACGAAGACGATGACTACCTTATCTCCACAGTTCAAGGGTTCCGCATCAACATAACGAAGTCTTGAACCTGCAAAACATTCAACTTAGAGCCAGAAGGGCTGGTCATTCCCAAGGAGACAGAGTGGAATGACCTAGGACACCAAGGAGGGAAAATGGTGAATATGGTGTGGACATGTCCATTCCAAACAGAGTCCTTTTCAATCTGATCACCCATAACATCACCCCAAGAAATCAAAGAACGCACAATGTCAATGCAGGAGACGTGAGACTTCTGTATGCCCTCAAGACCAAGGAGAAAATCGACCTTCCAGCCATGATTCTCCTCACACTTGATGAAAGCCGACACGTCAACCAAGGGCTATGTAACACCCTAACCCGAAATCTAATAACCTGAACGACAATCACTACAGCGGAATAAATTACAATAACCGGGCGGTATTACAATGCCGTTAGTCACCCTTGTGACTAATAAGGCTAACTCCAAATACAAATCTCAAAAGTCACGGTCTGAACACGAATACAATCCGAGATACTAGGAATCAAACTCAAAGGTACAATAATCAAGTAAAACCAATAGCTAGAAATAAACTCCCATAGCTTGATCTACCCCACCTACACTCGGTGTGGTAATCTCTTCAACTTCAGGTACCTGAAAAATGGGGGTGCCCCCAAAGGGGCTCAACAAACAATGCTGGTATGGAAAACATGCAGCCCATCAGCTACTGGGCCACACCAACTACTTTGTCGAATACATGCAGTTCATTTTTGTAAAGCTGTAAACAAGCATAACATGATAATAACAAGTATCCATACAAGGACAACAATGTCACATAGAACAAGACTTCAGAAGGTCAAGTTAGATGATTGAAATACCCCTAAATTAATTTAAATTAATTTAAGGGATTTCTTTTATTAAATCTTAAATAATACTATTAAATATTAAATTATTACATGGAATTATGAAAATTTATTGAGGGGATTTCTCCTATTTAACCCTAAAGAAAACAATAAAATATTTAATTATATATTATTATATAGTATTATGAATTAATAATAATATTATAAGTCAATAAATCATGGAAAAATTTATAAACACTCCAAGTATATTATAAAGATTTTAGAAAGAGTTGGAACATTGTTTTGAAACATAAAAATCAATATAAAATTCTAGAAACCCTAAAGCCATTTGAGCCTTGCTAGGGTTGACTTTTTGAGAATGGTCAAACCAGCCCATGAAACCTATACCAATAAATAGGTTATGGAAAACCATGAAGATTGATAAAAAGAACGTCAAAAATGGATCATCCTAGCCAAAGTTATGATCAAATGAAGTTTAGAGCCAAAATTTGAAAAAAACTAACGTGGCACGGTCTGCTGAGTCATCGCGCGCCTCAGGATACTCGTCCCAGCACTTAGTCAGTTTTATCTCCTATATTTCCGGTAACAGAAACCAGTCTTTGCCCTATCTTGTGACCTTCATAACTTTCTCATCTTTTGGAATTTTTGAGTGTCATCTTCTTTGTTGTCTTCTCCTACACTTCCTCTAAACAACCATAACTCACACTAACCCTAATTCGTCCTAAATCAACTGGAAATTCAAGCCAAAGTAGCCACCCTGCAAAAACCGAAACTGTAGTTTCCAGTTTTTCCTTCGATTCAGGTAACTTCGTCTTGCCATAACTTCTTCGTTTCTCAGCCAAATTCCATGTTCTTTAGCTCGTTTTGAAGAGCTCTAATCCCTCTAAAACTTTCATGTTGATCACCAAAGCCAATTCCCAACCGTTTGGAAGAACGAGGTGTCTAAAGTTTCGAATTCGTCACAACATAAAATCATAGTTTTCTTCCCAGAAAACGCAAGGTAAACTCGCAACTTCCAGCTTCGATTTCTTTCTGTGTAGTGCAAGTTAGGGTGATTTCTTGCTATCATTGTGTAGAGTTAAGTTTCCTCTTTAGATTAAGCCCAAGAACTAGTTCTAACTCGGTCTGTACTGTAAATTATAGCGTTGCAAAGTAGGCTACCCAATCGGGTTGTAAAGGGGCGTTTTTCCAGAACCGATTTCGAATCCTTTCGATTCGAGCAATTCCGGTAAGTTTTCTTCAAATTCCTTCAACCTTGCCAATCTACGTTACATTGTCGGTCAAAAACATGTCTCAATTGCTTCAATTACGCATTAGATTGAGTGAATTTGGTAGATTTGAATTCGGAAACCAAAATAAACCCTAACTTCGAAACCAAATTCAAAAACTGATGAATCCTGCATTATAGCTAGCGAAATTAGTATCATTAGAACCGAAATTGAATTTCGAAACCATAGAAACAAGAATCACTCAATTTGGTTCTGTAGATTGTGAGAAATTGGTGAATTAGTACTCGAATCGGATTTGGAATTCGCTGAAGAACTGGGCTTTCAGGGACCGTCCGATCGCGTTTAAAAGATTGGACGGTCGAGATTAGATCGTGTTTATTAAAGAATGTTTTAAGTTTATAATATTTCAGAATTTAGCTCTAACTTGTTGAATTTAGTTAATGACCTTCCCGAATGTATTTTGACTTGAAATTTTAACCATAGATTCCTTATTAAATCTAGTTTATTTTGATGTAAATTAATATGGTTTTGGAGTTTTTAAACGTAAGTTATGATTTTTGCAAGTTACGGGTTTTCTAGAATTATTTGGCTAATTTAAAAAGGTATTTTTATGAAATAAAAATTTTATAATATGTCTAAAATGTTATAGTTACTGTATATTAAATTTTGGAATTTTTGGACTATGGTAAATGGGTTTAAAAATTGTGTTTGTGAGTTTTTCATAAAAATAACCCATAATATATAGTTTTTAATGTAACCAAAAATTAAAGTATGGCTTGTTAATAAACTTTTTAAGCTGGGGAAAATATGGGGCACTAAATTAACATTTTATAACAGTAAGTTTATAAATGTTTTGGTATTAGCTTTTAAGAGAAGTGAAGTTATTTACATATATGTATATATACTTATATGGTAGAATTAAAATAGAAACTTATGTTAAATCAAGGAATTTAATTATTCTACATTTTATTTACTATATTATATGGGGGTCAATATTCTTAATTAAAACTAAGGAATAAATATATATACATTTTTACACATATATAAAAAGGGAATAAAGTAGTAACTTAGGGTAAAGCAGGGAGCTATTAAATTTACACTTATATTAACTAAATATTATAAGAGCTAGTATCCTAAGATATAGTAAAAGAAATACTTTATGAAACATACTTGGAATGCAGTTAAAGGTTGTACTAATAAGATAGTTTAAATATAATAAGTTACATAGGGAATGTTTTAATTAAATTCTAATACAAGTATACTTATATATGTTAAATAAATAAAGGAAAACACCTTATTTTATAAACCGTATATCGGTTGTGGTTATGCCTAGAAGATATTAAACATAATTAAATACAATAAAATTTCCTAAAAATGTTATGGATAAATCTTAATACATAAACATAATATATTATATATAATACATTAAAATAGATGAGGGAGATAATATTCCTTGTGATAGTTATAATAAGTAGATATATATATATATATATATATATATATATATATATGTTAAACCTTAGGTTTTAATCGGTGTGTAATTAAATAGTCACTATTTACTTAAGGGTTTAATTACACAACATAAATGTAACACGGTCTTGGGCTAACCTACTAAGCCCAAGTCTATGAACTCCAAAAGCCCACTTAAACAATTCAACGAGAGTTTGGGCCACTCTCAGGAATAAATTCTAAATCGTTCCAAACTAACGAAATGGGCCTAACAAAGGATTTAGTTAACAAGTCAAGCCCAAATCTTTGTGAGAAGAATAATGGTAAACCTGGAACTATTAATCAGTAAGAAAAGAAGGTTGTTTAGTTTATAAGTCTCTTAACTAATCGACACTTGGAACACCTTAATTATAGGTTACTATTGAGGAATCACTTATTTGAGTTATTTATTGTTCTTCACATACCAGGTACGATTTCTCGTACTCCGATACTTTTGCTGATTGACTTATGAGACGTTTTAAAAAACGCTAACTAAGTTTAAGAGGAATTTCTAAAAGGAAATGGTTGTGTGACTAACTCAGCTTGTGTGACTAACTGAGCCTTGAATGTGAAACTTACATGGGTATTGGTTCCTTCTATTTGGTTACTCCGTTAGACATTAACTGCCTAGGGTTTACGCTTCTGCACTCTGTAGGACTGAGTGTTTTGGTATTGCTCTGGGTAGTTAGTGATCTAGTGGGAATTTGGAAAAGGTCAATTTTGGTAAATTCTTCTTTTGACTCTGGATATCGTTTCATCCATGAGCTGGTTCTTGAGGTTTCGACGTGCGCGCGTCTTCAATGGTAACAGTGGGGGGCTGTATATCCCCTGTCCCAAAAGGGACGTGATAGACAGTGAGGGGCTGTATATCCCCTGTCCCAAAAGGGACGTTGTAGACAGTGAGGGGCTGTATATCCCCTGTCCTAAAAGGACGTACTTGGCGGTGGGGGCCATCTCTCCCAGTTGAATTATTCCACTCTTGAGTTAATGGTTCTTGGATCTATCTTTTCATTCCTAGTCCTTTGTGACTATCTGAGTCTTTCTACTCCTAACTGGAATTGATTCTAACTTGAGCATTGGATGTTCACTAACACATGATGTGGTTTTGTTTCACTAACTTTACTTTTTTGTTATTAACCTTTATTCTTATCTTGATATCTTGATTTGGTGATTTGTGAAATGCCTTGTTCCTCTGTGTGGTTTAAGTGATTGTTTTCCTGCTATTATTTATTTAAGAGTTGTATTATAAGTTTGTTTTTGGAGGATCGTACCAGTTCCATTCCAGGGAACTGACCCACCCCTCTTGGGGTGGGCTGCTTGGTTTGATCTTGCAGGTACGAGTTATTTTACAGGTGGCCACGAAGAGAACGAGTGATTGGGATGGGATTAGGTTTTGAGAGTTTATGTGTTTTATTACTGTTTTATTTCTGTTAAGTTTTCTCGTGGTTCAGGCCGTGACAATTGTGATCTTTAAGTTGTAATTGGTGAGGTTTGGTGTCGGGTGTTTGGAACCCTATGATCTGTACGCCTTTAGTATTTTATTTCCGCTATAAATATGTTAAATAGGGGCGTTACAATGATTTGTAATCGTTTAATAGTAGGCGGGTCCACACAATGGGACTGACAGGTATATAAGAGTATGTCGATATAGTGAAGGTATAGTGACCTTGTTGAAAGAGGTGGGTAATAATTACCTCAGAAGATAACGTAGTTAACTCTTGTACTTAAAAGAGGTGGGTATCGTACCCTCGAGAGAAATAAAGTCTTCCTCCCAACTTGAAATGTTCTGGTACGGTCCCGGTGAGTGGACATAGTGCGCACCCAAAACTCCCGTCGCGACGTAAATTGTATAGGAGACGACCTGAGACAGGTACAGCTCCAGTAGCATGCATGGCCAGATCCAACTGGGCTCCTCGCTTCTCGTAGTATAGAATTTGTTAGATGTCACATAAGGACGTTAATCAAAAACACAATGTGTATTGTCAATTATCACGTTTAGGATAACGACGTTTGTTATAAAGTGAAGTTAGTGAGAAACTTGAGTACAAGTTCTCGGTATGATAAAACGCAGGTATTTAATCCACTGGTAATGTAGTGTTGTATGCGTGGGACATACACGTTATAGTTAGTATCATTCACGCACGTAAAGCAACACAACAGTGCACAAGAGTAATACAACATTTTACATGCAATTATCTTGGTCGTTATTTCAAACAACAGATAGCACACAAGCCGGTGTAATCCGGTAGAAAAACAGGTTGCAAGAATTCCATACCGTTCACCGTAGATTGCAGTTGAATATATCCTGGTCAACGTCTGGTCAAGTATTGTCCTATATTAGGATTAACTGAGAGGGTTAATTTACGTTACCCTTGTATAATAATTTTACTGGATCATTCAACAATTTCGTATTTGTTATTTCATGTGAGGTTTATTTCTTCACACTTAGACAGTTTCTTTAACCTCATAACTTCATTGATAATTAAGGTGTTTATATATAATCCAATTGATATAGTCTTAATTAATAACTTGTATTGGGTGGTAATTCCTTTTAATTACCTCATGATCTAATGTATAACTTATTTTGTTATTTCCTTTTTGATTTATTTATAAATCCTTTAATATACACATATGAATAGATTTATTCATGTACTATTTATGTTACATGTTTTTAATTGTCTAGATGACATAATACTTTATAGTTTCTCAATAATATTTATATGTCATACATGGACATAATATTCTTATAGTTTTTATTATTCCACTTTTAGCCATAAATAATATTTATTGGTTACCATTAAATTCTTTATAACTATATAAGCCATAGTTTTAATTCCATAATCCCTTAAATCAAAATTCTTTTTTCTAACTCCTCCAAATATCCACATAGGACCTATACTTATTTAAACTTAAATATTTTACCCTTATATTTCGGTTATTTACAAAACAACCATAATAATTCATAAACTTTACATTTAAACTCTAATCTCATTATATCATATAGTTTTAATTCCTTATTTAATTATTTTACAAACCCACTATTAATATTTTGGTATATAACATTTGAACATTATAAGTTTTCGAAAATTACAACCTAGCCCCTTAACTTTCGGCCTTAACATAATTTTTCCTATAATTACAATTTAACCATAAAATCTTATAACCTTTACATAATGTCTTATAAACTATATTTTAATTCTAATTCCCTTTAATTGTCGAATGTATATACATAATTTCTTAAATAACAGATCTAACCCCAAGTAATTCGGCTTGACATAAACTTTCCATTATTTACATTTTCACCCCAAAACTTTATAATAGTTACTTAATAACTTATAAACTATAGTTTAATTATTTAATTCCTCTAAATTTTGGAAGTGTACTTTATATTTCTCTTAATTATGGATTCGCCCCATATTAAACTCCAACTTTTCATAATAAGTTTTATAAATTACAAAATAGCCCCAAACTTTATAAATTGTTAATTTAACACTTGTTTAAATTAACTAAAATTCATAAACTTAATTCCTACAATTATATTATATAATAATCTCTCCAAAGAAGCCAAAAACTCTCGGCCTTTACTATATATACACCATTCTTTTCAAGATTTACAATTTAGCCACATAACTTAATTAATTAGCCATTTAAGCACTAGTAAAATATTTTTAACTCACCAAACTTTATAATATAAGTTTATATACATATGTAGCTCATTAAAACCTATTCTTCACCAAAAGTATTCGGCCATAATTTATAAGGTACCATATAGTATATAAAAGTTGATTTATAAGTCATAATAATTATACATAAATACATATGAGTCGTATAACTCATGTAAAATTATTATAATGTCTTAGATTGATTTTTAGCTCAAAATAGAACATATTTGTCCTTGACAATTCGGTATGAATATGTACTTAACATAGGTAACTTTTGTGACACTAAAATGTGTCTTGAGGTAAATATTTTCCATATATGTTATAGATTATATTTTTGACATATTTTACCATATGGTTTCTGTTTTAGATACCTAAGAAGGTGTACATAATTTTGTATAATTTTTAGAAGCTTAACCAAGCTTAAAACATAAAGATTGGCTTAGTAAACTTACTTCTTAATAAAGGATGGTTAAGTGCTTGAACTCTTCTTGAATTCCCAAGCTTTCTCCAAAGGAATTTGATGCTCCACTTCGGTTTTTATGCAAGAGGTGAAGGAGTTTAGGAGTTAGATCTTTAACAAAGATCTTAAGTAGATTTGTAAGTAGTTTTCCAAGGATTTACCTTAAGCTTTTCTTCTTAGAATTTCGGCACACCTAAGATGAATGAAGAACAACCTTTCCTTCATGAAAATGAAGAAGAAAAGATCCTTAGAAGAAGTAGAATTCGGTTACATATAAAATTGTGCTTTAAGGATTTTCAAGCATGAAAAATACCTTAAGGTAACCTTGAGATGCTCCTTGGATTAATGTTGATTTAGAAAACCTCCTTGGAGTATAGGTTGATGCCGAAACTTTATAGTTGTGCTTGGAAGAGTTTTGCTTCAAGGCTTGATAAGAAATGCTAGGAAATTACCTTAGAGATGAAGATAGAAGTTACATATCCATTAATGGACTTAAGAGCTTCAAAGGAAGAAGATGAAAGGAGAAGAGAGAAGACTTACCCAGCCGGTTGCAAGGAATGAAAGAATGGGATTTGCAAACGTATAATTAGGCTAGGTTTGCTTGGTTTTTGATTTGTTTATTTTGGACCCATAATTGGCATGTTAGGTCATGACTTTGTTAATTGTTTATCTCCTGATTTTTAGGCTCCATAAGCCCTCCAAACAAGGCTGCTTTCGGCCATGTTACAAGACAAGGCAAGGTGGAAGAAATTATGGAAGTTAAAGGACAAGGTAAGTTAGGTAAGGTTTAGTTCTTTTGATTTTCCTATGTTAAACTTGTCTTCTTCTTCCCTTGTAGGTGGACGATTTTTAGGGCTAATTGGAGCCTCTCCAATCGGCAGCCAAGAGCTTTAGACAAGCATGGGATGGTCCTTGTATTTAACAAATCAAAAAGTAGATCTAGATCTACTTTTTGCCTTAATTATTCTTACTTTTGTCAAGCTAACATGGCCTTGTTTTCCTGCAGGATTTCAACAGAATGGAGGTCAAATAAGACTTATATTCTGTCATTAAGTATTATAGCACATGGGAAGGTGAGTCACCATGTTCTATGTCTTTTATAAGTTTTAAATGTAAATTTTATACTAGTTTTTAGGTAGAAAATCGGCCCCTATAGAGCTCATTGTTTGACACTGCCTTTAGTTGATTTAGAGGGTCCATTCATCCCTATTTAAGATTCATAATTCGTGGCATGTCAAAAACTATAAGGTAATTGCGTAAAACGCGTTTTAGTGACACCTGAAGGTGCGTTTTTGTGCTCTAAGGATATTTTGGAAAATAAGTTGTCTCTATGAGTTCCAAGAGTTTATAAACATTGTTTATAGTCAATAATGATATATTAAGGTGTTACATTGAGTTATATGGGGTTACATCAACTCATGACATAATTCCGGGCTATTGGGACACTCCCGTGGCAAAAAGGAGCGTTAAGAAATTCCCCCGAGGATTTTGTTGAATTTTGAGAAACTAGCTCGTGGGTTCTCTTTAGAATGATTATTAATGATGTTAGGAACTCTAAGAATGAATTATATAGGAGTTTGTGCCGCCTCGGCACCACTCCGGGCTTTTCTTGCTTTAAGGGGCGTGCGTGAGCACTCCCGGGCGTTTTGCGTTTTTGACTAAATATAGCCTAGGGACTATGTTTGTATAGTCATATAATGAGGGTATGACCATTTGTTTTGAGTTTTAAAAGGTCATACAAGGTCATGCTTAATCGTATGTTTCTAAGGCGTTTTAGCGTTTATGGTGACGACTACTTTTACGTAACGTTTTCATGCATGTATTTGCATGCGTACATGAAATGGTTTATATTTGGATTATTTTTCATTAAATAATGGTTTTATAATGTTAATTAGATTTGGGGTATTTCAGGCTAGTGCACAGGGGAGTGGTCACCGCGGCCCTAAAAGAATTTGGAGTGGACACCGACAGGTTCCACGAATGCTTACGCACCACTCAGGAAAGCATCTGCTCAGAGATGTTGTCCAAAATGGGAATCAAAACTAAATGAGACAAGCTCACGGTCCTCTAGAAACCTACAAAGAGCGAAGAAGCACGGTCAGAACCTCGACCAACTTCAAGAGCCTCAGGACTCAAAAGGAGGAGAAGTCTCACACCGGTCCACGACAGGTCGGGGACCAGTCTGGATACTTCAGCTCGGGACGTTCTTCAGCGTGTGAGAGTTACTCTCACAGCTATGCAGGCCGTCTCCTCTGAACCAAGTGTTCATCACATTGTTCAAGGAGCAATGGATTTCATAGACTCTCACATAGCCTGAGCATTCCTTGTCTTTTAAAGACTTGAGTGACAACCGTGAGAGATAGCTTTAGGATTAGATTTTATTTTTCCATTGATGTTTTATTTTTCCATTGACTATCTATTTCCAAGTAAACCTTTGATATGAATGAAAATGCAACTGTTGCTTATCTATCTTGTTCACGAAATAATTTATTGTATTGGTTGCCTCTTCCTTGATTAAAAATTGTAAAATGATTAGAGATATTTAGTCCCATCCATTCCACTAATTCAATCTCCAAACTTGACACCTAAAAAGCCTACAAACATAGCCCACAAGACGTAGCACCTCATTTTTTACCACTCACCGATCAGTCGTTGAGTCTATCCTTAAGTATCTACAAATACTTGCGCAGTTCACTGAGCACCCACAATCATCATATCACTTCTCACAAAATGGCACAAACTCCACAAAGTTCCTACAGCTCAAATGAGAAAACCATTCACTCCACCATTCGTAAACTCATGTTCATAAAACATCCAAAGAAATACGTCGCTCAAAGCTATGTCCTCCCCAACTCCGACTCATTTACAGCTTGGCCTAGAACCTTAAGTGTCGCTCCCTCTCATACCAAGACTCCTCACTGCATGGAGTTCACAATAGATTCTGAGGAGTCAGACCTTTCCACCACAGCTGAATCACCTTTGATCACTCTTACCATAGCCAAACCATCTTGGATCGAAGTTTCTTTTTCGGAGGATGAATCCTTTGGCCCTGGGGATTATGGATGGGATACCCAAACACGTCACTCTATCTAGATTATCTTAATCATGTTTGTAGTTTGTACTCTATGGAATGTTATGGCCTTTCCAATATCTTAGGTCATGTAGTTGCTCCCTATTTTGCTGTATGGCAAAGGGGGAAAGAATGAAAGAATATGTACTTGTGAAACTATGTCTATCTTCCTTGTGTTATGTATCATCCTAATGAAAATTTCTACTATGGTTATAGTATAACATAAAAGCTGTCACTTTGTGTTGAAATTGTCTTCACTTTAAACCCTTAACAACTCAGGGGGAATTCTTCTTAGGGGGAATACCTCTCAAAATTTTGAATCCTTGAGTTGTCAAAGCACATATTGTTTTATCTGTTGCCATCATCAAAAAGGGGGAAATTGTTAAGTCAAGGACCTTTAGTTTTGATTATAGCAAACATGTGGTGTTTATCTAACATGTTTGTCAAGCTTATCATTCAGATAAACAGGTAAATAAGTGGCTTAGCACACAAGGTTGCAAGAGCACTTAAGTCATGAGTGGCTTAGCACGCAAGGTTGCAAGCGCACTTAGCATACGACATGTGCCCAGCTAGTCGGGCACTTATCTGTGAGAGCTCCGGAGAACTTCTAATAACACATAAATAGTCAAGAACCACATTATCACATATCTCATACATCATACAATAAACAAGGACAGAAATGTGTTAGCAACATCGACAAACTCACTCAGATGTGTCACACCCACACAAGCAACTAGCTCACGACAAAAGAAGAAGCTCATTAATGTGCAAGATAACAAGATAATCAAAGGCTATTAATGAAAATCATTACATAGCTGAAATAATTTCATAAGAGAGCATTTATGAGTATTAATGAACCAGACAAGGTCAGACAAGTTGAAGTGTGCAAGTGGTGATCGACCACTTGGGAGACGTGCCACCAACTTGCCCAATCGCAAGGCAACACGTGTGTTAATAGCTCCAGATCAAGTTGGAAGATAATCTGAAGTAGGGTGCGACTATAATAACAAGAGAAGAAGAAGTAATCTACTTCTAGAGTCTACACATTCATAGGTCGTTAGTTACACCTTAACTAACGTGTATATATATGAGCATTTATGTCCTATGTAAATCAAGCTTGTGGGATAAAAAGAAGAGATACAATCTGAGCAAGTGTGAGTCAGACAAGAGTGTGTGTAAGTACTAGAGAGTTGGTGAGCTAGTAAGGACTGGGTTAGAGTGTCAATACTTTGGGTATTTGATAGGCCGACAGGTCGGGGAGCGGTCGGTGAACCGTAGGCTGATAGTCAGGTGAGGCTTAAGGACTTTAGGGGTAAAGTCGAAACTGTCCTGAGAGTCCGTGTGTGGGGCGAGGAGATTAAGTGAATTTTGTGTGTGTAAATTCTCAATCGAAATGGAGTTTCCAATTTAAGGTTTATCTCGTGTATTTCCTTAAACTATCAAAATTTATCTGAGTCATGATACGTCCACGACCGGTCGGGGATGCATCAGGAGTGCCAGCCAGTTTCACAGCACTTTCTTAAAAAAGAGGAACTCTTTGACGAGGGTTTGTGCTCTGAACTTGATTGCAAATAAGGGCAAATAAGACTCGCTTCTATGAAGAAAGCGAGAAGTTTGGATGCCTCCGTGGCCAAACATACTTTACGCTCGGTCAAGCTTCTTACTTAGCATCTGGAGGTATGGAGGCCCATCATGGTGAGGAGCTTTTCCGTATTAATGAAGAGGCCTAGAAATCTAATGAGAGTGTCTCCAATGCTACCGAGGAGTCGACTGCAAAGAAGTTTTTAGATGATGGTTGTTAGTTTACTGAGGTTCTATAGTTCTTTATATAAAAAAAGGTTTTGTAAATGGTGGAACTCCTTGTAAAATTTGTACTTTTTGCTTTAGTGGATTTAGACACTATTTTGTAATTTTATGGTTTTTAATGAATGACAACTACTTTTTGGTTTACTCTATTATTCCATGTCTTTTGAATTACTGCTGGCTACTGGATCTGCACGGAGCGACCGATGTTCCAATAGCTCAATACAACATTTGCTTAGTTTTTCCTTAGGCTTATCAACTATGTAATTACGATGTTGTATTTGTTTGATGACCAGGTGTGATACTAGCACAATGGCGTGGCGTGATAGCCCCATGGTGTTGCAATTTCAAGGCATAATAGCCTGTGTTGGCACAATGGTCGGGTGTGATAGCCCCAAGGTGCTGCAATTTCAAGGCGTGATAGCCTGTAGTGGCACAACGGCCGGGCGTGATAGCCCCAAGGTGTTGCTTTTCAAGGCGTGATAGCCTGTAGTGGCACGATGGCCGGGCTTGATAGCCCCAAGGTGTTGCTTTTCAAGGCGTCGAGCCTGTAGTGGCACGATGGTCGGGCGTGATAGCCCCAAGATGTTGCTTTTCAAGGCGTGATAGCATGTACTGGCATGATGGCCGAGCGTGATAGCCCTGAGATGTTGCAATTATTTTCTGAAAAAATGATTTCTTGCTTTGGTTGATGTTTAAATGAAATTTACACATAAAATGTTTTCTAACATTCCGCGTGTCAAGAGTGTGGAAGCTCATAGCCTTCGATGTTCTTCAGCCGGTATGAAGCTCGTCCATTATTTTGATGGGTGATGAATGGTCCCTCCCATTGAGGGCCAAGCTTTTTTAGTTTTTTAACTTCTCGGAGAACAAGGTCCCCTAAGACGAATGTTCTCTCTCTTACCCTTTGGTTGAAGTACCTTTCAACTCTGGACTTATCCTTAGCCATTCTTATCTCTGCCGCATCTCTGACCTCTTCGAGGATATCAAGGTGATCTTGTATACCTTCAGTGTTGAGTACCACATCAAAAGACTCCCATCAAATTGATGGCACAATTACTTCAGTCGGAATGACTGCTTCTAAGCCATAAGTTAATATGTAAGGTGTTTCCCCTGTTGATTCTTTCTTTGTTGTTCGATAGGCCCAGAGAACTTGAGGCCACAACTCTGCCCATCTTCCCTTTTTATTGTCCAGTTTCTTCTTTAAAGCTTTGACAATTTTTCCATTTACATTTTTGACTTGGCCATTTGCTAGTGGATGTGCCACTGATGCAAACCTTAGATCAATCTTCCACCGTTGTCCATGATTATCACTTTTGGTAGCCCGAATCTGCACACCACATACTTCTAGATAAATTCTTGTGATTTTTGGGTTGTTAGAGACACCGTTGGCATTGCCTCCACCAATTTTGTAAAATAGTCGATGGCCACATATAAAACTTAAATCTTCCTATAGATGCCTCTGAGAGAGGACCGACGATGTCTAATCCCCACATTGCAAAAGGGATTGGACTGAGGATGGGTTTTTGCTCGGCCGGGGGGATGTGAATTTTGTTGTCGTGCTTTTGGCATTTGATACATTTTTGGGTGTACTCCTTACAATGTTCCTGTATTTTTGGCCAAAAATACCCCAACCCCATGATTTTATGAGCCATGGCTCTTTCCCCCTGGTGGTTCCCGCAGGTCTCATCGTGTATTTCCTCTATGCATGATCTCCTGTAGAGCTTACCATTCTCAATAAATAATGATGCGGCTCTTCTTTTTATTGTTTATGCTTCCTTTTTGGTCGGGGAAGTTTCCCTTCTGTGATGTACTTGATGATTGGAGTCATCCAAGATTCCTCTGGCCCGCCTGGTTCAACGAATAGAATTTTCTCTTCATCAATGCTTGACTTGGCTTTAACTTCCAACCATACTCTCTCTAGAACTCTCTCAGCCATGCTGCTAACTTTGCCAAGGTATCTGATTCGACGTTCTTGGCTCGGGAAGGTGCTTTAGTTCGCATCTTGAAAACTTTGTCTTTAGCTTCTAAACTTTTAGCAAATACTTCCAAAGTTTTTCTTCTTTTACTTCATAGATGTTATCAATTTGTCTTGCCACCAGCATGGAATCTGAGTATATTTCTAATTCTACATAAATTTAAGATAATAAGCTTTTCCTTCCTCTTTTCTAAGAGGGAGTTAAATTTAGAATTTTATTTAAAGTGTTTTTGTTTTTGGAAACCTGTTGCTCCTAGGGCAGTGGCCACTTCGAGTCCTTGAATAAGAACTTCATACTCTTCTTCATTGTTGGTCACCTCGAACTCTAACCTGAAAGCGTAATTGAGGTCCCACCCGTGTGGGATTTGAACTATAATGCCCATGCCTGCTCCTGATTTGCACTAGGCACCATCGACTAATATCATGAAAGGTGATAAATGTTGCTTTTCCTCCTAAGCGAAGCTGGTCTCGGTTATGAAATCCTCCAGGGCCTAGGCTTTGATTGATGTTCGAGGCAGAAAGTGGATCTTATATTGTGTTAATTCGACCGTCCAGCTAACTATTCACCTGGACGCATTAGGGTTGTTAGCTATTTGCTTTAATGGCTAGTTAGTCCTCACAAAGATCTTATGCAACTGAAAGTAAGGACGCAACTGCCGCGACGCAATTACCAATGCTAACAAATTTTTTTTGATATTGGTGTAGCGTCCTTCTGTTGTTGTTAGGATTTTTTCGGTGTAGTAAACTGGAATCTCTTTTCTTTTCACTTCCATTATTAAAACTACTGCTACCGCCCAGTCAGAAGTAGAGATGTAAAGGTAGAGGTCCTAACCGGGCACTGGAACGCCCAACTAGGGAAGCTCCCTAAGCATTTCCTTGATTTTTTCAAAGGCATCCACACACTCCTATCCCCATTGAAATTTGTTGTTTTTTGCAAGGTGTTAAAGAATGGGATTAAATTTCTTGGAGCTTTGAGTAGAATCTGCTTAGAGCCGTGAATCTTCCATTCAGGGCTTGTACATCTTTGACATTTTTTGGTGGGGAGAGACTGAGTACAACTTAAGTTTTTTCTGGATCTACCTCGATCCTGTGCTATCCCACGATGAATCCAAGGGACCTCTCTTTGAACACCTCAAAGACACACTTCTTGGGGTTTAACTTGATTTGATATCTATCCAGAGTGTTGAATGTTTCTTCTAAATCTTTCATGTGCTGCTCTTTTAAGTCGTTTCTTACGACAATATCATCAACATAGGCCTCTATGTTGCAAGAGAGTTGCTCTTTGAAGACTTTGACGATCATTCTTTGGAAGGCTGCCCTTGCATTCTTTAGGCTGAAAGGCATTACTTTATAGCAAAATGTTCCTGAAGAAGTAATGAAGGTGGTTTTTTCCACGTCTTTCTCATTCATCCTTATTTGGTTATATTATGAAAACATATCTAAAAAACTTAGTACAGAGCTTTGAGTTGTTGACACAACCAGCCGGTCTATGGATAGAAGAGGATAAAAATCTTTAAGGTAAGCTATATTTAAATCGGTGAAGTCTACACACATTCACCATTTCCATTTGACTTTTTTACCATGACAGCATTGGATAACCACTTGGGGTATGTGACTTCTCGAATGAATCCCGCCTTTAGAAATTTTTGTACCTCCGCGTGGGCGGCTAAGTCTCTTTCTTCTCCCATTATTCTCTTCCGTTGTCTGATGGCCGGGTGCTTAGGATCCACTCTAAGGTTATGCTAGATAACACCTGGGTATATCCCACACATTTCCTTTACGCTCCAGACGAACGTTAACCTTCTTTTTTCCAAGAATCTCATAAGGTGAGTCTGCTCTCCGCTGTTAAAGGCATTTCCAATTTTAAAGAATATAGAAGGGTCGGTTTTCAAGTGTACCTCGCTTGGTAAGTCGCTGGGGGCACCATTGTCCTCCACTCTACCGCTCGGTCCTGAAGGAAGGAGTTGTTTTCCCTTAAATTCCTGATCGGAGCCAACTGTTTTGACTATCCCGTTTTCTGGCAGGTTTCCATGATAAGAAATTCGCATACCCGGGCCATTTTCTAGCTCCCTCTAACCATTACCAATTTTTCTGACCTAGTCAGGTACTTTGATTTCAAGTGGTAGGTGCTGCATATGGCTCGAAAGGCATTGATCCCTGGCCGACCTAGGTACATGTTGTACCCTGAGAGTCCGGGCATGATGAAAGCTGTCAATTTTTCTGTTCTTCTCTCATCTTCTGGTCCCAAAGTCATAGTAATGTTGACACTTCTTGAGGATTTTCCTAGGTTAGCCTAATAAGGTTTGATTTTTCTTTCAGGGATCTCGAGTTTCTTGATCGTTTCTAAGGAAATGAGATTCGCCCTAGCCCCACTATCAACTAAAATTCTCTCCATCATCCTATCATTGACTTGTGCCCTGATGACAAGTGGGTCGTTGTGGGGGTACAGGACTCCGTCCTTGTCTTCTTCTATGAAGTGAATTGGGGGAAGCTTCTCTTGTTTGGCCATCTTCCTCTTGAGGATCTCCTGGTGGACTTTGTGAATATGCCTCTTTCTTTCGTTTAGAGTCAATGGTTCTACCTTTAAGAAAAGTCTTGTAAATTTTCTTAGGAGAAGTTTTTTGTTAGATTATTTGAGTCTTAATTCAGAGGTTCTTTCCTGGATGGTAAAATGACAAAATGAAGAATGCTTTTTTTAAAGTAAAGATAGAATTTCTTATTTTTGCTTTGTGTCAAAAGCTTATAGCCTTTGGTTACAACTTTTTTTCTTATCTCCCTTTTTACAGACCTGTAATCATTCCGAAGGATTTACTGTGGTCTAGCTCGGGGTGGACCTCTTCTTTAGCCGTGGCTCGGGTGTGCTGGCTGCTACTCTACCTTTATTGCCCGACCGGTTACTTGTTTTTCTTTTTATGCTCCTCTATCAGCCTGAGCTCCTTGGCGAGGGTGGCGCGATTGACGGTCCTATGGCTTCTATTCCCGAGTAACTTGTGCAATGCCACAGGGACCTCTCATTGCTGAGGCTTTTTTGGTGGAGGGAGGAAGACTTCTCTTACTGCTGTAGTGTACTTCCTAGATCGATGTGGATGATCCTGGCAATCTGATAGTATGATCCCTGGGAAGGGGCGGCGGAAGTGGAAGCCTTGTAGTAAGACATGTACCTTGAAGCTCCAGATGAGGAACTTCCAGCTACAACATTTCCCCTTTTCTTACTTTTTTTCTTGGCCACGACTGGGCCCTTAAAGTTGTTCGCAAGGTCCTTGGCCTTATTTTTGGCTATCTCCAACTTCAGGAAGTCGTGAAGCATCTCAACTAGCTCTTCATGTGTCTTTGGTGCCTTCTTTGCTATTTTTCTAGCGAGCCATGGATGGGTTAGTCCGTTGCCGAAGGCCTTTATCAAGATTTTCTCATCCACGTCGTCGATCTCCGCGACTTGTTTATGGAATCATTCGCTATACTCCTTCGCCGATTCTCCTTTTAGTTACTTTATGTCCATCAGCTCTATTGTCTCCTTCTTGACTTTCTTACTAGCAGCGAAGTACTGTTGGAATTCCTCGGTTAGCTGTTTGAAGGTTGAGATAGATTGAGAAGGCCTCGTGAAGATCCAGCTCAATGCTCTCTTGGAGAGCATTCCTGGAAACAAGTTGCACAGGGCGAAGGAGCTAATCCCCTGTGTGTTCATGACGAACATAAACTTCTTGATATGCTGGGCAGGGTCCCCTGTTCCATCATATTTCTCTACCGCCGGGGCGACAAAGCAGGGAGGGAGCTTAGCCTTTCTGATCTTCTTCGAGAAAGGATAAAGACGCATGTAATGGAGTCTTCTTCTTCCATTTCATCCTCGATTGTTATTGGAGTCTCCCTCCGCTCTTCTTTCTTTCTTCTGTTGCTTCCTTCCGAATCCCTGCCTTTCAGCAACTCAACAACTTCGGCCATTTCTTCTTACTTTTTCTAGTAATCTTCACCTCTCCGCATCAGCTCTTGTTGCAGAAGCTCATTCCCTTCGACGGTCCTCTCATCGATCGCTCTGGTCAATCCCTTGGAGATCGAGCCAGAAGCTTTAGCATCAGCTTCCAGTGCTCTTCTCAGAGCCATTCTGCACCGAAAACCTACGAGAAAATGTATTCCATTTCTTTAGATGTACCATTAATGTCATTAGAAATCTTACTCTTCAATGTGGATGAATCATGGTTGCGAGAGTTAAGCTGTTCGGTTCCCACAGACAGCGCCAAATGAAAGATCGATTATCTTCCCTAAGAGTTTAACCAGATCGTTACTCCATGACTATCCTATATCCTCTTCTACTTAATTGGTCTTTCAGTCTGAAAGCACTTTGCGAATATTGGGAGTCTAAGACAGAGAAAGTTCAAATTCTGAATGTAAGAAGTACTGATAGCGTGTTTATTTCCTTGGGGGTGAACCTCTATTTATAGTTTTCTTTACAACTCTCAGCATTGTCAGCCTGTCAACTTGTTTATTTGCCAGGTTGTCATTATGTTATTACAAAACTATGAAGTATTGAAAGTGCGACCGGTCACATGGGACCAGTCGTCATGTGTGCATCCTTTCATTTAAATGACCGGTCGCCTATCTACGCTTATTCCTTGCTATCCGGTCGGGCACACTCTATAACACCCCAACTCATAAACTGACAATAACTCATAAATCTCCAATTACTTTCATTAACATTGCAGCGGAATTTCCTACAACAGTTGGTGTTACCGTTGTTAGTCACCCGCGTGGCTAACTAAGCATACTAAATTCTCCAAGATCTAGCTACGGTCTGATGGACTCGAATATACCGAACATTAGTACTTACAAGTCTTAACCAAATACATACACAATTTCAAGTACCTTTCCTCCTATACAACTTACTAACATAGACTACCATACGAGTGTACATGCACAACTCATAGGTCAAATTTAAACCCGTATATGTCTACCCCTTCCTATTCTCAAGCTGGGTTATCTGTTGCTTCTTACCTGCAAAATAATATGGATGCCCCTAGGGGTTCAGCACCTTTACTGGTACGGTTAACGTGTAGCCCCCAAGCTAACGGGGCTACGCCGACTATTTTGCCGTATACATGCGATTGATTATTTATACAACAATAATAAGAAGTTTAATAAAACACAACTCAAATCATGTGACAATCACAGCTCAAACATATTGAACGACTTAATAAGCGTTCCTTAAGTAAGTGAGTTAGTTTGTTTAACTCCTTAAATTAAGAATTCTCTTATTCTCATGTCCATTCTTATCTCAGTGTTCCAACCTTTCTTTAATTAGAATTGGTTGTTCCTTAACTCAATGTTTATCCTTGTCGGGTCAAAAGTAACCCTAGCCAATGAGCTATCAACTCCATTGGGTTAAATAAACATTATTTCTTAAATTTGGGATTTAGGAGATCCCACCGCACCATCTTAATATTGCCTCCCACCTTGAACCGTAATCCAAGGTGGCCGAGTCTTTTTGTCGACTCTAGGTGACAAGTCCGAAGACAAGTCTCAATGGAGGACAGATCTGATAGGATACCGACCTCCTACCTCAACATGCATGACCGGAGTCAGTCCCGGATTCCTCACCCCCAAGTTCCAGTTAATAGAAGTCTCAACGACAATGTTTGTTAGTTAAACCTCTTTCGGTTACTAACAAACCAATATTAAGGAGTGTTCCTTGTTCTCATACAATTCTTTACTAAACATTGGTAGTAAGTTCTCAAGGTAAGTTGTGTTCATACAATACACAACAATACAATAAACCGGTTACATGCTTTATCTTGTTTAGTCGGAACACATAAACAAATAGCATACAAGCCGAGGGACACCTCGTTAGCAAGCAAGCTACAAGAAAACCATACCGTTCACCGTTGACGTCGGTTGTCTATTCTCCTCCGGAGTTCCACTTACTCAAATCCTATAACATTCATCCAATTGGGTGGTTAATTTCTTTTAATTAACCTAACTCATATCATCACTAATGATTTCCAACTAAATACCACTAAGTCATTGTATTTCAAACTTAACCTCTTAAGTAATTTTACTTCTCATCATTTCTTAGGTTCTTATGTGCATATTCTCCTCATTATCATCACTCTCCCAATTGCTTACTACTAATGCCATTCTTTTTTTTGACCCGACCGACCCAACCCTGGGTCGGTCGGATGCAGAGACATCCGGGTTTGACATTTTTAGCTCAACCGACCCAGACAGGGTCGGTCCCTTGGGTCGGTTGAATGCAGAAGACATCCGAGTTGGGTAATTTCAGCCCGACCGACCCATCCAGGGTCGATCCCTTGGGTCGGTCGACTGCAGACCCTTTTCCAAAAGTGTTTATTTTACCCAAATCTTTTCCACAAGTGTCCTAGTATGTTTTAACATCATTTTGGCACTTTAATATCCTCCTAATTCATCCACCAAGCTCATATTCAACTCCTTGCTCATTTACTCAAGTAGTTACAAAATTCTTAACACTTATAACTTAGTTTCTTACACCTTCAACATGTAAACTTTGCCTAAAACCTTAACCATCCCAATTGTTTCCTCACAACCATTTTGACTACCCCTCAAGCATTATTAGACATCTTTATCTCCTCTTCCAAGCTACTCAAAGTCCCCAAGGTTATATTGCTTCTCCATGCACAATTCCCTCTCCTTACATTTTCTATTCATCATTCCAAAGCTTGTACATATATTTGCATCTCTAAACATTCTCTTAACACTTTACATCTTTTCCCCTTTCATCTTGACACCCTAAGTTCCTCTTAAACATTTTCATCTTCATCATCCAAGCCCACTCTTTACCATCAAGCTTATACTCTCTAGCTCATACCTAAACCTCATCGAGACATTTTACAACATTCTCCCACAAACTCTTGCACAATACAATGCATACCTCATACCTCAATTTTGGTGTGTTTAATTCACCCATTCAACCTCAAGCTCCTCCTAATCAACACTAAGTCATCCTAGCCCTCAAGAACACTTTAGTTTAGTCATTTCTACCAAAACATCCTTTAATGATTCCTAGCAAAACCTAGGTCATAATATCTCCTTAAAACACTTTAAACACTTAGTTTCTCAACCAAATTTTGACATAGCTTCCCTACTATGTTATTATATCCAAAAAGCATAGTTTTTCATCTTTAAACCACCCAAGACAATCAAATCCTCAATGGATGTTCTCAAAACACCAATTGCACTTAAATACATCAATCCTCAATACATTACATTAATCTTAAATTGCATAACACCAAGGCTCTTAAATAACATGGCTCTTAGGCCCTTAAATGACATGGCTCTTAGGCCCTTAAATGACATGAATTTAAACACTGAATTTCCAACATTTAGAGCTTTCAACCTACATTTACGCAACACTCAATCTCATAGCAATTATAAATGCTCTTATAATCCACCTTATGCTTATTTTACTAGCTCGTTTACCATTGGCTCTTTAGTCACAAGTTCTTAAGCTTGTTCATATTCTTTTCCTAGGTTATATAAACCATATTGTAATGTAAACTCTAGGCTACATTTGGTATCTATCTAAACACCATTCCTTAAGACACTA
Organism: Limonium bicolor; assembly: GCA_023374045.1. Lineage (NCBI taxonomy): Eukaryota > Viridiplantae > Streptophyta > Magnoliopsida > Caryophyllales > Plumbaginaceae > Limonium > Limonium bicolor. The sequence goes on from CM041781.1 coordinate 274,448,802, forward strand.
AATTACATTAAGGCAAGCAATTTACCTTATGTTTCAAGCCTTTCTCTCATTCTCTTTCTCTTGGTTTTCTTGATTGAAAATCGGCCAAGGAGGTTCCTCTCTTGCTAAACTTCTAACCAACCTTCAAATAGGTATAATGAGTACTAAGTAATGTACCTAGACTCATGGAATCATCCTTAGGTTACAAAGGAGTACTTAGTGCACTAAAATGAGTGTTTACCTTAGGAATTTGGAATGGATTTTGATAAAGAATCAAGGCAAGACCTTCTCTAGTCTTTTGAAGATTGAATCAAAGCTAAAAGAAGGAGTAAAACAAGCCATCTTAAGATACAATTTTCGTCACTAAAGGAAATGAATGGAAACTTGACTTTTCTTAAGCTTTTCTTACCTTAAACCAAAGATAGTATATACTAGCTCTTGAAACTGAATTTCCCTTTTCAAATGGAGCTCCTTCAATGGAGTCCAACTTCTGGTTTTGGAGTTTTGAAAAGAGAGGATGGAAGGCCTTGACTCAACTAAGACAAATGTGTGCTTAGTTTTTGATTTGGAGCTTGGAGTTGCATTTGGCAAGCATTTGAAGTTGAAGAAAATGAAGAACCATGGAAGGGATGGAGCTTCAACGTTTTCTTTGGGAGAGAAGGGATGAAGAAACCGGTGGTGAAGGGATGAAATGAAGAGAGGAGAGGTATGCTAAAGTAAGGTAAGATATTTGCTAAAAGCAAATAGTATTTTCTTCTTTTCCCTCTTCTTTTCTAAATGTGCTGGCCTTGGTGATGACTCGCCTCTTCTAAAACCGGCCCCCTCTCTTTCATTTAGATATTTAGGTGTTATTTCACCATTGACCAATAAGGAAGACCTTTGACTTATTTTGGGCACTATTTGGGTACTATTCACAATTAGTGCACAATTTTGTGAAATTTTTGGTTTCTCATTGATTTAGGCTTCCTAATGTGATACTAAATTGTAGACATGTTGATTTTGGTATAATCTTGGTCATTTAACCACTCAAAACCCATTTCTAAGACAATTTCTCAAAAATGTGCTTTAAGGAGTCTTAAAGCACAATTTGTGTTCTAACTTATTTTTGAGCTTGGTTTTCTGTGGTAATTGTTTTAACATGTTCTTTAGCATGTTAATAAGGTCTAGGAATGACCTCTGGGTCCTAACCGAGGTTACACAAGGTCTAGAGCAAGTATTTGCTTAAATTGCCTTTATGGTGTTTTCTATGGTTTAACTTGTCTACCAAGCTTTCCAAGGCGTGTTTTAGCCTTATTACATCATTACTTGATGTTTAATTACCATATATAGGTTTGGGGTATTTCACATCCGCCCGGTCGCTATCTATACTTCATCTCTTGCTATGTGACCGGTCATTGGCACTAGATCGCTTATCTTTGTAATCTAACTAAGTAACGATTCCTTGGCCCTTTATTGGTCCCCTGGTTGGTCTTGTTTTTCCCCTATTCATCGTGCTTCCAGTGTACACGTGAAAGAAATGGATGACGTGGATATGACGTGTTTTAAGGTTTTTTGTTTATATTTTTAAATTTAAAAACATATTTTTGATTAAATAATCTACTATTATTGATAACCACTAATTAAAAAATATTTCAATTTTAGAAGTAAATCTGAAAGACAAAAGCAAATAGTTCGACCACGCTCCCACTGAATTATATATTTTTAATATAATTCTTAATATACATTGTATATAATTTATGTGACATATATTATTCATAATTTATTTAAATATGTATATATATTATATGTAAATTATATAAAACTCATATATAATTTTTAATTTAAATATATATTAGTATATACTATATAATTGACATAAATATTGATATGTAATATTTATTATTTGAAAACATCTAAAAATATCAAATATGATAAATATAAATACTAATAAATATTATTTTAATTTAAATATATATTATTACAAACTGCAAAATTTATAATAGATACTCGCTCCGTTAATTAATATCTATCATTTTAGGAAGTGGTTCTTGTTCAAAAATATATGTCATTCTAGCTTTTTGACACACTTTTTCCCACTTTTAACCCTACTATTCAACACAAAAGTAATTATTATCTAGATGAAAAAGTAAAAGGTAGGGGTACATGCATCATTTTTCTACTTTCCTTAGTAAGTGTGCAAGTTTCTAAAATGACAGATATTGTTGAACGGAGGGAGTATTATTTTTAATGTCAAAATTGTATAAATATTTTTATTGTATAATTTTCCATGAAGAACTAGTCTTGAATCTGAACATTAACAAAATTTAGGAACAATATGAGATAAATTTGAACAAAAGGTTTAGAAAGTTGAACAATGAGTATGGTTTATACGAACACGAACTTGATGTTTAAAAAATGGCACACCAATGAAAGTGGTATATTATATTGATGTTGTTATAAAATTTTTGACGAACAACTAGTATCAAATTTAGGAACAATTTATAAACAATACTTGAACATATAGTAACACATAATTTTACATTTTTAAACATGAATATGAGCTTTTGTTTCTAAAAAACGGAGTAATATGGGAGTCAAACTTTTGGAAGTCAAACTCCGTACTTCCTTTATTTACTTTTGGAAGTCAAACTCCGTACTTCCTTTTTTTATGTGTCTTTTGGCATATCCATACCCCTTTCGTGAGATTGGACTCCTCTTTTGAGGGTTCGAACTCCTCTTTCAAGGGCTCAAATCTTTCCTCATTTGTCTTTTCCTTTTGTATCATTTTGGCATATGGACTCCTCTTTTGAGGGTCCGAACTCCTCTTTCAAGGGTTCTTTGGATCCCAAGGGTCAACCACGTCTCCAGCGTACTTGGTATTCACTTTCCATTTGTTGATTTTCTCCCACACTTCTAACCGAGCTGGAACATTCGTAGCTGGTATACATATAATCACGTTACTTTGTTCATATCTATGTACACTTCAAGTAGTTGCAACATTTTCCAAATGAATTATTCTTTGAACCTCTAGTTCATTTTACTTTGTTATGCATGAAATAATTCATAGTCCATTAACATTTGGTTAAGGACATTCAAGTTAGAGACAACCACTCTCTAATTTGACATCTTATAAATTCATAAGCATATTTGACACTCACACTTCTCAGAAGCATTGTTGTAGCAAAATTCGATATGTGCTTGCTTTTGTAATCTTACAATAACACACAATTGATTATACCCATAAGACTTTGCGCCAAATATCAAAACTTATACCATCCTCTCCCTAAAGTTGAGAATTATTAAGAACTAAAGAAGTTCATTATTCTCAACTTTCCTTTTTGTAACCCTTTTAATATTTTTAATGGGGGATGCATAGACACAAACTCAATTGTCTAATAAAGCCGTTCTTAGTGGGAGTATAAGTTAGCCAATACCAGTATTCTTTCAACTTTCATATTATCCATCTTAATCTCAAAATCACATGGATAATTTCATTATAGCTAGATTTTTCTAAATCAATAGCCCAATGAATATAATACATCATGTAACCAGTATTTGATGTATCAAACATCATATATATTTCAAAGGTCCACTTGGTCATTTTCCCGCCCATAATCAATCCATGATATTTCAAAGGGGTATAAAAATTTTCATCCACTTCCTTTTGAATGATCACGCTATATCTTATATGAAACTATTGTCACCAGAGTAAGAACCAAGAAGTTCTTGATAGCTTAGAAAACTAGTGATTCTGCATCACTTTTCTCATGGATGACCCATTTTTTTTGTTTCATATACTGTATATTTTATTGTACACTAACCGCTTGTTAGTGATCCCCCTCTTGTGGGCTTTATGGGATTGAATTCTACGTTATATCAACTTATATAACTTGGAACATTTTATGTGTATTTTCCCATCAATATGAGCATACTTTATCATTAAATGTGCATATTCTATGTTATTGTTCCTCAAGGAACATATATTCATAGCTCAAAAGAGCAAGTTCACATTTGTCATAGTCTCTTATATATTATAGAGCTGTATAAAAACATATTTCAATTGTACATTTATTTTGCACATTGTAGCGCTATCGATAAAGTATGACTCTTTGTCATTCAATAACTTACAACATACTCACCAATATATTATAGATTTCAAAGATGGTTCAATGTACCTTATTTTATTCCTTTAGAGTACCATGAATAACCAATACCCAAAGCACGGATATAAAATATGTCAAAATTCATGTACTCTATTGCGTCTATTGCACTTTATAAACATGTATTAAGGATGACACCTTAACACTTTTCATCAATATTGACATCATCTTAACAATATCCTTCAGGGATATGTGATGCTCTACCATGAAGTCAATTGTAAAGATTTTCCTTTTATACACGGTCCAACCATGTCCGGATGTACAATAATCTATCATAGATTATAACATCTTTTACTATCGACCTTTACAAGATAAATGGTTATTTTCATAAGCTAATTCAAGCTTTTATTTCCCATATTATCAATGGTCTTACGGATAGATCTTGCCAAAATCAACCTCAAGATCGACTTCTTTCATAATCATGCATGATACACATTAGCATTTCAGAGCTGGGGTTGGAAATTCACTAGGAAACTCTTTAACTTCCCATGGTTAATTGGGAGACCATGTAACTTATACCAAAATTACTTTGTATGGAGTTATCTTTAACTCTTCAAAATCTATCTAGCTCTCTAAGAGATTTTACAATTTGTCCAATCTTATACTGAATGTTGACCATTTTTAAACCATCCACCTCAAATGCGTAGTCTTGCATGAGGGGGAAATAATTTATCATTATCAACCTGCAATGCAATTATCTTGCACGAGGGAGCATAAGGATCTTACAACTCTCAACCTCGAGTGCATAATTCGCATGAGGGGAAATAGTACACTATAATTCTCAACCTCCAATGCTTGTATACAATTGAATAACATGATCCTTTTATTTTTCCTCCAGTGCACTTATCTTGCACGAGGACGTATACAGATCTTATAATCGCGAACCTCAAGTGCATTCATTTTTCATAAAGAAGTATTACTAACTTACCTCAAATGTAAGCATCTTGCACGAGATAGCATAATTATTAACCTCAAGTGCATCATCTTGCACGAGGTAATATTATAATTTACAATTTTTTTTAGTGATTACATAAGAGAATTCTTAACCTCTAGTGCAACTCTAGTGCAACATCTTGCACGAGGTAATATCACCTTTTTTTTACTACCTCAAAAGGGATTTCCTCATAAACGATAATTCAAACCTATAATCACGAACCTCAAGTGCATTCATTTCTCATGAGAAAGTATTACGATCTTACCTCAAATGTAAGCATCTTGCATGAGGTAGCATAATCATTAACCTCAAGTGCACCATCTTGCACGAGGTAATATTATAATTTACAATCTCTTTTTTAGTGATTACATAAGAGAATTCTTAACCACTAGTGCTACATCTTGCACGAGGTAATATCACTTTTTTTTACTATCTCAAAAGGGATTACCTCATAAACGGTAATTCAAACCTATCCTTATGGCAATACTGTTTTCAAATCACAACATAAAATTGAACGAATCTTACCATATTAGATGGTTCACTTTCAAAATGAAGATATATAATGTTAAATAATACTTTGAGAGAGTGATTATACAAAAATCATTATACCACAAAACATATAGTTTTTCAGCGATTAAGCTGACAATTCTTCAAAACTATAACAATATATTGTTATTGAAGATCAGCTTTCTTTTTACCCGGTTTTTACTTTTTCTCAAAGTTTTTTTATTCAATAAAGAAAAACTCAACCCCGTAGAATCTCACAAAAATAATTCTTTTACTGCTTCCCTTTCTTACGAAGGTGAAACTTCATAAACAGTTTCAAATTTCCTCCCTTTTTTGTAACATATCTTTTCTTCTATTTTCACCAATCAAAGATTGTCACTTTGTATCATAATATAACAAATATAGAAGAAAGATAAGGATTCTCCTTTGACTTAAAAACTCTTATATACAGTTATATAAATTATTTTGAGTTGTGTTTGACTTACTTTCTTGTTAAGTTGATTATGCCGGTAAAAATTGATTAAACTTACTTACACCTTTTGCATTCGGTAGAGTACCCATCAAATGAGGCTTCAACATATAAACTCTTCAGCAGTGCAGATTCTTGACAAAGCATGGGGATTTCAAATAGGATTAAAAATAAACAATAACCATCATCTGAAAAGTGGTAGTGAGGAAAAACGACTTAATATTTTTGTCTATGGTGTATGGTAGAGAGAAGAATATAATTTGGTAGAGTCTATCGTGTTGATAACGTGTTACAATATTGAGAGATGAGAGTAAGGAAATGTGAGAGACAATGAAAGAGGAAATAGACACCGATCTAGTATTCCATTATATGTCTTTATATAGTACACAATATCAACTTTTAAGTGATAGGAATACAAAATATCAAGGATCTCTAATAAAGAGTCTGGGGAGGTTACGAGAGTTTCACAGATGAATGGTCTAGGATAGACCAAAAGACACGTGGATGTACATCTACTAAATAGGGTGATATACAACCGTTTTAATTTACTCTGATTTCGGTGATGGAGTATTTTATGTAAGTTGGATTGGAATCAGGTTTTATGTTCAATTTTGTAACTACTACTACATTCGTCCCACATTGACCTTCTTGTTTGCTTTTTGAAACGTCTTTTCACTTCAATATTTAACATATAAGATAAATTAATTTTATGAAATTAAGTTTTGCATTATGCAGTTTATCACATAAGGAATCAATTATAAAATTTAGATTTGTGAAATCATATTATCTCATATGTTAAATATTGAAATCAAACAATATTGTCAAATAGTAAATAAGACGGACAAGAAGGGATGAAGGGAATATATTAAGATCACGACTCAACGATTTGTTTTTTATTCACTTTTCCCTTTCTCTCTTTTTTTTTTTTGATAAACATTGTGACCATATATTAAAATCATATAGCAAGCACAAGGGAACCCTTATGTCATGCTAGATCCGAATCAAGCTTACAAGCCATACTAATATTAGGGGGAACATGCTCCCCCAACCACACCTGATTAGTTTCAAAAAGAGGATTCCCCAAATTACATATAATCTTGGTCAGATAATTATCATACATAGGAGAATCTCTTCTAATAATACTAGTGAAGCAGGAAAGTGATCCTCTCACCCTCACAATGTCATCCCAACTGGCATTGGGTCTTCTTATATCTACCACATTGAGGATGTCCTCGAAATATTTATCAACTGATTCAATACAAATGCTATGGCTACCCACCGAAATAGCAAGTTCCATGGCAATTCTTTTTGCTTTGATATCAGCAAACTGCACACTACTGGTGCTGGCAATTCTTCGATTGAAAACAACACTAGGCAAACCGCGATCGTCTCGAATGAGACCAGCTATGATCCGGTCCCCATAACGACTAGCAAGCATCCCCGTACAAATACTATGATAACCCGACGGGGGTGGATGCCACATCTTGGGAGAAAAGAGATGGGAGGAGACTTTCATCACCGAAAGATAAGCTTCAGTAAAGGAATTGTTTACCTCGACTTCTTTCCACCAAGAAAGCTCTGGATTATGCTTGACTTTGTTCTCTCGGTGACATGTGCAGGGATTTAATCAAGCAATCATTTTAATCGATTGCCATGATTCATGTGTGTCGTGACTGTGACTCGTGATGTGTTCTATTAATTGTTGTTCGCTAGTATTATTCAAATCGAGCAGCTAATTACTCCTTACTTTATTTGTTGTGGTTAGCAAATCTAAATTATCCCATGTATAAGGTTTGGTGAAATTATACATCTCATCCATCGGACTTTAAAAATTATTTTCTCCACCTATGTAGTTTCCAACTTTTACATCTGACAATTTTTTTAATTTTCATTCAATTTAAGAGATGATTAAATGTTGTCCAAAATTGATTAAACTTCACATGGACGCTATTAAAGTGTTATATTTTAGTCCAATACTAAATATAAAGTTTTTAAGCTCACATATGACATGTGGGACCTGATAGAAACACGTTCATATGTTCTATATTTTATTGGGTCCTACGAATCACATATGAGCTTAAAAACTTTGGATTTCACGTTGTACCAAAATATAACACATTAGTATTGTCCATGTAAAATTTCAACAATTTTGGACAACATTTAAACATCTTCTAAATTGAAAAAAACAAAATAAAAAACCAGATATAAAACGAGAGAAACTACATTGTCAGGGAAAGTAATTTTTAAAACTCATCTTTCCCTTAATTTTATATATATAATTGGTATATCATTAGCTTTCTTACGTAAGTGTTGTGTTGTGTATGATCCAAAGGTACTTCACACATAATATATATATAATATTAATGTTTGACCTTTACATTTTCGTGACCGAAAAGCATCTATTTGATGGAATAGTTTAGAGATTGGGAAAACCGTTTTCTTTATATTATCAAGTTCACGATACAAGCTATAGAGCTTACAAAATAATAATATTTGCCGATAAGGTTTGCGTATTTGTGAACTTGTTTAGTGTTATATTCTAACTATAATTCCGGATTATATAAACTTTTAAGTCGTATAGATTTTCTATTTATATATTTTTGGGAATGTGTTTCGTTTGACTGTTACTTGATATATTATTTTGTTCAAACCTTTAGTTATGATATTGTAACTTTGTTTTGGGACCTAGTTGATTGCTTTCTAAGTCATGGATGACTGAGTCGAGTTATCTCGTAGTGCGCTGCATAGGATGATCTTATGTATCTGTATCATTGGCATCTCTCTGTTTTGTTATCCGGGGTCGACAGGCTCATTCTGTTATCTGGGGTCTTCAGACCCATTTGTTAACTGTGGTCCTTAGACCTATTCTTTATGCTCTAAACTAGGGTCCCTTAAAATTGTTTCTGATAATGGTATGTTGTGTTAAAGATTCTGATCTGTTTGGGTGTGACTTGAATATGGGTTTTAGCTCTTGCACTTACATTATTATTTTGGTACATATACTTAGAATTATGTCTAGTAAAAAAGTCTTGAGTGTGACTCATTTTGTTGATGTTTGTTGCTTACTGAACATGTGATTGTTCATCCCTATCCACTTCAATATTTTGCAGATTAATAATTGACCAGGTGGAGGTCTTTCGCTGTGATTTGCATTTTAGTTCTACTATTCTCAGTTGTTATTATTTGAACTGGTCATATGACCTTGGTTCTTAAATCTTATGCTTAGATGCTTTGCTTTATTTTGTTTACATTGTATTGGCTTTATTAGTTTCTGAACTGGTTTTAGTCACATATAGTTTATCAAACGATAGCTGCAATTTGTACTTTTAAAGCCTTATGTGCTTCTAGTAACTTAAGGGGCACACGTCGTGTCATGACTTTAGAACTAGACCGGTTTTGGGGTCATGACATTTAATGGTATCAAAACCAGGTTTGATTTTGTTGGGAGAATTGGGTTATGTCTGCCTATCTATGTTTCGGTGTTTCTCTACAATCTGATGATTGAGTTGGCTAATGGTTTAGAATTTTGTTTCTTAGAATATCACCACACAGGGAAGTCAGGAATCCCCCTTAGGGCGAGGCTCCACAAGGGGATATCGCTGCTATTGCGCAATAATTGGTGACTCGGGTACGTTGGTGGAGTAGCGGTTGGAGCTGCTAGTGGTGGCAACAATGTTAAAGCGTTGCAGGAGTTTATGAAGCTAAATTCTCCTTCTTTTCTTGGTAACGAAGACCCGCAGGAGGCGAGTCAGTGGATCACGGTTATTGAGAACCTTTTGAAGGTCATGGACTGTGGCGACGAGCAAAAAGTTGACTTTGCAACTTCATGTTCTAAGATGAGGCCAAGGAATGATGGAAGATGGTGAGGAACAGGTTTCCTCATTCTTGGATATCGAAACAGTTCACTGAGCGCTTCAAAAGGAAATTTTATCTAGATGTGTATCGCGATCAAAAGATCGTGGAGTATGAGAGACTTAGACAGAGGAGAGATATGACTGTAAAGGAATATGTACGGAATTTTATTTCACTATCTAAGTTTGTACAAGATCCGGATGAGAACTGGAAGGCGAGGAAGTTTGAGAGCGGCTTAAGTCAGACATTAGAGTTGCAGTAGCTCCCTTCCGGCATAAGACTTTTAGAGATGTAGTCGACGTAGCTTTGGTGGTCGAGAGCGAGCTGAAGTTTATACAGCCTGTGGTCATTGATCAGAAGAGGAAGCACATACCCAATGACTCTAAGAAGAGGGACCATACCTCCTCTCAGAAGAGGCAGAATGTCGGTGACCGTAAGGCTTCTTCTTTAGCGCCGAAGTGTGATACTTGTGACAAGTCCTATCCTGGTAGGAAGCGCTACAAGAAGACCAGAGCATGCTTTAAGTGTGGGTTGTTAGAGCATCGTATTGCTGACTAACGATAGTATGATAAATGTAGAGTCAATTATGAAGGCAAGAGTGATAGCTCAGCATCAGGATCCAAGAAGAAATCAGACCAGAAGAAGCCTCAAGCCTAGGTCAGGGTGTTTGCTCTATCAGGGAAGTATGACGGGTGGATGAGAAGGTTTTTTAAGATATTCTTCAGTTACTATCTCAAGCTGTCTTTTGTTGGTTTGATTCTTGAACTTGTAAGTCTTTTATTTCCTCTACTTTGGTAGATGAGCTCAAATTAATTGCCTGTGGAGTCTCTTGATATGGATCTTTGTGTGACTAGTCCTTTAGAAAAGACCACTCCTGTTGTGCTTATTTCTTTCTATAGAGGTTGCCCTCTAGTAGTGTAGGACAGAATTCTGTTGGCTGATCTCATTCCTCTGAGGATGAGTTGTTTGATGTGCTTCTGGGTACAAGTTGGCTTTCTTCGCACCATGCCTCCATAGATTGTTTTGCTAATAAGGTGATTTTTGAGGTGCCGAATAAACCCCATTTAGTATTTGTGGGGAATGATGTTCCCTGCTCGCCCCCAGTCATATCAGCGGTGCAGGCATTTCAGTATCCAAGGAAAGAATGTTAGGGTTATCTGTGTTTCATTCCTAAAATCAAATAAGCGGTAAAGCTCGAAAATATGCCGGTAGTCAATGAACTTCCTAAGGTATTTTGAGATAATGTTCTTGGACTCCCTTCAGCCAGAGAAGTTGAGTTTACAATTGAGACTACATTAGGGGTTCAACCAATCTCTAAGGCTCCTTAAGTCTAGCTAAGCTTAAGAATTAAAATTTCAACTACAAGAGTTGTTGGACAAAGGCTTTATTCACCCCTAATGTTTCTCCTTGGGGTGCACCTATGTTGTTCGTTAAGATGAAAGATGGCACTTTGAGATTATGCATAGACTACCAGAAGCTCAACCAGGTGCCTATCAAGAATAAGTATCATCTTCCTCGTATTCACGACTTATTTGATTAGTTAGCTGGAGCTGTTGTATTCTCTAAGATCGATCTCCGGTCAAGTTACCATTAATTGAGGATCAAAGCAGATGATGTTCCTACGTCAGCTTTTAAGACGCGTTATGGACATTATGAATTTCTAGTGATGCCCTTTGGTTTGACAAATGCTCCCTCGGTTCTCATGGATATGATGAATCAATTTTTAAGCCCTATCCGGATCAATTTGTTGTGGTTTTTTTTTATAACTTTAGAGTATCGAGGAACATGAGGAGCATTGAGGATTGTTCTTCAAACTTTGAAGAAGCACGGTTTTTATGCCAAGTTGAAGAAGTGCACATTCTGGTTTGATCAAGTGGTCTTTCTTGGTCATGTAGTGTCAAAGGACGAAATATATGTTAATCTGGAAATATCAAGGCTATTACTGAGTGGGCTAGACCTACAAATGTCTCTAAGATCTGTAGTTTTATGGGCTTGGCTGGTTACTATAGGAAATTTATGGAAGGATTCTCTAAGATTGTTACACCGTTGACATGTCTCCTTCGAAAGGATGTTAAGTATGAATGGAGTGAATCTTGTGAAAAGAGCTTTCAGTAGCTCATGAGGCGATTGACTTCTTCCCCTACCATTACCTTGCCTTTTGGGACTGATGGATTGGAGGTCTATTTTGATGCTTCACATAAGGGTTTGGGTTGTGTTTTTATGCAACATGGGAAGATGTTCGCTTATAGTTCTTAATAACTTAAGCCATGTGAAAATAATGACCCGAACCACGACCTAGAGTTGGCAGCAGAGCAGTTATGTTCGCTTTGAAAATCTGAAGACATCATCTTTATGGAGCTTAATGCAAGATATATACAGATCATATGAGGCTTAAATATTTGTTCACCCATTAAGAGCTGAATATGAGACATACAAGGTGATTAGAGTTGCTATATGGTTATGACTTAAAGATTTTATACCATCTAGGAAAGCCTAACATAGTAGTGGATGCTCTCGGCTGAAAAGGAGCATCCACAGTAGCATATTTGTTTTCTGGGTCTCATATGTCTTTAAGAGAATTGGAGAGGATGAGTGTCGAGGTCATGAAGTCAGGGGACTCTAATGTTTTGGCAGCACTTCAGGTTCAACCCACTCTATTCGAGAAGATCAAGGACAACCAAAAGGATGATGCTTATTTAAGCAAGATTAAGGATATAATTTCATATGATGATTGTTTGAGGTTCAGGGATAGTATTTATGTGCCTAATGACTCAGCTCTCAAGTTAGAAATTATGCAAGAGGCACATGGAGCCCCTTATTCAGTTCACCCGAGAGGAGTAAAGATGTACCGAGATCTCAAGGGGACATTTTGTGGAACAGTGTAAAGAAGGAAATTTCTAAGTTTGCATGTTTCGAGATTCCACTTGTCAGCAAGTGAAAATTGAGCATCAGAGACCTGTGGGACTTCTACAACCACTTCCAATCCCTGAGTGAAAGTGGGAAATCGTTGGTATGAATTTTACTGTTGGATTCCCTCGAATTTTGAGGGTAACAATGTAGTGTGGTGATAAGCCGTAGACTTATTATATTTTATGCATTAGATGTAGGAGTATATCAATCTAAATAAGGTTAAATAGATGATATTTATGTTATATTATGTATTAAAGTATATTATTTGTACAAACTTATGTTTTGTGAGCTTTTTATGCAAGGAAAGAATTCCTAGGAAAAAATACAGGTGATGCCGGACATGAAGCCTGATGTCTCCTGCACGGCATAGGTCTGGAGTAGAAAAAGAGCCCTGTCGGGTCTGTTGCCGGGTACATCCTATCCGGCACATATGTGAAAAGTCACCACGGTTGACCAATCGATGGCAGTTATTTACGGTTGACGGTTTGACCATTGCCGGGTATGGTGTTGGACGAATCCTGTCCTACACAAGCAGCGTTTCCCCTGGCAGTTTTAACCGTTAACGGTTACGCATATTTAACACGTGGTGCTGGATGACTTTCACCCGGCATGCCACCCGTCACAAGGAGAAATTGTTACCTATAAATAGGCCGAAGGGCTGCAACAATTGACACATTCCAACACCTTTATACACTCCATTCACGTCTCTATTTCCGCCCTACTCCATTGTTGGTGTCCAAGGAAACTCTATAGATCCATCCACGCGAAGAAGAAGAAGATCGTGTCGGGTTAAGGCTATGACCATCTCCTTTTCCCCTTTGTATTCTCTTCTTGTAGTTGTGTGGATGGAGATGTAGAACTCCTTGTTAATTGTTGGTTAGGGATGAGTTTCTTCCTCGTAAACACTTTGATCATTCAATATATATAGTTACAAGTTTTGCTAAGATTCAGATTTCCTTATAAGGTAGAATGAGATTGCAACTTGTTCTCCTATATTCTAAATTCTACTCGAGGTTCAAAAGACAAGAGTGTTTTGGTTAAGGATTCTTAGTGGTCTTTCAACAGTTGTTAAATGCATAGATGTAGATGGCAACACCGGAAGAGTTGAATTACCTTATCCTTTTTTGTTATTCGGTCGAATACTGGCGAGATATTTGTTGGGTTCAAATTGGGTAGTGAGTCCTTGTTGTCAACATTTGAGGCTAGGATAAAAATTCGCATTTTAGTTCTTGCCGGATCGAATGCCGGCCTTAGTGCGTCCGACATCTTTAATGTCGTTGAACATGCTGTGCGTCGCTATCCGGCAGGAAGTCCGGCACGTTCATTTGTTCGGGTAATTTCAGAGACTTGTTATGTATTAAATGTTTGTAGTGGTACTTAGGGATGATCCACTTCCGAACCATACATTTAGATAGATTTTATTTAGTTTTCTTAGTTTAGAATCAATATTTACTTTTCCCCCCAGTTTAGAATAGGTTTTTACCAGGATTAGGACTGATTTTCTATTAAGTCCCTTGGGTTCGATACTCTCGGTCGTAATATATTCACACTGTACTCCGACCCGGATTTTTGCTACCCGTATAGAGTTGTAGGTTTATTTTTTATTTTCTACTATTTTTTCCATTATTTTTGTACATCCTTTACCCCTACAATTAGTCTGTTAGCATGTGGGTAATTGTGGATCGACTCACCAAGAGTGCCTACTTCTTACCCATTTTGAACACCTTCAACCTAGAAAGATTGGCTAAGTTGTACATTGATTAGATTGTCCGGTTGCATGGAGTTCTGACAAGTAATATATCAAAAAGAGATCCCATATCTGTATCTCATTTTTTAGGATATTTTGCATAAGACGTTGGGAACTAAACTTGCTTTTAGTTCAGCATATCATCCTCAGACGAACGGTCAGACAGAAAGAACCAATCAAATCTTAGAGGATGTGCTTCAGGCTTGTGTGCTGGATTTCAAGGGTAATTGGGATGAGCATTTAACTTTGATTGTGTTTGCCTACAATAACAACTGCCAATCCAGTATCGGTATGACACCTTTTGAGGCTCTATATGGGAGGAAGAGTATATCTCCTACCTGTTGGGATGATCTTAAGCAGCGGAAACTCTTGGGATCCAACATTGTTCAAGATGTAGTTAATAAAATCCAGGTCATTCGAGAGCGTCTTCAAGCAGCTCAGAGTAGACAAAAGAGTTAAGTAGACGTTAGAAGAAGACCACTAGAATTTCATATTATAGTTCATGTGTTCTTGAAAATGTATTCAGTAAGAGGAGTTATGAGGTTGGGGAAGAGTGGGAAGTTAAGCCCACGGTTTATAGGCCCATTTAAGGTTCTTGAAAGAATTGGTGAAGTAGCTTATCACTTGGTCTTGCCGCCACCACTATCAAAAGTGCAGAATGTTTTACATGTGTCAAGGCTTTAGAAGTATGTTGCTTATCCAACGCATGTGATTTAGGATGAGTCATTGCAACTATGTTATGACTTATCTTTCGAAGAGGTACCACTCGGGATATTAGTGCACGGTGTGCAAAAGCTCCAAAGAAGATCATTTCTAGTAGTGAAAGTTTTATGGGCTAATCATTTGGAGCGAGAAGCCACGTGGGAACAGGAGGATGAATTACGAACCAAGTATCCCCACTTGTTTAAAAATTAAGGTACATTGAATTTTAAGGACGAAATTCTTTTAAGGGAAGAAGGATGTTAAAACCTAAAATAAAAAAAGGATAATAAATAAATATATTGGGTATTTAAGTTTTTCTTTTATTTCCTCCCATAAATTTGTTACAAAAGATAAGGTCAGTTGTTGTTATCTCTTTTTCAAAAAAAAGAAGAAGAAGAATAAGGAAAGGGAATTTAAGAGTGCCATAATTACATATTTCTTTTAAAAAAAGTGCAACCCACACCTAATCTACGTGCTTTCTAACAGTCCGCCGTCACTTCTCTGCTCTCTAATAAAAATTAAACCTTTCTTCTTTCCCTCCATCAGAACTGGAAAGCAAGAGCATAACTTTCAAATAATTTTGAAGGCTCGTTACCCAATCCTGAAGAATTGATTGTGTTAAAGTGTCAGTTATGCACAGGTTTCAATTGGACAAAAGTGATTGTTTGTTCCTCATTTTGGTAATCTTTATTTTCAGTTAGAAAGACAGTATATTGATCTACTATTAGGTTTTGATAAGTAGTAACCTTCTATGTATTCTGATTATTACTCAAACTTAGTAGATCCAGTTACGTGAGAAGTAAGAATCACAACACCATATCTAAGGAAAATTCATAATAATATGTGGTTGTCAAGTATATGGATATATTTGGGATACATTCACCCAAACTATAACTTATCTTATTAGTTTTTATCACACTTTCGTAAATTCTCAGTTTTGTCTTTTTGATGTTATCTTATACACCTAATAATGACGATTTACTCGTAGTTTCTCTCTTGTGAGCCATGTAAGAAAAGATGAGTGAGAAGCTCTCCCTTTTCTCTAGGCTTCTCTCATCCAGTTTCCCCATTCTCCTTTAGTCAATTATCACTTAGCCTGCAATTAAGATTCTACCAATCTCGCTCATTGTTATGGATTCACCATAGCTCATTCCCTTTCAATTTTAGTTCATCCTTTGTCTTCACTCTCTCTTTTGCGTCCCTATCTCACCAAATTCCTCATTCACATGCCACCCTAATTCTCCTTCAACGGTGAAGGGTCCTTGCGAACAGTTTGTTAGCATTCAGTCACCAATCTATCAAATCTAAAGGATTGTGTCTGTGTGAGTGCTTGTAAGTGAATGCCTCTAGTGTACTCTACTTTCGAGCCAGTTTAGTAGTAGATCTAGCTACAGTAGTGAAGGTTCTTGCGATTTGTATTCTCACATCAGATCCTTTTTTTTTATTTTTGAAGGATTGAGCTGGTGCAAGTTGCATGCAAGGTTATCCCACATTAACCATGATTGGATTTGGCAGGCTAGAAGTTTCAAGTGGTGGATTTTATAGTGTTTGATATATATTTGTGCGGTGAGCAGTGGCTGCATGCTATAGGTGTACTCTACTCTGTTCCCTTTAGTTCTTTCTTTGAGTTCTATTTTGGCTTTTGTTGTGTTTTGTCAGTTGTCAAATACTTGTGATGAGTATTCTTTCTCTGAACTGTCGGGGATTGGGAATCTAGAGTTCTAAAAGACAATCCTTGCATGTTATTAGAACTTAAATGTCGGATATCATTTTTCTAAGTGAGACCAAGAGAAACATTGAAGAGATGCGTCAGTTTATTAGATGTTGCCCTGTTACAATGGCTTTGCAATTGATTGTACGGGCAAGGGAGGAGGTCTTGCTCTACTCAGGTGAAACACCATTACCATGAATGTCCTTGATATCTCCTTGCCTCATATAGACGGTCACACAATCAACGACTTAGGATCGGGATGGTATTGCACAGGTGTTTATGGATGGGCGAAGAATTTGGAGAAATGGAGAACATGGGACGTGATTGGTTGCATAAGAGGCAGTGGCGGACCCAGGATTTCATAATATGGGTGTCAAAATATAAGATCATTACTATAATGTTATAAAATTTTCATCATTGTTCTAATAAACAAAATGAAACAATGACATCAAATACTAAAGAAGTTATAATTTATACATCAAATTAGACTTCTACGACTTTTCATGTTATGAAACCTATTAATAATAACATCGTCGGATATAGTAGGAAACACATTATTCTCAATAAGGTCACTAGAGTATCATCCATGAATTCATCGCCAATTCGGTTTTGTAGACGAGCCTTCACAATTTTCATTGTAGAAAAAGCTCATTCCACAATTTGAAGTTGTTATTGGAAGAACCAAAGCGAATTTCAGAAGTTGATAAACCAACGGATACCTCTCATGCTTATTGGTTGCCACTATATTTTGAGAAAGACCATTAATATAAATAAGTGATGAAACTGAATATAATATTTTTGACCTGTTGTTGCCGGAAAGGTGTGATGATGTTGTTGTAGTCTAATGTGAACAAAAGTAGGATTTATTGAAAAAAAATTGTATGTCTAGTTTATAGAACACACATTTTTGTTCTTTAAAAAAATATTATTATAGTGATATATGTGTTTAAAAAGCCCAAATCCTGTAAATCCATTACAATATATCCAATTCTTTAGTGTCAACCTAGTAAATTAATTACAAATAATTATAATAAATAAGTAAAACTTTAGAATTTATTTATTTTAATGTGTGTCAATAGACACACAACGCACCAATGTAGGTCCGCCCCTGATAAGAGGTGACCAACTACCCCTTAGTTGGTGACTAACGACCTTAATGAAATTTTATATAGACATGAGCAGCTAGGCGGAAGGAATCGCAGTACTGAAAGAGTGTCAGCCTTCCGAAATTGTCTTAGTGTTTGCCACGTGGTTGATTCGGGTTTATTGGAAATATATTTACTTACTCAAATAAAACCCGAATCAACCACGTGGCTACTTACTTACTTACTTACTTACTTACTTGCGGTGGGGGTGGTCGGACCAATCTCTTTCCTCATGCTAGAAATATCCACTTGCGGTGGGGGTGGTCGGACCACAGACCAATTAAAGTGATGCTTAAGTAGGAAATTAGGAAAGGACTAGTTCTCTTTAGATTTGAGAATTGTTGGGCAGAAGATGCGGAATGTAGGGATATCATAGTAGAATGTGTCTCAATTACCAAGGGAACTATGTCCATAAAGTGGCCATATGTGGAAGAGCCTTTAGATCCTGGGGTTGTAGGAAGCTCTGGGAAGAGAATGCCCACATGCTTGAGCTAAAGGAGGAAATTAACAAAGCTACCAACCATGACTATCCTGATACCAACCAATCAACCTGAAAGGATCTCAACAAGCAACTTGATTATCTTCTCCTTCGAGACGAAACTAGATGGGGTCAGAGATCCAAACATAAATGGTCAAAGGAGGGAGATAAGAATACCAGGTTCTTTCTCCATAAATTTCAGGCTAGGCAGAGGAAGAACGTGATACATGAGATTAGGGACGATCACGGGAGAAGGTTCTCGGATTGGCAAGACATTGTTAATAACGCCAACCTTTATTTTTTGGGATTACCGGTCAACCTATGCCCCTATCTTGGATTCGCTTTAGCAGGAGTGCTAATAGGGTTCAAACGGACCAGCATGACCTCTTAGGTAAACCGTTTACTATAGAGGAAGTTGTCCAAGATGTGCACGATATGAACCCTAATAAAGCACATGAGCTAGATGGTATTAAAGGATTTTTCCTGCCTACCTAATGGGATATGGTAGGTGATGACTTTGTTAATCTTACCCTTCAAGTCTTGAATACTAGCTTTGTGCTAGAAGGCCTCAACCACACACATATCGTCTTAATTCCCAAGAAGTCAGGGGCTTGCTGCATGAAGGCTTTTAGGGCCATTTCTCTTTGTAATGCTATTTATAGAGTTATATCGAAAGTCCTCCCCAAACGCATGAGAGAAATTTTGAAATTTATTATTTTGGAAGACCAAGGAGCCTTTGTTTCGAGGAGGCTTAGTAATGACAATATTATCATAACCCATGAGCTCATTCACTCTATGAATAACTCTTTAGCTGCTACAAGGGGCCAGTTTACCTTAAAGCTTGACATGAATAAAGCCTTTGACAGAGTTGAATGAATTTTCACTATTGTTGTCCTTAATGCCATGGGATTCCATGAAATATGGATTAGGGTGGTGGCCAAATGTATTACGCCCTCCACGTTTGCGGTGTTGATCAATGGGAGGTCAGTAATTGCTTTAAACCTGAAAGAGACCTTAGACAGGGGGACCCTCTCTCGCCCTT
Organism: Limonium bicolor; assembly: GCA_023374045.1. NCBI lineage: Eukaryota > Viridiplantae > Streptophyta > Magnoliopsida > Caryophyllales > Plumbaginaceae > Limonium > Limonium bicolor. Next base: position 274,468,417 of record CM041781.1, read on the forward strand.
TCTCTTTGTTTGTTGCATGAAGGTTTTTTCCCTAGCCCTTAGTTTTGCAGCCAGCAATAGAATGGTTCATGGCTTCTCTTACAGAGGATTGGGATTCAACATTACCAATTTATTCTTTGTGGATGACTGCGTTTTATTTGGGCGTGCCAACCAGAAAAACGCTATCAAATTCACGAAGATTATTGAAGACTTTAATAAATCTTCTAGGTAAACCATTAATGTTGATAAGTCAGGGTTGATGTTTTCGGCTAACATACCTACATCTTTAAGGACTCAGTTCTCTTTTATTTTGCGGGTCAAGGAAGTTATTGACCTAGGGCTTCACTTAGGTTTTCCAAGTGAGGTTGGAAGGCATAAGAAGCAAGTCTTTCGGTTTGTGAGAGACAAGATCCATTAGAGAATCCAAAGTTGGGATAAGCTCATTTCATAAGTTGGGCATGGAATCCTTATAAAGTCTATCCTTCAAGCCATCCCCTCCTATGTTATGGGTGTCATTCATTTGCCTACCTCTCTGATTAAAGAGATTCAAAGTATTATCAGATAGTTTTGGTGGTCTGGCTCTCTTACACAAAGAGGAATTTGTTGGAAGAAATGGGATGATCTTTGCTATAGTTGGGATGAAGGAGGCTTTGGTTTCAGGGATTTGCGCTCCTTTAACGATGCTTTCTTATTTAAGCAGTGCTGGAGAATTTTGGATAAGCCAAATCTCCGGTTATCCAAGATTATTAACGCCAAATACCTAAAAGTGGGAAGTGTTTTGGATGCCAAGTTAGGATATAAACTAAGCCCTATTTGGCGATCAATGTGGAAAACGATACCCCTCATTAAGTATGGATCCAGAAGAGTAGTTGCTAGTGATACTAGTATCAAAATTCTAGAATCGTGGTTGTTGGAAAAAGGAAGGAAAACCCTGGGACTGGAAGTTGTCGCAAATTGTCAGGACTCATGGTCGGGTTTTTGAGCTGATTAATGATAGGTACTTCACTTGGGATGAAAATAAACTTAAGGATTGGTTCATTGATGATGACATTGCATGCATCAAGAAGATTATTCTTAGTAAAGAAAAATGACATCTCATGTTGGGGTGGTACCAATTATGGTCAATTCACGGTTAAATCTGCCTATAAATTATATGGCCCGAACCATCTGAATTAATGGGATTACCTCCACATCAGGTAAAATCTCATTAGGAAAGCTATGAAGGTCATACTCCAAGGTGTGATTCCTTACACAGCAATCCTGACACATAGATGCAATAATTTTGGGCTGGATAAATGTGTCTTGTGTGGTTGTTTTGATAACCTTACCCATGTGTTCATCAACTGCTCGGTGGTTAAGGAAGGTGGGAACTATAAGGTGTCAAACGTCCTAATGAGATCACTAATGATGCAACCTTCTGGAATTGGTTTACCTTAGTTTGCCTAAATGAAACTGCGGATGACATCGACCAGGTGGTCACACTTCTTTGGAAACTTTGGTTTGCTAAATGCCAGATCACCCACAATAGAGCATGAACTTTTGAGCAAAGTATGGACCAAGTGGAATATTTTCTGGATACAGCCCTCTTGGCCAGTTCTACCCATTCGTAACTCTCCTTAAAGGAGGAGGAGGAGTTTAGGTCCAAGGAATTAACAGATACGGTTGATGCTAGTGTGGACTCTGGCTCTACTGGATTAGGGGAGATTTGTAAGGATCGTTCTAAGAAGATCATAGCTGCAGCTATTGTTAGAGAGAATATTCTCTAGCCTCCTTAGACTGCAGAAGCGAAAACCCTTTTTCTGGGCATTGAGATCGTTGTTAAGCTTCAGGCGAACTCTTCGGTTGAATTCAATTATAACTGTCAATCAACAGTGCACTCCAAATGAAAGCTAATGTCAGGGCCGATGTAGCGCTTATCTTACAGGATTCTAGCAACCTTGCAGAGATGATTAAGCAGGTTTCTTAGACACACCTTGATAGAGTTAAAAAAAAAAGGATGCTCATCTTTTAGCAAACATAAGGAGAGTTGTTTCAATGGATGATTTTGACTTAATGATGTACCTGATTGTATTACGAGATTATTCTAACAACGTGTCTTGGCTCTAGATACCTGTCTCCATATTTGGCTACAGCCCCCTCCCGCGCACATTTTCTTTATATATATATATATATAGATATATATATATATATATATATCACAAACTATTAATTGTTGTAACTTTAATATATAAGTCCAAAATGAAAAAATTATATCATTGTCACCTAAATTCAAGCTCTTCAAACAAGGCCCGTCATGGAAATATTTTGACAACTTTAAAAAATTATTTTTACATGTATGCACAGACACGTAAAAGAAAACTTGTACAGATGGTCATACAAACTTGTACAAATGTTTCACTAAACTGTACATCCTCACGTAAAACATGTACGTTAAAAACATACGGAAGGTCATATCCTGTACGAATCACTAAATATGTACATTCTTAATTAAACATGTCATATAAGAAAACACTTGTACAGGTACAGTTCATACAACATGTACAGATGGTCATACAACATGTACAGATGTTCATTAAAACTATACATTCTCACATTTGAACATGTACATCGTCACATTCAAACATGTATATTCTCACTTAAATAATATGTACATACATTCTCACGGTAAAAAATCATCGTACACATGTAAAAATAATTTGTTTAAAAAGATGTCAAACATCCATGACTGGTTTTGTTTTGAAGAGCTTGAATTAGGTGAACAATGATATAATTTTTTCATTTTGGACTTATATATTAATAGTTATAACAATTTAATGCTTATGATTAAGAAAATAAAAAGAAATTTTTTTAAAAAAAAATCCTAACCTGACCCGCGCGCGCATGAAAAAAAAAGAGCAATGTCGCGCGCCCGCTCTCCCTCCTCGTAGATGTAGCTATCTCTAGCTACAGTAACCTGTAGCCAAGAAAATGTCTTATTCTAATATAGCAGCTTTACCTTTCGAAAAAACGTTTTACTCTGATTTCGGTGATGGAGTATTTTATGTAAGTTGGATTGGAATCAGGTTTTATGTTCAATTTTGTAACTAGTATATAAATATCACGACTCAACGATGTGTTTTTTTAAGCCAATTTGAAGCTGGAGGTGGTGGCACTATTTTGTCTTTTTAAGGTTTATCATTTTATAAAACTTTAAAATGTTGTATTTTATTATATATAAGTCCAAATAACATAAATTTTATACCATTGTTCATCATAATTCGAGCTCTTCAAATTAAGACCAATCATGAATATGTTTTGAAAAATCTTAATTTTTAAATTTTTTGTATGTACATATTTTTAAAAATTCATTGTGAATCTTAAGTTTAGAAAAAGTGAATCAAAGGTTTTTAAAAAGTGAATCGAAGGTTGTTAAAAAGTGAATCAGAGAGTTAGGTAAAAGTGAATAAGAGGTTTTAAAAAAAGAATCTCATAAACAAAGACTGTTTAACTAAAGTGATTCTAATTGTTTGACTAGTGTAAATTAGAGGTTTTAGAAAAGTGAACGGTTTTTATAAAGTAAATCATGTGTTTAAGAAAAGTGAATCAGAGGTTTAAGAAAAGTGATTCTCGTAAATAGATGTTTAACTAAAGTGAATAAGAGGTTTAAGAAAAGTGAATCAGGAGTTTAAGAAAAGTGAATCAAAGGTTTTTTAAAGGTGAATCAAAGGTTTAAGAAAAGTGAATATTTTGTTTAATACTAGTAAAAGTTAATCCTACCACAAACTTATGCTAGAACAGTATGAACCTTTCACTTATTGAAAGTGAAGCTTAAACTCTGCACTACAAATCATACAAATGTCTTCGACGTTTTTAACTTTACTATGGTGGTTTTTAGAGTGTTTGGGGGTAAGATTCATTTTGTTAATTAATAAAGTTCATTTTATTATTAAAGAAGATTCATTTTGCTAATGAATAAGATTCATTTTAAAAATACTTAATATATACTCATTCTTAAAATATAAAATTTTAAGTTTACCAAAACATATCCATGATGCGTCTTGTTTTGAAGAGCACGAAAAATAATGAACAATGGTATAATTTTTTTAATTTTTACACTTATATTTTGTGAGTTATAACATTTAAAAAAAGTTTTCTCTCTCCTCTTAGTCTAACACCCTGCTAACCCCCCCCCCCCCCGGATCTCTTTCTATTTTTTATTTTATTTTTTATTCACTTTTCCCTTTCTTTGCGTGTTTTTTTTTAAGAAAACCTGCATATTCTCATTAAAGAAGGCATACCATATTACATACTTAATTCCTTGTCCAAAAGACAAGCACTAGTAATGCTGAAAGGAATACAATCCCTTTCCCAAACTTTCAAACCCAAGGGAGAGTCATTAAATATTCTAGCAACTAATTTACTAGGGAAATTAAAATAGTCATTTGAGTTGTAACACACATGAAGACTAAGCGAATTACACAAATTTGTAAACTTCAGTCTTTCTACCTTGATCTCCAAAATATGATCGTTGTCACCCCCAAACACCATCTTGAGGTGCTCCTCCTTCATATTATCAAAACAGATGCACTGGTTACCTCCTGAACTAGCAAGTTCCACTGCATTACAAGCTGCTTTGATAACAGCAATTTGCACTTTACAAGTGCTTAACATCTTCTTGTTGAAAGCTAAAATTGAAGTACCTTCCACATTCCTCAATAGGCCACCAATCTGGTGTGGATGATTCCTTCTTGTGAAGACATTCAGAGAGATAGAGATGAAACCGGGGGGAGGAGGATTCCATTTGACACCTTCTCTTATTGCATGAGAATGCATATTGTTAACAACTTTATATGCCTCAATATATGCAATATTTTTGTCGATCACATTCCACCAAGCTAGAGATGAGTCATGTTTACATCTATTTCTAGCATCATATATCACCCACATGAGATTAATGACAGAGGAAAGCTTTTTCCTCCCCCACCCTCTGCTTGATCAATGAACCAATCAACAATGGCAGCTCCATCACTACTTGGAACCTTCTGAAGATTGATATTAAGTCCCCAAATATCAGAGACCGCACAACACTTAAAAAAATAATGCGCAGGAGTATCTATATCCCCACAGAAGAAACAGGTAATTGCTCCACCAATTCTGTTACCTATGTTACCTTGACACGGAGTAATTCCTTTCAGGAACTTCCAAAACACCAATCTAGCTCGAGGCGGGCTGATATCTTTGTCAATTTTCTTCCTAAGAAGAGAAAAACAGTTAGGCAAGGACGCCTGACCGTCTTCCTTTCCTTTTTGAATCAAATTGAAACCAGATTTTACATAATACTTTTTATCTCTTGTAAGGTCCCAAACCCAATGATCATTTTGAGAGGAATTAATCGGCAGGGAGGCAATGAAGTTACTTTCTATGAAGCTAAGAGCTTGTTGGAGTTTTTGAATGTTCAACAATTCTGACTAGGATTGATGAAATGAGAAACCAACTCGGTAGGAGAAGAAGAGGGTGGTTTTGGCGAGATAATGAGAGTAGCATCTTGTCTTGGAACCCAGGGAAAATTCCAAAACAAAGTAGAAGTCCCACTTCCTACTTGCTTCCTAATTCCCGCTTTTAAGAGGCTGATGTTAGGAAGCAAGGATTTCCAAATCTGGCTAGCCTTCGAGGGAATCTTAGCTTCGGTTACACACCCATTTGGGAAATAGAGAGCTTTGAGAGATCTAGACATGAGAGAATCTGGAGAAGAAAGGATTCTCCACAACTGTTTAGTGAGCAACGCTTTATTGAAATCCTCTACACTCCTGAATCCCAACCCACCTTCGTCAGGTTTACTACACACCTTACTCCACTTCAACCAACACATAGGCTTAGAACTTTTATTTCCACCCCACCAGAATCCTGCTATAATAGAGTTTATTTTAGCGACAACCGTCTTGGGGAGAAAGAAAGAGAGCCATAGAATAACAGGGGAAGCTTGCAGACACTACTCACCAATATTGTTTAGCCGCTTGAGACATAGGAGTACCCAAGAGGCAATCTTTTCTGGATGGCATTAATAATATATTCGAAAACTTGAGATTTGTTTCTTCCTATCTTCAAAGGAAGCAGATACCTTGAGAAACTAGGCACTTCTGACACCCCCAAAACATTGGATATACTGAGTTATGAGGGCCTGCCAATCTCTTACTGAAAACAATCTCTGATTTGTCAGGTTAATGTGGTGACCAGAGGCTTTGAGGAATTTCTGAAGAGTAATGTGGAGGAAGGTTGCATTATCAACTGATGCACACCCAAGAAGATTATCATCAGCAAAAGCTAGATGAGAAATTGATGGACTATCAAATTTCATTTTGATGCCTTTAAAATCCCCCGCATTGTCAGCTTTTTCAGGTAACTAGATAAAGCTTCTTGTACCAAAATAAACAAAAAAGGGGAAAGAGGATCACCTTGTCTAATACCCCTAGTTTGCTTGAAAAACTGGCCTGGAGAACCATTTATGATCACTGCACATCTAGCAGAAGAGATACAATTCATGACTGGATTCACCCAGTTAGAAGGAAAACCCATGGCTGTGAGGATCCGGAAAATAAACCCCCACTCTAATCTGTCATAGGCCTTGCTGAGATCTGTTTTTAAAGCAAAAAAAAAAACCTTTTTTCTTTACTAAGCTTTTATCCAAATAATGATGGAGTTCACCAGCAAGGATGATGTTGTCTGAAATCAACCTACCCTTTCTTTGCGTGTTAGTTGCTTGGTGACATGTGCAGGGATTTAATCAAGTAATGATTTTAATCGATTGCCATGATTCATGTGTGTCGTGATGTGTTCTATTAATTGTTGTTCGCTAGTACTCAATTTATTTGCTGTGCTTAGCACATCTTTAATTATATATATAATTGGCATATCATTAGCTTTCGTACGTAAGTGTTGTGTATGATCCGAAGGTACTTTGCACATAATATATACTAATATTAATGTTTGACCTTTATATTGTCGTGACCGAAAAGCATGTATACGTTTTGAGATCGGTAAAATGGTTCTTTATATTTTAGGGAAATTTCATGAAATGTCACTATATTTTTGGTTCATTTCATGAATGTTATTAAAAAAAATTATAAAATGTCATTATATTTTCATAAAAGTCTATGAAATATGTTACTATAATCATTGACAGATGAAAAAAGATAAAAATATCCATACTAATTAACAAAATATTTTGAAGTTCACAAAAACTTTAAAATACAATAAAAATATAAAATAATATTTAAAGTTAAAAAAATATAGAAATTGAAACAAAATTAAATATTATAAAATATACAAACAAGTAAATATTTTACTTTTTAAATTTTATTCAAGATCATAAAAATAATATTATGTTCTAAACAAATAATTTCTACCAAATGATACCAATTAAATACCATAATATATACCAAAATAGTACCATAATTTTTACCATACATTTTTTAATTATTATCTATTAATTTAAATTATTTCTTTAAAGTAAATTATTTTATATTTAAATTTAGAAATTTTAGTTTTTAAAATTAATGTTCTACTTTGCAGATAACTTTATGACAAAATATTTTTTGTTATTGAGATAATATTATGTCATAAATTTATGTGCAAAATAGTATATAAATTTTTAAAATATTTTTTTCAGAATAATATTTTTAAAATTAATATAATTTATATTGAATATTAATTTATTTTTTTAGACAAAGGTAATTTAGAAATGTATGGTCTAAATATGATACTTAATTGGTATAAATTATGGTACTTAATTGGTATATATTGGTAGAAAATTAGTATAAATTATTTGTTTAGAACATAATATTTTTTTATAGTATTGAATAAATTTAAAAAATGAATTTTTTCAATTTTTTATGATTTTTTGTTTTCTCTTCAATTTTTATTATTTTTATATATTATTTTTTTTATTATATTTTGAATTTTTTGTGAATTTTTAATACATAGTGGCATATTGTGAACTTTAAAAGTATTTTGTTAACTAGTAGGGGTAATTTTGTCTTTTTTATCTGGTCAATGACTATAATAATATTTTATGGATTTTTACAAAAATATAGTGACATTTTGTGACCTTTTTAATAGCATTTCATGAATTAGCAAAAATATAGTGACATTTCATAAAATTTCCTAATATTTTATTATTTTATCACGTTCACGATAGAAGCTACAGAGCTATCAAAATAACAATATTTGCCAATAAGTATTGGACTACATGTTATTTGGTGAGTTGGGCCCGGACTAGTCTTTTGTCTTGTTGGGCTTATGTTTACTAATTTTCCTTATGTCTTGATAAATATAAGTTAGATTTAGATAGATTGAGTTTTATCCTTTTCTTATTATAAGTAGATTAAGGTTGTAAACAGTTGGTTCATTCGATTACATAATGAAAGAGTAAAATCTTCTGTTTAGCATGCTATTCTCCGTTCTTTACCCCGTACAAACTTTCTTCACTTACGAACTCCATTATGGTATCAAGAGCTTGGGTTAATCTTTCGTTTTAATTGGTGTCAAGAATGGCGGATGATCCAAAGGGCAAGTCTCCGGCGGCGACTCCGACAACCAACATCGACGTCAATGACCCGGTTTATGTCCACGCCGCAGAGAATCCCGGCTTGAACCTCGTCTCAAAGTTCAACGGGAAGGGATTTCTGGGCTGGAAGTGGGACATGGCGACGGCGTTAAAAGCTAAAAACAAGTATGGATTCGTTTTGGGGAAGGTGAAGAAGCCTGAGGAGGCGGATGCGCTTCGGTTGTGTGCTTGGGAAAGATCGAAGTCTCTGGTCGCTTCTTGGCTCAAGGCGTCGCTGGAACCTTCTGTGGCTCAGACGGTACGCTTCTGTGATGATCCCAAGGTTTTATGGGAAACTTTATGCGCTAGGTATGAGAGGGATAATCTGGCGATTATACATAATTTGAAACGGGAACTCGCAGAGCTACGGCAAGGAGAAGACTCTGTCGGTGACTATTTCACGAAGTTGAAAGAAATCTGGGACGAATTGGAGTTGGCGCGACCCTTGCCGTCTTGTTCTTGCGCGAATTGCGTTTGTGGTGTGAAAGATAAAGTGAAGAAGCAACTCGAAGAAGATAAATTGATTACCTTTCTGATGGGTTTGAACCGGAATTATCTCTCAATTCGCGGCCAAATTCTTGCAATGAAAGAATCGATTACGGTGGAGAAAGCTTTTGCGCTTATAATGCAAGAAGAGGAGCAGAGAAGTGGTGAAGGATTTAAAGAGGAAGCGATGTCCTTCGCTAGTCATGGTGGCGCGTTTGGAGAAAATCTCAGGAATGGGGGTAAGAAGGTTGATAGAAAGAAATTGAGTTGTACCCTCTGCAAGAAGGTAGGACATGTTTCGGAGGAATGTTTCCAGAAGCTTCGTTGCACTCATTGCAAAAGGAACGGGCACTTAGCGGCGGATTGTTATCAATTGCATGGACGAGATAACGTCTTGGCGAGGAAGAAGGAGTTTCGCCAACGCCGCCAAGGTTACAGAAGAAACCGAGTCAAAAACAGAGAGCAGTGGTCTTGGGGATGGCTTAACGCCGCGGCAATTGCAACAAATAACGGAGTTAATCCGGAACAACAATACAGAATCAAGCATAGATACAACTGGTCACTGCAATTTTTCAGGTAATCTCACAGATTATGTCAATCGCAAATTCTGTTTCATGAGTAATAGCACGTATCGGTTGTTAGCTGGGAAGTGGATTATTGACTCTGGATGCACTGATCACATGTCGGGAATGAAAAATCAATTCCGAAACTGGAGACAATTACACATAGAGAGGACTGTTATTCTTCCAGACGGTAGTCCTCAGATTGTCAATTTAATCGGTGATATAAAGATAGGGAAGAAGACGTGGTTAACAGACGTTCTTTACATCCCAAATTTTATGTTCAATCTTGCATCTGTAGAGAAGATTACGAAGCAATTTAATTGCTCACTGATTTTTGATGAAATTGGGTGTGTGATACAGGGCCGTATTAGTTCTGGGCCGGTACAGAAGGATCGTGAGTTGGGCCACCGAATTGCATATTGTCAGAACAGTCTCTATGTGCTAAACGTTGACGGGCTAGAACGCTGGGCAGATGAAAATCCAGATCGAAGCGGTAATAGCATGGGCTTTAGTGTATCCGATAATTCAAAAGCTAAAGAATTACATGTAACACTGGGGCATGTCCCGTATAAGAAGTTGGTCACTCTTGGATTAATAAAAGGCACAGATTCAGTTTTGGAAAATCCTTGTGATATATGTTATAAAGCAAGGGCCCAGCGTTTATCTTTTCCGACTTCGACGACGAGAGCAAAACGAGCTTTTGAATTATTACATATAGACGTGTGGGGACCGTTTAATATTAAAACCTATAATGGTTATAGGTATTTCGTTTGCGTTGTAGACGATTTTACACGTACAACTTGGGTTACTCTTATCAGCCAAAAAGGAGATGCGTGGAGTACAATTGTCAATTTTATAAAGATGGTGGAACGACAATTTGACGCTAAGGTTAAGATCGTCCGTACTGACAATGCCAAGGAATTGGGTTCGTCAAAGGAGGGAAAAATGTTTTATGCGCATGAAGGAATTGTCCATCAAACAACATGTGCCTACACGCCACAACAGAATGCAGTTGTAGAAAGGAAGCACAAATATTTGCTTGAGACAGCAAGGGCATTATTCTTTCAGTCTAATGTTCCCTTGGTCTACTGGGGTGAGTGCATTTTACATGCAACTTTTCTTATCAACAGACTTCCCACAAAAGCTTTGAATGGTAAGACGCCATTCGAAGTTTTATACAAGCACAAACCCTCTTATGAGGAGATGAAACCTTTTGGTTGTTTGTGCTACAAAACAGTGGTGGGACCAAGAGGTAACAAATTTGATCCAAGGGGACAAGCTTGCATATACCTGGGAAGGGATCCTAGGAAGAAAGGGCATAAAATCATGAACTTGGAAACACGAGATGTCGAAGTTTGTCGTGACGTCAAATTTCATGCAAATGTTTTCCCGTGCAGAGAAGTTACCCCTCATAATGAGTGTTCCACTAATGATAATGCTACTAACGTCAATTATACCCAACCACACATCATGGATGACGAAGAACCTTGTGTGGATCAGTGTAATACGGATCTGCAAGCGGCTGTTGAGAGCGAGCCATCTACGTCAACAGAGGTTCGACGTTCAACCAGAGAGAGTCATCGTCCCCAGTACTTGAATGATTATGTATGTAACACATCATTTCAAGAAATCCTCGATGAAAGAGTATACAATGTAGGGAAATATGAGAATTTCCTCACGGGTTACACAAGTTTGACAGACACACCTCCGAAAATGTCCATGGCTCTTTTCACAAGTAATTGTACGGAACATGACATGAGCATGCATGAACCAAAAGGGTATAAAGATGCAGTTACATATGAACATTGGAGGGTGGCTATGCAGCAGGAATTGCAAGCATTGCAAGATAACAATACATGGGAGATTGTGACACTTCCACACGGGAGAAAAGTAATTGGTTGCAAGTGGGTCTACAAGGTTAAGCTCAAATCCGATGGTAGTCTAGAAAGGTACAAGGCAAGGTTAGTTGCCAAAGGATTCACACAGAAGCATGGGCTAGACTATCATGAAACTTTTTCGCCAGTTGTCAAGTTAACAACAATACGTTCTCTTATTGTTGTAGCTCTTAATAAAGGCTGGGTCATCAATCAGTTGGATGTCAATAATGCCTTTTTACACGGCGACTTGGATGAAGAAGTCTATATGCGCATGCCACAAGGTTTGGATGTGACAGGGAATAATAAGGTTTGTCGTTTAAAGAAGTCTCTTTATGGGCTCAAACAAGCATCCAGACAATGGTTTTCTAAACTTGGAAGTTTTCTTACGGCTCTCGGGTTCACACAGTCTAAGAATGATTATTCTCTTTTTTGCAAAGCAAGCAAGGAAGGGCAATTGTACATCGCAGTCTATGTTGATGACATGCTAATCGTGGGAACTAAACAAGCAGAGGTCGATGATGTCAAGCGTGCTCTGGATCACAATTTCAAAATTAAAGATCTTGGTATCTTGAATTACTTTTTGGGTATCAAATTTATTCATGTTCCTGATGGGTTCGTTCTTTCTCAGAGAAAGTTTTGTCTTGATTTGCTAGAGGAATTTGAATGTCAAGACAAACCGGTAGTTAAAGGACCCATGGTAGTAGGAAAGCAACTTCTCATCACCGATGGTACTCCTCTTGAGGACCCTACCGCATATAGAAGGTTAGTAGGCAAACTCAATTATTTGTCTAACACACGACCAGACATAAGCTTTACAGTTCAAGTCCTCAGTCAATTTATGCAAAAGCCACGTACAGTTCATATGGAAGCTGCTGTTCATACATTGTGCTATATCAAAGGCACCATAAACTACGGGATGGTTCTTACAAAGAATCAATCCCGACCATTAGATCTTCGAGCCTTTTGTGATTCAGACTGGGCAGCTTGTCCTAACACACGGAAGTCTGTCTCAGGTTATTATGTTTTCCTGGGAGATAGCCCAATATCTTGGAAGACAAAGAAGCAAGGTTCTGTCTCTCTCTCTAGTGCGGAAGCAGAATATCGATCTTTACGACGGGTCACAGCGGAGTTAACTTGGCTAACACGATTGCTTCACGAGTTAGGAGTTGACCACATCACACCAATACCTCTCAAGTGTGACAATCAATCGGCAATCTACATAGCACGAAATCCAGTTTTCCATGAGCGCACCAAGCATATTGAAATCGATTGCCATTTTGTGCGTGAGAAAATCCAACAGGGGTTAGTCAACATCACATATACACATACTTCAGAACAACTAGCTGACATGATGACTAAAGTCCTGCCAGGATCAAGGTACAAACAGTTGTTACCTCAGATAGGGATGCGCGACAATCAAGCCTAGGTAATTCAAATCACCTACGGCTTGAGGGGGGGTATTGGACTACATGTTATTTGGTGAGTTGGGCCCGGACTAGTCTTTTGTCTTGTTGGGATTATGTTTACTAATTTTCCTTATGTCTTGATAAATATAAGTTAGATTTAGATAGATTGAGTTTTATCCTTTTCTTATTATAAGTAGATTAAGGTTGTAAACAGTTGGTTCATTCGATTACATAATGAAAGAGTAAAATCTTCTGTTTAGCATGCTATTCTCCGTTCTTTACCCCGTACAAACTTTCTTCACTTATGAACTCCATTAATAAGGTTTGCGTATTTGTGAACTCGTTTGTGTATGATTTGATATAAAGTTTATATATTCTAATTTATAATTCCGGGTTATATAAACTACTAAGTGGTATAGATTTTCTATTTATATAATTTTGGAAAGCTCTTTCATTTGACCGTTACTTGATATATTATTTTGTTCAGACCTTTAATTATGATATTATAACTTTGTTTTTGGATCTAATTGATTGTTTTCTTAGTCGTTGATGACTGGATTCAGTTATCTCGTAGCATACTGTGCAGGGCGTCCTTTTGTATCTGTATCATGGTCACCTCCTCGTTCTATTATTCAGGGTCGACAGACCCATACTGTTATCTGAGGTCTTCAGACCCATTATGTTATTTGTTGTCTTTAGACATATTTTATATGCTTTGAACTAGGGTCCCTTAAAATCATTATATCTGATAATGTTCTGTTGTGTAAAAGATTTTGATTTGTTTAGGAATGACTTGAATATTGGTTTCAGCTCTTGCATTTACATTATTATTTTGGTACATATACTTAGAATTGTGTTCAGTAAAAAAAGTTTTGAGTGTGGATCATTTTGTTGACGGTTGTTGCTTACTGAGCGTGTGATTGCTCATCCCTATCAACTTCAACATTTTCCAGATTAATAATTGACCAGCTGGAGGTCCTTCGCTCTTATTTACATTTTAGTTCTACTATTCTCGCTTGTTGTTACTTGAACTGGTCATATGACCTTGGTTCTTAAATCTTATATTTTGATACTTTGATTTATTTTTCCTACATTGTATTGGGCTTTATTAGTTTCCAAACTTTTTTACACTTATACCTTATCAAACGATAGCTGTAATTTGTACTTTTGAAGCCTTGTGTGCTTCTAGTAACTTAACGGGCACATGGTGTGTCTTGACCTTAGAACTAGGCCGATTTTGGGGTCATGACAGCAATGACTAATAAATACCGATAGCACTAAGAAGTAAAAGTGAGTGTCAACATTTTACTAGCTATGGGGAATGGAACATATGGATGGCAAGGAATTACGAGATATCTGGCAATAAGGACTTCAATGTTTCAGAGGTTGTTAGGCGTATCAAAGTGGACGTTTGACACGTTATCAACACGACAAACTCTACTAAAAGACTTCACTCTGCCATGCATACACCATCAACAAATATATTGAGTCACTTTTCTCACCATCATTTTTTAGATGATGGTTATTGTTTATTGTTTATCTTTAATTCTATCTGTAATCGTTGTGCTTTGTTAAGAATCTACGTTGCCGAAGAGTTTATATGTTGAAACCGTATTTGATGTATACTCTACTGAATACAAAAGGTGTAAAGTTTAACCAATTTTACCGGCATAATCATATTAACAAGCAGGAAAAATTTGGGCTTAGTAATCATTGTTGTATATGTAGATGATTTAAATATCATCGACACTATACAAGAAATTCAAGAAGCGGCTGATTACTTGAAAAATGATTTTGAAACGAAAGATTTGGGTGTCACAAAATAATGTCTTGGTTTGCAATTTGAGCATACTAGAGAAGGTGTGTATGTCCGTCATTCATATTATGTAGAAAAAATATTGAAACGTTTCTACATGGACAAAGCTCATCCACTTAGTTTGTCCATGGTAGTGCGGTCACTTGATGTCGATAAAGATAAGTTTCACCATCGGGCCCTGAGGTGTCATCCCTTAGTGCTAGTGGAGCATTGATGTATCTTGCTAGTAGCACCCCACCAGACAATCTTGTTTTTTTTTTCTGTTAATTTATTAGCAAGATATAGTCTAGTTCTAATGTATAGACACTGGAATGGAGTAAAACATGCCCTACGCTATGTGTGTGGTGCACATGATATGGGTTTATTTTACTAAAGGTGTAAAAAGCCCGAGGATGCAAATCTAGTTGGTTTTTCAGATGCAAGTTATTTATCTGATCCACATAAGGCCATATCACAATCAGGATATATTTTCACGTATGGTGGAACTGCCATTTCTTGGCATTCAAAGAAGCAGACTGTAGTCGCAACTTCATCAAATCATGTTGAACTGATAGCTCAATATGAAACAGGAAGAGAATGTGTGTGGCTCAGATCAATCATTCATCATATTAAGTTCTTGAGGTCTTAAGTCAGATTTAGAGAAATTGACTGTGACATATGAAGATAATGTTGTATGCATTACACAAATGAGGGAATGATACATTGAAGGCGATCAAATCAAGCATATATATCATCAAAATTCTTCTCAACCCATCAACTTCAGGCCAAAGGTATTCTTGATGTTTACAAGATTCGGTCCGATGAGAATTTAGTTGATTTATTTACCAAGTCACTTCCTACAAAAATTTTTTAGAAGCTTATTCGTGATATTGGTATCCAACATCGAAGAGATATTTTGTTAAATTGAGGGTGAGAGGAACATTTTAAACTGTACTCTTTTTCTTGACCTTGGTTTTTGTCCAATGTGTTTTTCCTGACAAGATTTTTAATGGGGCGGCATAATAAGATGTATATCCGAGGGGAGTATTGTAATTGTCCTATTTAGTGGATATACATCCATATGTCCTTTGGTCTATTTTAGACCCTTCATCTATGTAACTCTCAAAACCTCCCATACTCTTGGTTTATGTAACAATTAGAAATCTTTGATGTTAAGATGAGATCATGTACTATAATGCATAGGGGCCATATTATTAGTTGTAAGAAATAGTATAAAAAAATCAGCAATAACAGCTATACATATTCAGTTTCATACGATTAAGCATTAGCGCAGAAGCGAGCAATGGACCTTTTCAACTATACTCGTACGCTCAGTCGTGTTTTCACTTCGCATAGTCGGAATTTTAAAAAACTTGACGATATTGCCCCTGTTTTAATATCTTTCATAAATTACTATATTTAACCACAATTTTTAACATATTACGAGGTGACCTCAAATTTCATTACACATAGTCGGAATTCCAATACGCTCAGTCAGAAAATGACCAATTTAGAGGCTAATGTAGGCAAAATTTATTAAAAGCGGTTCGAAAAAAGCAAAGAAGGATTCCGAAGTACTTATATAAGTAAAAAAATATATCATAAAATTATCAGCAAAGTATACCATGACAAAGTAGACGAAAAGACAAACGCGTCGGCGCAAACGGATCGAAAAACGGAGCTATAACGAAGAAGATATGACAATTTTAAGACCGAAACTCGACGCCAGCGCCGATAAGGAAGGGCCGGCGCTGGCGCCGGTAAAGAAGACCGCGCCGGCGCCGATAAGGAAGGGCCGGCGCCGGCGCCGATAATGATATTATATCGGAGCGGTTCTTTTCGTGGATCCAGTGACGAACCCTAATTTGCTTTTGGATATGAGGTCTATCGTGAACGATCTTTTCCATTTGGCGTATCCTGTCCCGTTAAATTTGTACGCGAGAACTATTCCGGGATTATCTGATGGATGGGTATATAATTGCTCATCTTCGGGAGAAAGCTTGGTGAAGCCACCGGATTCATCAAGATCCAAGTCGACTCCCTTGCCTTTTCCGTCGCCTTTTTCATTACCCTTTCCGCTGTGTTCTTCAACTTCTTTCGGTGGTGAGCCAGACATGATGAAGGAGAAGATGAATCAACGAGCTGGGATTACGATTTAGGTGATTATTTGTGAGATCTTGACATTTCCAGGAAGTGCTCTGGTACCATGTGAGAAGATAGTAAGGTAGAAAAGAACCGCTCCGATATAATATCATTGAATGAAGAATGAGTGTTATGTTTACAGAGAGGGAGTAAAGTATTATTTATACGGTACCCTGAACTGTACCAAATGGAAAATAAAGAATAAGCTAGATATAGAAAAATACAATATAACACCTAATTACACACTATAAAGAAGCGTACATCAGATAGC